>VZTI01001175.1:1442501-1598167 GCA_013397865.1 Struthidea cinerea | reverse complement strand
TTTTTGGGCATTTTTTTCCCCAAACTGCTGCTGTGGTAAGCATTACTGAAATACTTAGCAGCTGCATATTGGTGTACAGCCTGTGACAACCAAGGGGTCATTCCTTGGAAGGGAGTGTCTGCCTGCACAGCAAACCCTCATTGTTCTACACATTGCTGGAATTAGTATCCCATGTTTCTGTTTTGTAAAGAGATAATCCTATTTTATTAAAATTAAGACTTTGGAAAAAATGTATCTCTCTAGCAAGGTTTGTGTTTCAACACTTGGGATGAATACCATAAAAATAATTTCCTGTGTCCAGCTACCACTTGCCCTCTGTAAGAAGCAGTTCTTTGTTTGAAGATTGTCGGATTACAGGACAGACACTTGCTTTTCTTTGGTTCCTCCTCAGCTGCTCTTAATAGGGAACATCTTTTCCAGTTGCCTGCTGCTAACACTAAAGAGAACCCTTGTTTTTAAGTGTGGGATGTGTTCAGCAACAAATATCTGATTCCAAATCTTGCAAGGAATGCTCGTTACCAAGTTATTCCAGCATCACAAAGCACATCATCCCTATCGACCAATTGTCATTGATACCGTTTTCTTCTCAGATTGTCTATTCTGTGTGAGAATAGGGATCTTATTAATGGATTGATATTTATTGAATCTTGCATAAATACTGCTGTCACAGGACTTTAAGGGGTGGGATTCAGACATGCAGCAGTTGTTTGCAAACCAATAAGGAATCTGCCCTTGGTGTGGGTGTGACATGCGGTGTGTGGTCGTGCACATGGGAAATACTGTCAAGCTGGAGGTGCTGATGTTGAGGGGCTTGTGTTCTTTTTCTCAAATACAGTTTTTGAAAGTCTTGGGGCATGTTAACTCCACAAAGAGGATGTTAATTCAACTAGTGTCATACTTCCTGGTCCCTTAATATGGGTTCTACTTTTGAGCTATGTTTTACAGAGAATCTCGACAGTTAGTATAATTTAATGTGTATTTTGCTATGGAAACCCTTTTGTTTCATTTCAAGGAAAGTTATATTGATTTGCTGTTAGTAACAGTTTGACAGCTTCTCATCAGGAGTGAAACTTTTGGTACCAAATTTGAAGAACAGAATTCTCATCAGTTTTCTGTATTAAGCACTCTGGCAAAGATGGTTCCAAAGACTGTTTCCTGCTTCAGGTGATCGAAGAGAATGTAGAGCTCTTCACTGATTGTTGTGGTTGTGATGAATTAGTGACCCATCCAACAGTGCAAAAAACTGTTTTACAGCCTCTTGTGTGCTGGAACATCTACAAATGAGCTTCCTGACGGGATTAACTACACTGCTGACTGCACTTCAGTTTTTCCTGAAATTAGTCGCCTTAGTGGACTGTAGTACAATATCTATCTGTTTGATGGAGATGGGGCAGAAAAACATTTGGGCAGTGTATTAACAGAAGTCTTAGTTGACCTCCAGTGTTCTTCTCCTCAACCTTCAAAATTGAAAGCGTTCTTACGTTCATTATTTTAAATTTAAATGAGTTAGAGAGTGTTAGGAGAGATTCTGCCTAACAGTGGGACAGAAGTTTTAATCAGCTGTGGCTTTGATACTTTCGTTGTGTGAAAGCAAGTAGTGATGTGTATCAATGTGCACACTTCTTTTGGGTTGAACTAGACGCTAGAAATTCCTTTTGAAAGAAGTTGTTTCTGAGGAGTGAAGTCTGCTTGGTGGAGCAGACTTGCAGCCAAACCAAATTGTCAAAGGGGCTCAACCAATGCAAAATCTATTCTTTCTTTCAGCTGAAAAGCTGTGGAAAAGCTAGTATTAGTTTTCCTTGTTTATTCCTTATTTCAGTGCCAGGTACTTCCAAGTTCACTGCATTTGGCATTAAAATAAAAGTTATACATGGAACACCAAATGTTGACTTTTATTAATTTGTGTTGTAGAAATGGTCAGTGTGTCTTGCTGGCAGATGAAGCCTAAGAATGTTGTGTTTGGAATACTTGTACCTTGCATTTTTTTTCCCTTCCCTGCAGAAAAAGTTGCTTTAAGAACTGCCTGTTAAATTGGAAATGACCTTACTTGCCTTCAGTTATAAATAGCAGTAAAAAGGAAGGGGATTCCCCTGCTGCCAAGCCCCATTCATGGCTTTCTATTTTGGTTAAAGCCATGTCTTACAATGACTGCACTGTGACTTCCAGCCCTCAGCATGCTGCAACAAATGTACTTGCATTCCAGAAACTATGTATTTAAGGTCATGAGCAGGTAAAGTTGCTATGGTACGAGTCTTTTTTTTTTTTTTTTTTTTTTTTTTTTTTNTAGTTAGTGGAGTTAGAGTTGCCACAATGTATTGAAACAGTGCCCATGTGCTATTTTTTGTGCCTCATGCATTCCTTTGGGCTCTGTTGAATCATGAGAAACTGTTAATGGTGAAGCACTACTGTGCCTGAAATTTGAAGAAGGGAAATCTTGTGTATATGACAGCTTGAAAGGGCAACTCTTTGTTCGTATGGCTTTCTCTTAGAGGGCTATGGTTCTTGTACTGTTAGGGAAGCGAAGCACTTGAAATAAATGGCAAAATAACTTGGTCATGTTTTGATGTGTGTTCTTTCTTTAAGACCACATTTAAACATAGTTTTAAAAATCCGTTATATAAAGCACTAGTAAAAATACACCCTAATTTAATATTAGAAGTGCTAACTGTTCTCAACCATTTAATTATATATATTGTGTGTCTCACTAACTGATCAGTTATCTTATTAAAATACATCTTTGGCCAAATGTAGGTTGGTGCTGGTGTCCAGTTTACACCTCACCTTCAAGCCATACTATTTATATCTTCAACTTTGCAATTCAGTAGGTGTGAATGTATTGGGAGGAAGCATTTGATCATTTAAAATGTGATCATATGATTGATACTTGATCTTGCAAGTAGTGCCACTGGACAATAGGATTCCTAATTCAAACGTTTCTGGTGGATTGTATGAAAAACCAACTCCTGTAATGCTGAGTAAAAAGCTCTGTATCTGTTAGGTGCATAGCAGGGCAGAATTAGTGATATACCATTATTTTGTACATCCCTATGACCTAGTTTTGAAGGGAGAATGAAGGCAGGCTTGGCCTCTGACTTCAAGTGCTAGTGAAACTGATTTGACATAAGTAGTAGTTTTATGTCATTTCCCAAAACAAGACAACAAAACTATGGGAGAAGGTAGAATTAGTTTGAAAAACATCGTCTGTCATAGGCTCATGTCAATCCTTTTCCATCCTTTTGCTCATGTCAGACAAACTAAAACCAGATTTGTCTGGTTTAGCTTTTCTTATGATTGACACAAGTAGGTTATGAGTGGTGATTGTTCTTTTCATTTGTTGAGATTAAGAAACACCTACAGTTGTGGGTTTTTTGGTGCTCAGCAGTGGTCTTCAGTACTTGAAGGAAGCTGCTCAACTTCATCTGCTTCTCTTTGCCGAGCTATTCCATTGCAGCCAAGGCCATTGTTTACGTGTACCATGCATAAATTGTATATTTCATCGTGTATGAAACTAAAGATGGTGGAAGGTGTGCCCATTAGTAAAGTATCATTCTCTTGACAGAACATTAACTATATCTTGAGACAAGAATAATTTTGGGGTAATTTAGAGCATCAGATTTAGAAGTATTAACCACCATCAGCTATTTCTTATATTTTTGTTTTTGAAGGAAGCAGTGAAAGACCAGAATATTTGTATAAATATCAGTCTGAGAAGAGGTATGAAATGTGATTAACTAGCTGAACTGCATGGAAATGAAATCAGTTTTGTGTTCTCCATCTGAGATGGCTCTAATGATTTTTTGAGTGACCAGCTTATTGCTATTCAGTACCTTGGCAATGTATTCTTGCTCTGACTATGTAACCATTTGAAAGCTGGGTCTGAGCAGTAGTTTTTACTCAACACTGCAAGGACTTTGACATGCACAAACTGAAGCATCTTTTAATTCAACCCAGATGCTATAGAAAAGAATCATAATTCTGCACTGTTTACAGCCTGCTGCTAATATTGGAGTGCAGATTGACTACAAGTCCTTACTGTTCCCTGATCTGCAATGGGCACCACATACATAGGAGAAGGCATCTATGAGTATTCTTTGTGGAATTTTGTAGCATAATGCTACATTCTGTATCTTAACAATACAGAGATCATAGTTTCCCATTTTGGGAACAGCTCGTCTTGTAAAAATTCCCCGAGAGTGCAATCAATTCACCCAATGCTACAGCTGGCTGTGTTGTGTTCTCCAAAGCTCCCATCCAGTGGATTGCTGAAGTCTTACTGTTGCAGTGCTGAGACCTCAGGATTCAACCTGGCATTTGACGTTTGAGGTACTATTTCATGAATATCTCCGACAGCAATACTTAAATAAAGTGAGGTTGCTGGTGACAGCAGGCACAGGATCATTCCAGTAAGGACTTTAGGTAGGATAGTTACCTAAGAATAGATTACAGTGTAGGTGTGTTTTCAATCCCAAATTATTTCTGGCATGATTCAGTTTTCTTAAATAAAATTAGCATTGCCCTTATCTGTAAACTCTTGAGATTAAATGACTTAAAATAACTTGTACATGTTCATGAAGTACTTCTTTCTACTGAGCCTTAAAACTGAGGGAAAGCTATTGATACACTTAACTTTCTTCAAATCAAAGGGAAAAAAGCGAATATTTTACGTTAAGTTTTGTGCATTACCCTCAGTAGGTGTGGAATAGTGAATTTTTATACCCCTCTGCATTGAAGGGCAGGAGGTCAGGTGCTCATGCTGGGACTATCTGATGTCTTTTGAAATGTGCAGCTCTACTGCCTAGAAGAGCAACAGTGCTAAAGTGAATGGCAATGATGGCTGCTGTAGTTTCAAGACCAACAAATGACTTCATTTCCTAGATAATTATTTTTGTGAAAAGTTAAGCACTTGTAAATTAATGCTTGGAACCTCTAACAACATATTGTAGTGGCATGTTCTTTACTGAGGTTGGGAGTAATGAAACCAGTCAGGAGTAAAGGGTATGCTGTGTATCTTGTGTATCTGCATGCGTATGTAGGGTTGCTTTTGTGTTTGCGTCACTGGATAACACCCATCAGCAGCTGCTAAGTTCTGTTTAAACATTGTAATTCCTTTAACTTTGTGAGCATATTGAAAGTTTCAAGGGCAAGTATTAAATAAGGAACATTTGTTATACTTTCATAATGTGAATTTTAGTGATTTGGAAGGGAGATGGGGTCCGTGAACAAGCACTTTAGCTGTAACAGGTGCGTGTCTTCTCAAATTAACATTTTAGCACCAATGTTCTAACACTCATGTAGACCAAAAATCTTTTTTTTTTTGGATTGCGATATTTACTCCTTTACTGGCTCTAGTGTAATTTCTTTGCTTAGTTTGCTGTGTGAAGTTTAGCTCAAATATGTCAATGCTGAATTGATGAGTTGCATGAGAATAAAATATGGGATTTTTAGACATATGTAAAACTTGGCAGGTACTCTGTTATGATTTGGCAAAACTACTGTGGTTTCTGACAGCATGAGACTGTGGCCTTCAAGTTCATAGATGTCACTGAGGACAAATGACTTCGGCATTTAAAGAGAAACTGGATTCACAAACAATTAGAAGAGTCCCTGCTTGAAGCATCACTAATTGGCTGTAGTGTTTTATCACAGATATCTTGAAAATTGAGATACCTTGTCTACAAACAAGTTTTGGGTGATAGAAATAGCAACACTGCAAATCTTAAAATTATCTATCAAGAGTTACATTCTTCTCCACACATCTCTAATGTGAACTTTCTTGGAAGCATTGATCAAATGCTGTAGGTTTGCCATAGCTCATGTCTGTTTGGACAGCAGTTGCTGCTGTCAGGTCATTCCAGCTCAGTTCTGCAATTTGAGCTGCCCTAGTTTGTTATTAACTTTACTCTGAAGGACTGAAATGTGGTTGCTTTGCTGCCACAAGTCAAGTTGTTTGGGTTTTTCTGTTATTTAGCTTGGTGTGTCTGTTATTTTGAAAAGCAGTGTCATAACATGCTATTTCTTTCATCAACCTCTTAGCTTAGGTAAAGTATTTAAAGTGTTTTTCTCGTTACGTGTCTCCCCACAACAGTACTCCGATGTGAGTTAACATTGAAGTCTTGCTTGCTGCTAGACTGTCCTGTAGACCTGTTCTATTATTCAGAGCTCCCAGATTGGCAGGAAGGAACCAGTAAGTACAAGGGTATGGGGGAGTATTTTACTGGCATTTAATGCTCTACATACCTCAAAGCCAGGTAGCACCAGTCGCAATAATATTGTGTGTGCTTTAAGAAACCTGGCAAAACAAGTGGCGAGTGCCAGCATTTTATACTTAGCCTTTAGTGGTTAGTATATGCAGCTGATCAGTAATCAGAGTTTAGGCACTGCTGTCTTAAAACTGCATTTTACATCTGCATCCCTTAAAATATTAAATGTAAGAAAGAGCAGAAAATTCTCGTAATGTATCTGTCTTCTTTAGAGTCTTACCATCTTAGGGAAAATAATATGTGACTGCATAACCTACAAAATTATATCAACAGGAGGAGGAGCACTATAAGGCATTCAGAATAACTTGAGTATGATCAGATTTAATTTGACAGTCTGGAGTTTGCTACGAGGAACTTTTGTCTTTGACAGGACACCATGTGTATGTGTTGTTTCACCTCATCTCAGTGTTCTTGGCATGTGAATTATTCACATGAGTTATTTGTATACTGGTACATGATAACTACATTGAAAGATTTGTGTTGTAGTACATTTTGTTACAGTTGCTTAGTTTGGAAACAAGTCTTGTCATCTGAGCAGCGTTCTTGCTGAATGTCCAGGGAGTGTCTTGTTAGGTGGCATTTTTGTTGAGAGACTGTTCTTTCTGCCCAGATGTCTGAGCTGGCTTCAGGAACTGAAGCGCAGTGGCTGTAGCAGCTGGCTTGATTTCCTCACTGATCTCATGCTTAGTGAGTTCTGTTGCCTTTTTCTTTTCTGGTTCTGCTCTTGGCCACCTCTATAGCTGGACCTTTAGCAGGTGTGCTAAAAGGCCTTTCTGGTTTAGGCATGTGGAAACTTGTAATCACCGATGTGTGTTTTCTATGATGAACAGCTGAATGTATCACTCCACCTCTTATTTCAGACCACTGAGGCTGGGTCCCTAATCAGCAGCCTCTGGGGACTAGTTGGGTGCCTTTGCTGCTTTGTGCTTTGTTTTGTTGTTGCAAAGTTGTGGATAAGACTAGGAGTATCATACTTGAACTACTCTGGAGGGAATGGTATAATCTGTAGAGGAATGGAAAATGAAGAGAATGGTTACTGAAATAAATGTTACAGCAAAAACAATGAAAAAGAAAAAAGTTTGGGGTTTTCTTGGAGCAATTCATTGGGTTCTCCTCACTGGGAGTGCAGTAATATACACTGCATAATATTTCAAACATCTGTCATGCTGCAGTAACTGGGTTCTAGAGAAACACCTGAAATGAAAAAAAAAAAAGGTTTTGTTGCCAGCATTTCATACTGTCATGGTTCAGAAATGGGAAATGCTGGATTATTTTACCATCGCCTCAATTTACTGTGAGAGGAGGCAGAAACATGAAAACACTTCAGTCAAAATGTGATTCAAATGTGATGAAAACTGCACTGAGAGACTCTATTGATGTCTTCATCAGTTATCTTGCTCTGAAAACAAAGGTTTCTTCATCATGTGACAATTGTTTTGACTTTTTAATTTGGTTTTTTTTTTTTTTTTCTTTTTTAATGAAGATTGGCATGGTAACTTAGCTTCCCCAGTGTTTTGTTTGAGGCCATTTTTGGGCACAAGAACATTCAAATGTAAATAAAATTCATTTTCTTCTCCCACTGCCATTCCTGTCTCTGCATGGCTTTCTTCTGTCAATACAGTTGATTCTCAGTATCAGTTATATTTAATTATCTGAATACGAACTTGAGTTTGATACTGACTTGATTTTGAAGTGCAAACACTCAGACTTATCTGGAATTTTCACCCCTAAAGATTGCATCAGCTACTTACTACCCTGCTGATATTTATCTCATATTTGGAGCTGCTTGTACATATATACATCAATGTTCACAGCTATTGCAAAGAAGGTTTGCCTCTTCCATTCCAGATTTGAAAACTGGAATGGAAGAGGCAAACCTGAAAAAAAAAAAAAGGTGTCTTGTACTTGCTTTGTTTGCTTTCTTTCCTTATCTCACTATGTATATATGTAGAGTAACTCTTAAAAGCTCCTAGGTTAATTTATTTAAATAGGCTTAATTATATGCTGTCTTTTAAGGAGGAGGAAAGAGTAATAAAATGGCCTCCCCTACAGAGGGGGAAATGTTCAGCCTGACATACCCAAAAGCAGCCAATCTCCACTACATCGTTAGTCCAACAATAAAGTTACTGTTCAGGCAGAGCTTCCCAACTTATTTGGCTTTTTGGCTTGCCAGGGCTGATCTTAGGCAACACTGAAGTTGCAACCAAAACATTCTTTGTTATAGGTAGGGCTCGTGCTGTGTCACCAACCCCACAGTGTTGCCCAAGTGTCCTTGACTTCTGTTCAGATTGAGTTCCAGGAAGTTTGCCAGTATGTTGTTGTTCAGCTTCTTCAAAAACCTACAGTATTTGTGTCCTGCTGCCAAGCACAGTTTGTTGCAAATAGGGTTGGTGACTGGATGGTATGACTGCAAAATGTGCAACTTTTGGTTTAATATTTTTGTGCTGACGGGGCCCGTAGTTCAAAGATGATTCTAAAGGTTCTTTTTGTAAGAAAGAACTGCTCACAAAATAATGTAGTCTAAGATGCAGAGCCAGTTTAAACAGCATAATAAAGAAGACCTCAATACTATGAGTTTTAGAAAGTTGTATCAATTCTTATTTGAAGAAATGTAAAGCTTGTAAGGAATTGGTGCTGACTGTAAAGCTAAAGGGGTGTTCCTTTGCCTTTTCTGGCAGTAGGGAAAGACCCCTTGAAATAGGCCTTGAAATATTTGTCCTGAAGTTAAAGCTAAGGCATTATTCTTGTTTTAGTATTTAAAAAGTTAGTTAAATCAGGTATAAAATGGTGTGCATTTTAACTAAACTCCATGCACCCTGGTTCACATTCTCTGAACCTTCTAGAAAGTAGGAGGGCCTTTTGCACCTGTCCACATTTTAGCAGAATTCGTATTCCTGTTCCTCTTACTCTCTTACTCCAGAGTTGTCTACCTCTCTGCTTTTTCTCCCTTAGATTTTTTGTGCATTGTTCTTAAAGGAAAACAATCTGGTTTATATGACTTGGAAAATTATATTGAGCTAAAGTGATACTTGGTAATCAGGGCATATCTTATCAGTCAACTCTATTATATCTGAAGAATTTTCTGATGTTTTCTGAGATCTGTCTTATGGAGAAACACTCCTTCCTACCTCTCAGGAAACCGGCTAAGAGAATTACAGTTCAAATATTCCATTCTACCAAACATTTTTTCCTTGTATATGCTTTCCATACTTCAAATAAATAGATAAGCAATTCTGGCCAGTTAATGTCAGGATGTGTCAGAAGCTGTTATCTTCATATGTCAATGGATGAGAAGTTAGTTATCTTTTGAAAATGTGTAAAGAAATATTGAGCTTAAAAATATCTGCTTTGACCAAGTTAAATAAATGGACAAGATGCATTTAAAAACTAAGGGGAGACAGAAGGAAAGCTCAAACATTTTAGGGGCAATAAAATAATAGAATCCAAAAGTCTGAGGAGCCAGCAAGTATGCTGGGACTATAGTACCAAATCATGGTACATAGCGTAGAGTGAAAAATCCAGTTTTATATTGTCAGTGCTTATATTATCATTACAATATAGTTCTTTTCCTGGAATTTGGGGTGTATAGGAATTAGAAATGCAGCTAATAGAAGGAAACTTAGAACAGATTGCAGTATTCAAGTGGTCATTGACTGATATTTGAAATAGTTGAAAGGAATTACACACATTTATCATTTGCAGAGTCCTTTCATCAAGGGTCCTTTAAAGAAAGATCTTATTTAGATAAGAGATGGGAACAGAGTTAAAGTTGTTCTTTCTTGAGTTGAAGTGCTCAGCATTATAGAAAAAAGCTTCTACCTGAAATTATGTAAGATAGAGAACATATTAGTGGAGTTTTAATACTCTGGACTTCAAAGATTTTCAAGAAATGGGAGTGCCTTGTGCATATTCCCTTTTAGCTTACAGAACAAACTTTTCCGTGTGTAAAAGTGCTCTGGAGCAGGAGCTATTTTGCTCCCTTTGTCACCTGCAGCTTTGATTGCTGTCCCAGAACTGGGTTCTCAGCCTTCTGCAAGGTCAGTGACATGTTGCTTTGTGTGTGAGGCAGCAGCTCAAGAGGGCAAAAGCTGTGGAAACTTGCTCTGCAGCTTAGGATTTTTTCCGTATTTCTGCAACTGTTCTTTGATGGGTGGGACCTTTATAAACAGCTGCTGTGATCAGATCCTTAAAAGGTCTTGGGAAACTTTTAGAAAACTAAACCTAGAACATACTCTGCATTGTAGCCATGGATGTTGTTGGTCCTCAAAAAATGCTTTCCCTGCCTGGGTAAACAAGCTAGTATATACTTTCACAAGGTTCTCGCAGGAAAGCTCAGTGTAAATTGAGGAATAGGTTGGTTTTGTTTACTTGGAATCTTAATTTGATTTTGCAGTTGGGATTTAAAAATGCTGCCACCTCAAAAATCCAGTATGCAGTTTATTAAGGAATTATGCAAAACGAAGAAAGTTTCCTGTTAAGCAATTATGTGTGCAGGTGTTGTGTGGTGAGTTTATTTGAATTATGTTGCTTTCCCTAAGTGATCAGATGTCTCTCATTTTGAAGTGGGTTATAAAATACCAGACTGAATTTTAATTGCATATCTGGACCTAAGAGGGGCTAGTTCTAGAAGGTGCTTTCATCACTGGGATGTACAGTGGCATTCTGTTTGTCTTTCTTCTGTGATACTCTTGCCAGAATATCTGAAACAAAATTCCTTCTGTCCTACTTTTACGTGGCAACTGAGGAGATCTCTTCTAGGTGACAACACTAAAAGAAGTGTTGGTTTACTAGGGGGAGGTGAATAGGTCATACAGTGATGATGTTATGACTCACTTGGAGTGTGGGACCAAAAAATCTGTGGAGCAACAGGCCACAAAGCCTGTTGAATTACAAGTTGGAGAGAAGCAAATTGTCACTACTCTAAACTAAGTTTTTCTGAGAAATATCCTTCAATACAGAAGACAGTGAAGAGCTTGCTGTAACTTCATGGCCACACGTTTCCTTGCTCCACGTGCCATATGCCCTGTCTTCGGTGTTTCTATTGCATGGCTGTTACCACACGTCTCCATCCACAGGATAGGATAAAGGCATCTTAGAACTTCAGCAAGAGATCAGAGCGAGTTAACTCAAATTATATGTGGCTTCCATGGGAAATGGCAGTACAGGCTAGGGTACTCTCTTGGGCATTTAGGTGTTTTTTCTGTGAAGTAAAGTGCTTCAAATTATGCTGCTATTGTCTTCAACTGGGTCAAATGATTTGAAGTTCGGATGAGTGGTGTCAGCAGGGTAACACATGCTCATTTAGAAGGTGGTCAGGGAAGTAAATAAAAAAATCAAAGATGTCTTAGTGCCATGGAAACCCAATATATACAATTTCTGACAAGTGAATTTTACCTTGATTGTGTAAAAATTCTGTAATCCAATTTCACTGACTGTAGCACTTCTCCCAGTGTTTCTATGACTTGAGCTTTGATGTTACACTCGGGCTACTTTCAGGATAACTGATATTATAACGTTAGTGGTGATGTACAGTGTATGAAGTTAAAACTGTAAAGGTCTGTTGGACCGAAGGTGCAACACTGGCACTTGGCTGTCAGTGGTTGAGCTGAATGAGGAAAAGTAGGAAGAACTAAGTGTCTGCAGCTTTTCTTCCTTATTAGAAGCACAGAGGAATCTAATTCAGTCTTCACCAGATAGAAAACTCAGTAGGATTTATGTTCACTCCGTTTACATTCGGTGAGAGGCGGCCCCTTGGTTTTTAACTGTTCATTTTGACTCTTTCAAACCATCTGGGGATTTTACTCAGACTCTTCCTCCAGGGAATGTGGTTAAAAGAAAGGTGTCTGCAAACTTGTCAGTACAGATTTGTCACTGTCAAGTTATATCTGAATCTTGATCTCATTATTGTGAGCTTCTGTTTAGTTTAACAGGAGTTCAGCCATCTTTCCATTTATGCAGAGGAAAAAAAAACAAAACAAACCCTGCATTTTCATTGCAGCTGTTGTTGCTCTAACATAAAATTCTTTAACTGCTGAAGTCCATACTTGGATCATCTTTGAAGAAGAATTTTGTTTGAGATAAATTGAGTTAATTGGAAGAAGAGTTGCTGGAGTGTCTCAGTCTTCATTTGATACTTTAATTCTTTTAATGTTGCAGCTGCCTCTGCAACCTCTTCTTCTACAAACCACTGCAACTGTTGTGGTCCTGGCTGTTGTCTTCAGTGTCCACTATTGCTTCCATGTTTAGTACACTTAACTGGTTCATCACCTGCATGCTGTCAGCTTTCTCTTTTTTGCAGCCTGAATTTCCTGACTTGGCTTTTTGCCTGCTTGCTGCGAAAGTCTCCTAAGGGAACGACATCAGAAAGGTCAAGCTTCCTTAATATGACAACTCTGCCATTTTTTGTTACTTGAAGTAATTTTTTTCTCTTTTCTATTTTCAAATATTGTAAATTATTTTCTATACCCAGTGTAATTTTTTCAGTTGTTACTTAGAGTTGGTAGTAATTAAAGGTGTCATGCGTGTGGTTGAGGTCAGTTTTTTGGTTAGGAGTTAAACACAGGATCTGCTTAATACTGCTAACTTTCATTTCGGTACAAGTGAGGGGCTGTATTTCTTCCCATTGCATTCAAGTGAAGTTGCAGTTTTCAACTGAAAATCTGAGCTCTGAGCATGGGTCAGCAAATGGGTGACTTTTCTCTAATATTAAAGAACTGGACAGGGGCTCTGGTGATAAGGCAGCAAAAGCTGTAGTTCTGCAGTGGATTGACTTGCATAAGGCAATTGTTTTGGAGAGCCACAAATGGTATTCAGCTTCCTGCATCTCAAGCTTCTTATCAAATGTGAATCCCACAGACAGTTTTTTCATAAGCACTATATGGAAGGAGGAGTTGCTGCCAAACCCTTCTCTTTATCTTCCCCTTCAGCCTGCTGTTTTCTACCCTCTGGTCTTCAGGTTACACAGTCATTACTGGTCCTTTTAAAGGCTGTATATTTGCTTTGGAAAGGGCACTGTTGTTCCTCTCCATATCCAGAGAACAGAGGCAGCTGAAGCAATCTCAAGCTATCGAGCACCTGTGAAAGACTGTGAAGGATTTCATAGCTTGGCTATACAAATGAAATACTCAGTTCTGGTCCTCTTCCTTTTGTGGTTTGTGTGGTTGGTTGCCCTTTCAAGGGTAAAGGGCTTGGAAACCACAGGGCTTAGCTGTGATCTGGGCCTTCCTGAGAGTGTGGTGGCCCTATTTATGTCTCTGTCTGGTGGAGAAAGGGTCTTCTCCACTAATAGGGAGAGCAATTAATCTCTTCCCATCTTCAGCTGAGGAATAAATACAGGGACCTTTGAAGGCTAAAAAGTGTGACAAACAAGATATCCAAGTTCTCCCTTGTAATGCCTGATTTTATATCTTTATAAGACTTAACCTAGTCCACAGGAACTTTCCATCAGAACTTTCATGTTTACTTTTAACGTTCTCTTGAACACATGCATTGCCTTTTAGACTTAAATAGTGTAATTTGAGATGACAGCAGTATATCAGCAGCTAAATATAACCTTACAGCAGAGCCCAGAAGTCCAGCATTCAGAATCTAGTTTTTGAAAATACAGAGGACTGATTTTTTATAACCATACCATGTAAACAGTTATTTTTCATGTGGTAGTATAATTTAATTTTAATTTATTTGTACATTCTTCTGAGGTACTGTTAGGGTATAGGAGCTGGTATGAAGTTAATGTGAAGCAAATCAATTTAGGCTAAATGGTAATGTTTAGTTTGTAGGGACTATGGATTTGCTTAAGTAACAAGGTGTCAGAGTGTATGACAGAGACTGTCATAATTGTCATGTAATGCTATTAGACACACGAGATGAAAAAACAATCTATTCCATTTGATGGCAGAAATGGTTGAAATTGTTCTGAAGCAGCCATAGTGGAATGTGTTAATTGAATGTTAATGGAGAAATGCATGGTTGGTGAAGATTTCTGTATAATTATTGTATGAAATTTTACATGCTGTTGAAGCAGTTAAATTTTGTCTTGTAATAAGAAATGTGGCATAGAGTAGAAATAATGATGTAAGAAGCCTGAGTGGTTGCAATTGAATTTCATGCATTTTGTAGTACATAATTGCTGAAATGAAAGACACTGGTGTTTGGCCTCTGTTCTTTGTTGAAGTTTTAACTGTTAACTTTCTACAGTTGAACTGGTGGTGTATTCCAGAGGTAAGAAAATTACCGAACATAGCTGGATTTTGCTCAGTTTTTAAACCATAGCAGTTTTCATGTAGGATTCTCCTGACTGAGCTCGTTACAGGTAGTGAGGAGAGACACAGCCAGAAAGGGGCAGCTTTGCAAACTGTGTTGTACAGATGAAGCCTTTTGGGAGCACATTGGGAGCATAAATGACCTTCAGTGGTGGGACAGCAAGCTCTGCACTTGATTGGATTTTTCTGCATTGCAGATACTCTCAGATACGTTGGTTGCAAACTAATGTTCCAAAAATGGACTTGGCTGTCAGGCCTTTTTCTCGATAGTTCTAGTCGAGTTACAGATGTTTATAAGAAATTGTGGGCAGACATGAGAAATGATGTCAGCTTTGTGAGGCAGCAAATAGGAAGGGAATAGGATGCCAGCTTCCTCTTATGACACATATAAGTTGGTTTTGATCTTCCACTCAATAAATAAATAATTTTGAATAAAGCTATTTGTAGTCAAGGTTGTTTATCAGATAGGCTAGAAAAGATGACGATAAACAGTTAAATATTGCTAAGAACATTTAAAAAATTCGATTTCACTGACTGAGGACAACTGCAAGTAGTAAACAGGTGTCAGATTTGGAAATCTCTCCATATGGAGAGCCTGATGTAAATCAGTTGCTTCTTTTGCTTACTGGTTGTTCATATTGTTTGAAAGTACTGTGTTTTCTCTTTGAGAATGCTAGGAAAGAATCAGTGAACTTTGCTTCATTGACTTTAAGCTCCTCCACTTTGCAGGAGTTTTTGCCTTTCTAGACAGTCTGTGCATGTAACTGAGGTGGTATTCCATGGCCTGGATTTTTGTGTTTGCCTGTCTTTTCATCATACTCACAACCATGTCAGTGCTGTCCAGGTTTAGAATCTGTTTTATTTTTCCTTCCACTTGGCTAGGCTGTCATTTAGCATGCCCAAAGTTCTGTCTTGGATAGTAGTGCTAAAAAATACTCACCTTTTTCTGGTTCATTCTGTAAATTCCATTACTATAGGCTCATCTTACACTGGATCAAATAAGCCAATGGAAAGTGTTGTAAGAAACAACCCATGCCGGAATGTCCGAAGTGATTTAACTGTGGCTTTAAACAGCATAGCTGTCAAATTACCTGAAATTATCTAAAAATACTCTTAACAAAGCATGCATAGCATATTGAAAGGTACAAAAGGTATTAATCTTGGCTAGAGCATGCCAGTGGTTTTTTTTCCCCATCTCTAAATTAAAACATTACCAGAAGTATTTGCACTTGAGTAGAAAATGCAGCTAACAGTGTAGGGCTGTTATATAGCTGGGGTGGAGTTCTGATGCCCCTTTCTTGCACACTGCAGGCCAAGCTAAATCAGCTGATTTACCAGTTAACTCTCTGAGTGTGCACATGGTCTGCCCCACCTTGCATTGTGCATCCAGAATTAAGCTGCTAAGTGAAGAGCACTGTATATGCTGGTCAAAAATACCCAATTTTTTGGAAGTATTTTTGTAAGAAAGAATTAACTTTCACCACAGTTTGATTTAAGAAAAAGAAATGCAACCCCCGACCTCGAACTAGCAGCAAAACAACCCTTGCAAACAGTTTTCCAACAGAGAACTCCTTAAGTCAGTCTTTATTCTAATCTAACGCTATACATTCCTTAGAAATAAATTTAAGAGCGGTACCACGATGTCTGGTTGTCTAGAAAAAGAACTTAAATTTCCGTTTATCTTTAGCAGGTATCAAATAGCGCAGTAAGTAATTATCTTGGAATCATTATTTATGTTTTTAAAATTTAGGGGTTTTTTAAAATTTGGCTACTTATTGATGAACATTCGGACATAAGTGTCCACAAAACTTAGTTACAGAAAAGATAGAAAAACAACTATTCTGAGTATCATTCAAATTTACAGCTTGTGTGGGAAGGCGAATTCCTTGGGAGACTGAATCATGTAGTCCCCTGAACTTTTCTGGAAACTCTCTCATTACTGGAAGTTTCTTTTTGTGTGAATATTTAATTTGGAGCAGGGACATTTGAAAATTTAGATTTTATAGTTCATAACCACAGAAACACGGATTTTTTTTCCTCTGGGCTAAATTCAAGTATTGTGTTAGCTCATATCACCCCACTGCAGTGTATTGGAATAAGGTCACAGCTGGAATTTGACCATGTGGCTGAAACGTGCTTTGCTTGTTGACAATGTCTTCTCATTCTCAAGCTCATATTGCTGTGCACAATGCCTCCTGTGAAATAAAGCCCTGGAATTACAGTGGAAGTTTGTTCTGGACAAGTGGATTAAAGCAGGGCTTTTGCAGCCACAGAGGAAGACCTGGAGGTACAATGTAACTTCATGAGTTTTTACTGGTGTCACTTGTAGCGTTCAGCTGTATTGTGCAGTAGGGAGAATCGTGTGGTTGCACATACGGTGTCTTCAAAGGATAGTTTAGGGCCTTGGCATCTCTGCTTTAATTGTCACTTCTAAAGGCTGACAGCTTACTCTAGTCCTCAGAGGGGTGACTGCATTCATGAAAATAGTGAAAATGGACCACATGACAGAAACAACTGCTTTTTTTTTTCGGACCAGTGGGAAAGCTGGGAGTGCTTGTAAATCCCTGTGGAGAATGAGAGATGCCTTGGAAAATGTCCTGAAACTTGGTTTTTTAGAAGGAGTGCCTGGTAGGGGGAATTGGAAAACATTGTGGAGCAGTTGCTGCTGGAAATGAAGGTTAAAAGGAAAAAAATCCTCCTTTGCAACTTGAAGACGAAAACCTCAGAGAAACTTGGCTTAAAGTAGAGGGCACAGAACTCTCTGGGAGAATTATAAACCACCCCATGACCTTGAAGAAAGCTACTGTGTTTTTGTGAGTGTGCATTTTGGCTCCCTTGTGGTGAAAACCCCCCAGACTGCCAAGGTCCTAGTTGTTTTTACACTGGCCCTCTTTGCAGCTACTTCCATCTCTGAAGTTCTTAAGAATATCTTTTATTGTCTCAGAATTGTAGCCATTGGGCAGGTGAGCATGGCTAGGTGTCCCTTTCTTCCCCAAAGCCTGATTTCTCAGAAGGTTTTGTGCAGCAATGGCCTGTCAGTTCAACTGAACCACAGATGTTAAGGCAGAAGGTTCTTCAAATGTTTCCCTGCAGATACAGCTATTAGTTTATGCTTTTTATGTTATCTTAATTTTGTTGTAAATTTTGATTTTGTTGTTTTAGGAGTCTACTCTGTGATAGTTGTACAGCAGCCTTCTACACACTTCCTTTGTACCGAGGCATTTCCTCTCAACTCTTGTTTCATGTGTCAGTATTACCAGATAACTTTTTTTGTCTTACCATTTGTTGAATGTTCTCTCTGCTGCCTGTGCTACAAACAGGTTAGGATTGTTAACATTATACATATATGTATGTCTAGGGAAAATTATTGAAGAAAGAAAGAAAGGAAAAAACCTTCACTTCTGTTGTTTCCCCATCCCTTTTTCCCTGCTTTCCCTGTGACTAGAATTTCAGTATCATTATTTAATTGAAGTAATTCAGTCACTTCAGGCGTGTGTGTCCTTTGGGCAGAAGGGATAAAAGCTCGGTGACATAGACTGTCCATCATAGGGTTTTTTTACCTTCCCAACCATCTGGTTGTTGTGGAAAAGTCTTTTCTATCACCTGAATTTTTTTAAGCCTTCATTTCTGGGTCCATGCCCTTTACGGACTTTACAATCAGAGGCTAATACTCTCCACCTTCACAGATTTCTGTGCAAAGATACGAGGAGGTAGAAACA
Source organism: Struthidea cinerea (assembly GCA_013397865.1). Classification (NCBI taxonomy): domain Eukaryota; kingdom Metazoa; phylum Chordata; class Aves; order Passeriformes; family Corcoracidae; genus Struthidea; species Struthidea cinerea. Next base: position 1,579,927 of record VZTI01001175.1, on the reverse strand, counting down.
GTGCCAGAATAGATGAGCCTTTCTCAAATGCACTGGCTAAGTTCTAGGCAATTGTGGAGATTTCTTCAGATTTAAGATACTGTATCCTTGGTCTTTTCCCTGAGAGGGAACCTCCCCCCTCCAGCAATTCAGAAATATTTCAGAAGAATTTAATACTCTGGAACTGAGTATTTTACATTGCTAAAACTTTATTCCTCTGCCTATTGTGTGTGTTCCTTGAAGCTACATTAATGTCATGCTGCATTTCTTCTGTCTGATCCTAGAGTGGTACTTTTAAATGCAATACTTGATCTGTCATCTTCCATGCCTTCAGACTGATGTGTCCCTTGTCACTTTCTCACCAAGAATAAGGTTTCCTCTGTAAATATTTGCCAGTTGCAAGTTCAGGGCAACATGCCAAGTGGCAAATATGTCAACCAGAAGTGTGGTTCTTCCCACATGCTGCTCCCCATGCCATTCCAAAAAGAGCGTTTGGCTTGGACATTCTTGGCAGAATTGCTTCCAAAAGCTTGTTGTCCATCTGCTTGTACAGCTAAGTGCTGTCCAAGGAGCCAGTAGCACACAGTTGTACGAGACTTGAGTGTTAATCATTCATGAGAGCAGCTGCAGTGAAAGTCCACCCAGAAAGCAGCTCTGAGTTGGACTGCTCTGAATTTTTAGACAAGTCAGAAGCTTTGCTTCCAGAGTGCACTATGACAGAAGTGGAATGTGTCACTTAAAGCATAAAGAGGAGCACTTAAAAGTTATGATAAAACCCATTTAATATCTAAACCACAGATTTAGAAACAGGGCAATAAAGATGCAAGGTGAATTCAGATATTGCCACTTGGCCTGTTGACCTGTTAAATGCTACCTACCAAAGTACAGTTGCATTATTTTACCAGTTTTCATGGACATGCTCACTTGCTCTGTTCAAAAAAAAAATGGCTTACGTATAACGTCGTGCTAATCATTTACTTAATGTTGGTTCATACACTCCTGTGATCTGTGACCAAAATGAGTGTTACTGAGCAGATATTTTATTTGTTGCATTTAACGATCACTTGTATTCTTGGTAGACTCTTGTATTTTAAGATTCGTGCCTTCTCACAGCAAAAGCTCTCTGGGGGGAAGTTTCAGACTTTTTTGCATCTCTGACTAGTGCCTGTTCTCTGATTGCTGGGTTCAAGCTGTGCCTGTGCTGTTGCATTACTGGACCTTCAGATCTGAATGTTACACATTAGCTTCACTTATCATTAACTGCAGTGGACCTGTGTTGGGTGTTGCTCTTCTCATGTGACATAATTTGTGTGACTGCAACACGCAAGGTCAGTTGTCACCTATGTGCTAACTTGATCCAATAAAACCATTAAATGCAGAATTGGACACGGGTCATGATTATCAAATTTTGCTTTTAGTGCAAATCCTGAATGTAGTGCTTTGGATTTTTGGCAGAGAATGGCAAAAAGGTTAGGGAGTGTTGTATGCAGTAACTCAAGGTCTCAAAACTTTGCTACATATTTCAAGTAGCCCGCGCTGTAAGTTTTGGGTTGCATTCATCTTCTTTGTTAAATGTATTTTTCTGCCTAAAAGTTGAATATGGGCTTTGTATGCTTGGAGAATTAATACACAGGAAATTAATACAAGTCTTTTCTGAAGTGAGACTTTGGGATGAAAACCAGAGAGATTTTAGCAGAGCTGTTAAGACAGCTCAGCTGAGTTACAACGGTAATTCCTCCTTTCAAAATCTGGAAGCAATAAACACTTCAGATGTGCTTTTTGAATGCAGCGGAATCAGTCCCTTGGGCAGACATCGTATGAAAAAAACTTTTGGAATTAACTTTGGATATCAATTGTATGCTATTGTGAAAATACTGAAATGCAATATGCAGACTGGAGCTAAGAATGCAATGTTTTACCTCTTCCTTTCTAAAGACTTATTTCTGTGCAGACTGATGTTACAGTGTTTCAAAAAGACCAGATAGGAAAATTACTTGATTTACTTGGGCTTTTTGGCTTCAACTCCAGGACAATGAATAGAAAATCAGTGAGAATGTATCTTTCTGGGATCTCTGTTATTCAAAGTGTTAAAAGTCAGTTCATTCTTCCATACAAACAGTTTGATATGTTGCTGACATGCTGACAATGCGGAGTAGTTGTGTTTTGGGTTTTTTTTGCTTTTGGTTGAGGGTTCTTTTGGTTGTTTTGGGGGGGTGATTTGGGTTTTTTTTAAGCCATGAAATCCTGCAGCTGTACAGGGCAGCCATTGTAACTGCACTTCTCAGTGGTAGGTAAAGGGCATTGTCTCCATCTGCAGCCACAGTGTTGCACGTCTGCAATCACCTTAAACAACTGAAACCAGCTCCGAGTGACTGAGATCATTGAGTACTTGGAGTTTTTTGCAGTATTTAAGTAGCTTAGTTGACATTGAAGGCAAACAATGCTTTCTCTTTAGCAAATTGCCTCAAGGTGACCTGATTTAAGTTTCTTCACAGAATTTCTTCACAGAAAGATAGATTAGGGGACTCTGGGCTGCTGCATGGAGGAAGCTTACAGGAGGTAACTTCAAGGTGAGCCATAGTGAGGCAGGAGATTAGAAGTGGAAGCAGCTCCAGTATGGGGGTAATTGGAAAGGACATTACTTGGGATTTGACAATCTATGTACACAATTGTCTGACTTGGTTCAAGACCGTATCGGTGCACAAGTGTGGTGGAGATTTGCTTGCTCCTTACCCTGTTGAATAAGTATAAAATATTTATATAAGTATTTATACCCCAGTGACCTGAGATGTCCACATATGTAGAAGTAGGGGAAGCATCTTGAAAAGCGTTATTTTGTGTTCTCCAACAAAACTCAGGCACTATGTCATTCCAGAAGCATGTGCTTGGAATACTCAGTCTGTCAAGAGAAAGCATCTCTCCTTCATTTACTGGGAGGGGGGAGTGAGAAGGAGGTTGAGCTTCTCATATTTTTGATTTCAATTAAGAGTATTAACAGCATGTATTTCTTAGGTATGTGTTTTCCAGCATTGCCTCTCCTTCCCCCACTTAAATAGCCCTTCCAGACAGTGTTCTCCCCTAGGACACAGTAAGTGCTGTTCATCCTGTCTGTGAACACTGTAAAGCATCATTTTTGTTCTTTAGGGGACTTGAAGGGAAGTAATTAAAATGACAGGAAGTGCTTGGGACTGAAAGATTTATGTCTGTGGGAAGATCTTATGAAATTCAAAGCGTATTTTAATCAGAAAGAATTGATTTGGCAGCTGCATAGTTAAAGAAGTGCTGTTTCTTTCTGAAATGTTAACTTAATGTCCTCCAAGGCAAATCAGGCAGAAAGGGAGCTGCTTTATGCATTTCTGATATAGTGAACAGCAGTAATGTGTACACTCTGTAAACACACTAAATTCTCAATTGCTGAGGAGCACTAATAAGTAGTAATGATTAAAGCTGCCTTTTAAATTCCCTCTTCCACAGTCACATCAAAAGGCACGTACCTCCTTCAAGAAGTAAATGTAGGAGGTAGACACTCAGCTTCTTCATCCATCTGATGTGTCTTCACTCGCATAAATGGCTGTTACTTGGAGAGGGAAGTGTTTTGAAAGTAGTTTAGAAATAATGGTTAATGTTGAAATCCTTTATAGGAGGCTTGATACTAAGTCGTGATACTGGGAACATGAGCTTCAAGCATACAAGAAAATCAGCAAGTAGTGCCTTGGCCTTTACTTCCCCCAGAAATGGTTTATTGGATGTTCTCCACATTTTCTAGTGTTCTGAAGTTGTGTCTTTTCCCAAGTGCTGATGGGGTTTTCAATTCGGGGTGTACCTTGGGGTGTATCTATGCAATAGACTTCCTCTTGCTGGAAACTTCTCGCCTTGACTGTGTTGAAAATGCAGAGTGTGCTGATATGATGGAGTGTGGAGAACACCTAGCTAAGGTCATGATGAGCTCTGCAAGAAGGCCGTGTGTGCTCGCACGTCTAAGTAACAACATATATGTACATATGTGTGTGTATATAGAGTTGGCCCAGAATAACTTCCCCCCCACATCTAAGTGTAGTTGCATTTTGTTTGGTTACCAGGTTTCATTTTCAGGAGGTCTAGGACTGGTAGTGTTTGTTTGTTTGTAGAGTCTCTGTAATGCAGATTGGCCTGGTCCATGAAAGGTTTGTTGGTGTGTTAACAGAAAGGAATTTAAATTTGTTTTGTATCATTCTGGTTTGAGTTCAAAATACTTTCTCACTCCATACATCATAAATTTATATGCTGACATGAACTTTGGATATTTAGTATATTTGTGATTCAGCGTGTTTCCTTGCCGGGATAGTTAATTGCGTTGCCTAAATTAAGTGTTAAACAACTTGGTGTGAAGATAAGGAAATTTTACAAACCACTGCTCTCTAAAAAGAGTATCTTCAGTCTACTGAAGCAATGAGGATAATATAAAAGTGGAAAACCCAAGTTTTATGTCTATTGAAGCTGAGTTTCCAACACTTTGTATCTGGACTCTCTGAAGCATTACTATACTAACCCTTTGGATGCAAACAGAGCAGCCCAGCTTTCAAGGAGTGTGTTTGGAAAGTTGGCAAACTTCCTGTAAGTCATGCCAAAGAAGTAAATTGTGTGTTTTGTCTGCTACAGTGTAAGTGGGCCGTAGTTCTGTTGTGAACAGATTTAGCTGGCAAACTTTGTTAACTGCAGACAGTTTGAGCATTACACCATTGGAATGGCAGGTGCCCTGTCTTGGTAACACACTGAAGAAATTGTACCAACAGCAAAAAGCTGGTGCTGTTTTGTTGTGGGGTTGGTTTTTTTTCTTCTCTCTCTCTTTTACCTACCCACTGAAAGATTACTTTTATTATTTTATTGCCTCTTTAGCTCATGCACCAAGCCTGGACATGAAATCTCAACTCCTAACAGCCATATCGCCAATGACTTTATTTGCAGGTATTTAGGCAGAAGTGGATGATGAATTGCATGTCATCATTCAAGGTGGAAGTGTTCACATTAGACAGTCTCATTGGGGATTGGGAACACAGACTATTATATCCTGGATTGATGTGCTTTTTGGGATAAGTAGTTTGAAGTGAAATGTGAACCTACTGTAGAATATTGAGGAGCCACATTTGAGGCCTAAGTGATTCATGACTTAAAAATAAAGTGCAGGTTCCCATACTGTTTTTGCGGTAGTTGCTTATTACAGCTGAATTCACACTTTTTCATAAAGATCATGCAAAATACACTATTTTTTTATTTATATTGCCATAGGAGGGCAGAAACTCAACAGGTGCCACTGAGCCAGTGAATCTTTGCATTAGATTGCTGAATAACTGATTCTGTAATGTATGGCACCATAAATGGATGAGAAATCTGATTAATTTTGATCTGAGTGCAAGTAGATGTTTGGATATTCATAGTGTACCGCACCACAGCATGGGAAGAAAACAGGCCCTGTGCTGAGGAATTTCTGATATGTGGGGCTGTGTTCACTGCTCAGGTGTTGGTATTCAGCAGAGCACTGCAACTATTCTAAGGCAAGATACACTTGCTGTTCTTATGAAAATTAGGCTTAGCATCTTGTTTACATTTGTTAAACTGTTTGCAGACTGTCTGTTTGGAAATAGAGGATAATAGTAACATAGATTCCAAACTGTAAAAAGTTAGAAACTGCAGTTAGTGAATGGCACCTTGGTGAGGAAAGTGCCATGTACTCATTTATGAGGACCTGTTGTTTCGCATCTTTACCTGTCATTTTAAATTACTATCTATTGTATTATACAGTTGTAAATTATGTATTTAACTCTGCTTTTAAAAGACTATATTCTAAGCTCAACTCTATAGCCAGAGATTTTAGAATAAATGAAGAACCATTGATGATGGCTGTAGTTAACTCCTCACAGATACTGCAAGTCTGGCATATGTAGTAGTGGCTGGTACATGTCATTGTGTGGCCACCTCCTGTTGTGGTGTTGGGAGGGTGAGGGTCACTCATGTCATGACAGGAGAATAGGTGGGTTTGACACATGGGACCTTCCAGTACGTGAACTCTTAGGAGGGCTGGAAGGCCTGGCTGCCTTGTGCTTCACGTCATTCCTGTGCAGTCAAGTCAAACTTACTGCCTCTCATCAGAGGAGAAACTTTTCCATTTGATGTCAACAAGACATACTGGTCTGAGCAAACACAAGTTTTAAGGGTGACTGAATGTGAATATTTGCTGTAGCTTTTTCTGTAGTAGTAGCCGTAATAAAAATTGCACTAATAAAAAGATGGAAAACTGCCATTTAACTTCAACCGTAATAGGAGTACAACTCACTTTAAACAAGACTTTGTCTTTCTCCTAGACAACAAAATTGGAACCTTTTTCTTTTTAAATTTATTTAGAGGGGAAGCTGGAGTTCAGAATAAAGTTTGATTAATAACTGCTCCTTTATGAAAAACTATTGACTGCTCTTGAAGAGCCCTGAACAGCAGACAAGTAATATTGACAAAAGGTTCATATTCATGAAAACAGATGAACATTAATCACAGAAAATTGGGTCAGCAGCATAATGTAAGAGATGAAATTTACATAATTTTGAAAATTAATCTGAGTATAGTTGAGTTTAAATGATCACAACAGATACTTTTTTCCTGCTATATATAAAAATGAAGCTTTGAGAAGAAATTAATGCCATACTTTGCTATTGTGTTGCAGAATTTACTTGTTTTACATTGTCAGACTTCCTCAAAACTATTATCCCAGATGTGCGGGTTGTTGTAAGGATTGATAAACAGAAGCTGAAGAACAGTAGTTAAGCTCTGATAAGAGTGAAGCAATGATAGGTCCTGGGGGGCTGAAAGCTGAGTTTTGTCAGACCAGTGCAGGGATGAGCTACCACCATCTGTGAGGTTCCCAGAAAGTCTGGCTTGAGCCACCATTTAAAAAAATGTTACAATTTTTAAGGAATAACATTTTGTTTCAAGTAGGCAAGAATTGTATTTGAGAGTATAGTTTCATATGGGGGGTAGTCAAACTTGCCTAAATGCTGAAAACCTTGTACTAGGTGGATTGTGATCGTTAGTAGTCTTGAAGCAAGTAACAGAGACAGGTAAGCAGGAGTTGAAGAAGTTACACGCTACAGAACATCTAAATTAGTACCAGTCTGAAACAGCCATTCAATACCTTTATTATGTGCAAGGAACATAGTTTGGAATTTGATCACAGAACTAAGCTTCCCAATGTTCTGGATGTCCTAAACTAAACTTCCCAATGTCCCAAAGTAACTATTCTCCTGTCTATGGTTTTAAAATATTAAGCTATTAGCAGATTGATTTAGCAGAGGTGATGCAGTAAAGGTGTGGTGAATGCCAACCGGATTAAAACATATCCTGTGTAATGGACCATAGATTTGGATTTGGTTATGGTTAAAAAAGCCCCGACCCCACACAATCAACGAAGCACAAACAAACAAAAAGAACACCCCACAAAACACAGCATAGGAAAAACATACATCATAAACCCAAAGGAAATACATGGGCAGAAATATGTTCCACATTCAGAAAACGTAGTATGAGTTGATGCTGGAATTTATCTGTTTAATCCCAGTGAGCCTGTAATCCAAATGCTACCGAATTAAACTGTTATCGCTAAGAATTTAGAGAATGCAGAATACCTAGGAAATATGTATAAAGGCAAAACTAATTTGTTTCTAGTTCATAGTGTAGGAATCTGCAGTAGAATTGAAAAAGTACATTCTACTTCAGTGCTTTTCTTTATTCAGTTTTCTTGTTCTATAAATAACATCACTAGCATTTGAACTAAAAGCATTTCAATAGAAATGTAGCTGCAGCTAAAGGAAAAAAATGTGAAGGGGAGGGGGAGCAGGAGGCTACTGCTAAAAAGTACTCCAAATATTCAGAATGCCCTGTGTAAACTTCTGGAATTAGGTGCTTTATGGACTCATTGCTCCCACCCTCCAATAGATTGTAAACAAATCCCAGGTTCAGGGCAGCTGCTTTGCTGACTGGGCTTTTGGGCAGTCTAGTTCCATCTCTGACTACATTCCAGGAAGTGAGGACAATAGAATAAACAAACAGTGATTAATAGTTTTTTTAGGGTCTCTTTAGCTGCCTGTTGATAAGTAAAAAAATATATGGCTGCTTCAGCAGTAATTAACCCACTTGAAAAACGAATGTTTCCACAGTCGCATTTGTTCCAGCTAGTCTTAAGATATATCGTAGTACAAGCAACTTTTGTTTTCCTCAGACTCCACAAGATACATTCATATTTCTACTCTTAAGTATTCTGATGACTTAAAATCTACTATTTAAAATTGGTATTCTATTCATTGAGTTACTCTGGTAGTATGTGCAAATGAATTTTGTTTCTTCCCTTGATGTAAAATGTTAAGACAGCAGTTGCTTTACCTCCTTCCTTCCCAGTCTCATTAACACTTAAGTAAGTAGATTGACTCTCCTGATAAACTACAGAAAAATAAATTTCTAGTTCCCTACGTTTGGTGTACAGCTTGGAGAAAACAAACTATTGGGGTGGTTTCTTTTGTGTTTGTGTGATTTTTTTTTCCTTTTTTTTAAGCAATGATTCTGTTTTAGAACTGCATTTGAAGCAGTTTCACAACTACTTAAATCACCATGATGTAAAAACATGTATTGATTTGGAAAATTTATCTGGGGGCCTTTGTGCGGTGCAGCTAGAAAGAAGCAATATTGGGATGGTCTCTTCATTCTCTGCTACATCTGGTTTTGTTCTTTTCTAGATGTGGTATGTTCCACAGGCATTCAGTTTTTGATCCAAGTCCAGAAAGTGTCAGCCTTCATTGATGGTGGTTCTGAGTAGAGGTGAAAATGCCTCCAGCTGGTGCTCTGTGCTTACAGAACATGGGGACTTGAAAGGGCTTCTGGTGTCTTTGTTAACAAAGGGCTGAGAACAAAGGTAGCAGTTGCAAGTGACTGAACTACTTCACAACTGCACTTGAAATATATTTTAGAACTTTAAAATATATGCAAATATGGAGGAGGACACAGTGACGTCCAGGAAGTAGGATGGCTGGTGAGTTTATGGGCTGTACTGAATGGGATTTTGACATGTTACTGTAATACAGATACCTGTCTTGTGGATTTGTGCACTGATACAGCCACCTAAGAGATGGATCAGATATGCAGATGTTCTGTGTGATGAACTTGCTTTTATTCTGACCTTAACTTTTAGCAGGAAACCCATGAGGTGCAGGCTGCTGGCATACCTTTAATTAGATGTAATTGTACATTATTTATGCATTACTGGAGACTTGGCAGGCATTGAAAAGTTGGATGAATGTGATCAGGGGATCTAAATTTCAAAGTAGCAAACCACTGCATTGCCAGTTTTAACGCAGGTGCAGGTGATCCATTGCGTGCTGAAATAATTGTCTTAACTATACTGCATTTACTCTGATTTGCATTAAATCTGTTAACCCGCAGTTAACAGTTGTGTTGGCATAGAGCTGATGTTGCTTAAAAGTCCACTGAAAGAAAAAAAATCACTCTTCTAACCAGCCAGGACAAGAAAAACATTCAGTGATTAATTTGTTCTATCAGAAATGTTTTTGCCAGCTTTGGTTGGTTAAAATTTGTAAGAATGGTTTTGTTGTTGTGGGCTTTTCTCAGCTAAAAGATGTTCCCTGCTATGTAGCTGTATGCAGATGTAGCTTTATTCTTTAACGTCCTGGTCTTTCTAAATTGATGCATAAACTGGTTTCAAAGTTGGATAGCTGCTGTGGATCAGAACTTCATTTGACATTTTAGGTTGTCCAAGAGATCTGAAAGTGGGATGAGAGCCTTCCATAACTGCACACATGGAAGACAAGCCTTTGCTAGCATCAAGACCTAGGCCTGGATAATAACTGTGCCTGGAGGTGTTTGGAGATACTTGGAGAGAAGCTGGTGTTTATTTCAGAGCACTGTGGGGGTCAAGGATTGCTAAATGGCTTGTGTGCAAACTGATTTGCCCATCCTCATGAATATTAAACCACTGTGATATATTAGCTTTTGTTTAGAGTAAAAACTGACAAATGATCCTAAGAAACCTAGGGGGGAAAAAAGAAAACGAAGTCTAATAAACAAAGCCTGAAAATATCCAAACAAGAAAACCCACCGCCTCAAAACAGCCAAAGCCTTGAAACAGGGTTTGTCATCTTTTAGAAACAAAACTCTATTTTTACCTTTTTTTGCAATCATACTTTCAGAAGGGAGGTTGCCCAGAGAGGCCCGAGCTGTGGTGCTTTAGACTGTTATTCCACACAGGGACAGTAAATGATGGAAAAGCACAGTTAATGCAAAATTAATTGTTTTGAGATGTCAGTGTGATTGTTAAATTTATGTTAGCATCCAGACTTGTGCTACAAGTGTTTTCATAACTGACTAGGCAGTTTCAAAGTGTTTACCTGTGAAAACTCAAGAATTTATTTATTTATTATGAGCTTGTCTGTGTGAGTAATTTAAAAGCCTGGACTGAATTTTATTTTCTTGAACACAAAGACATTTTGGCAATGCAAATTCTGACTCCTAAAGGGAAAAGGAAACCCACAACTTCCTGAGTTGTTTTCTTTCCAGTGTGTTGGCAAAGAAGGTACTTGAAAAATAGAAATTAATGGACTGGGGATAAGAAAGTAACTTGTTTGTATCTTGTGTTGCAGACCTGGTTACTGGAAGCCTTCCATGTGATCAAACAGTACTTTCAGACAAACTTATTTTCTATTACATGAAGTTTAATTTTGAGGTAAGGTCCTGTTTAATTGCCTTTGTTATGCATATAATGACATAAAACCTACAGTAATTTAAAAGCTTGTATATATTAGTATAAAATTTTCTTTAGAGAGTATGTGAAATACATACTTCTGTGGCTGTGTTTATGAAGAGGGAAATTAAGCTGAAAAGTAAATGTGATGTATGAAGTGCCAAGTAAATATTGTAATTAACAGCCTGGAGATTAACCTGAGCATGACAGACACTGACTGTTTTGAAACAGTTGCCAGGGAGAGTGGAGAATATGATCATGTAATAAGTGATTTCTCTAAGCCTTAGGAAAAAGGCCCATGCCTTTCATAGGTATGAAACAAATAGCTGAGAAGATGACTTAACTCTTTCATCTGAATACCTGTAAGAGGTGGCGAAAAGAACAAGGCAAAATCATTACTAGAATAACTTCACAGATAAATTACCATTTCTGTACTGTAATGCTCTCAGAAGAGAATGTCACAAAGTGGTAAAATTGGCTTTGGGCAAAATGTCGATAAATCTCAGGCCATGTTCTTAATCTGTTGGAGTTACTTTGACCTTGTCCACGTTACTGTTCCGAATGTGTCTCTGGCTTTGACTGCTCATCTGGAAATGGTGCTTGAAATACTGAAAGGTCACTAATGGAATTTTGTCCTGTGATTCTCCATGTTTGAAAAATGTCTTTAGTGAACTTTCAAAGCAGCCTATAATTAAAGCAGCATGTCAGTTTATATGAGATATGTCTAAAGACAAGGTTAAATGAAGGTGTTTTAGGTACGTCTTGAAATAGGCTTTGCTAAGAACAATAACAAAATATCTGAGTTTAGCTTCAGTCATTTGAAGTCTGCCAAGCTGATATTGAGCTTATTGGTAAGATGTGCTCTTTCTGAGCACATTTGGTGTAGGAGGAGGTTTGACTTTAGATTATCACACAGTTGGCAGTGTACTAGGCTAAGTATAATCTAATTGACATGTAATGTTTGCACACACTGTTACACCCTGATAGAAGTTCAGCTGTGTTTCATGATTTCTTTGTTTCTCTGTCTCTGTTGTAGAAGTAGTGGATGTTTTGGGGTTCGATCCTGTTCCTTTCAAAAATTTAGGTTTTTCTTGAACTTAAGCCTATTCATAAGTTTTTAAGAGGATGACATTTCTGATTTCTGTCCTTCCTTATCCAGTAGTTATGAGCTTTTCCCTTGGGGGTATGGAGTACTCTTAAAGCTGGAGCTCAGTCTCCGTGTTGTCCTGTTTTGTGGCTGTGACAGAGATGTTGATTTGATGGATGCAAGCACATTCTTCTTGCTCAGCTTTTCTGTTTTCTTTAGTGTTGCTGATTCTGGTAGTAACTGAGCCTTCTGCAGTCTATTGCTATAAGTCTTTTTCCTTTCCTTGAGTGCTCTTTTTTTTCCCTCTTTACCCCTCTGTAAGCTGTACTCAAAGTTCTTTCAACTAGTTGTTCCCTGTTTGTTTCTTCTGTTGGAAGAAGTGTTCTTATTTAATAAAAAATAATGTAGTAATCAAAAAGCAAAGAGTCTGACATCTCTGCCAGAACCTGAGGTTCAAAAATGTTTACAGCTGGCCTTTCAGATGGCATGAAATGGTTAAGTTTTGAGATGCCTTGTTGTTCCTTCCCTTCCCTCTCTGTTCAGGTGTTGGCGTCAGGAAATGAAGGGATCATGCACTAAGCTCATTCAACCTTGCTGCGGTAGCATCAGCCAAAGCATTGGTATTCTAAATATTGTAAACTATGGTTGGTAACTATGCATGTGGTAAATATCAAGTAGGTGGTGGAGGTTGGAAGAGCAAGAAAAGCTTTTTTTAGTAGCTATTGAAACCCATTGGGAGGAGATTGCTGATGATCTGCTGTTTTTCTGTTTGGCATGTTTTATGAATACACACAGTCTACAACTCAGATGGTGCAAACTGTTGCCTGTGGTTCTCCAGGATCACGATGACAGTTCCATGTGACCACCTTTCTAATGAGGGATGTATGTTGGATTAGGATTGCTGTTTTCACTGACATGCAGATTTAAAAATTTTTACTATTTTTCTGTAAACCCTTTTATCTCCAAGACATGAAATTGATGAAGAATGATGAGTTACTAAAAAGTTGTGTTAATCTCATGTTGATGCCAAATTGCGATTGCTTATGAGAAAAAATTGTCTGGATAATACTGCAGTAGATGGGATAGAGACCCAAGTGTTTAAGGGGTAGAAACATAACTGAATTAATTATAATTTAGATTTCAGTAGTGCTTGGCTTTGTTTTGAATTCTCCAATAGGTATTATTAGGCAAAAAGTGTGCTAAGCTAGTGAACTTACCTGATGCTAATGGGAAAAAACCCCAACCTTTTGAGCTGTTTGTGTTGATATGGGTTGTTCCTCTTACTTGTTTTGTGTACTTAGGTTTTCTAAAACTTGTTTAGTCTGCTTGCTGTAGGAGAAAAGAGAATAATAGTTCAAGTTTCAGAAAACACTTCACATTCACAGGTATTCTTACTGATCTTAAGCAGTGTCCAGTGTCTTGGCTTCTAACATGCTGCATTTGTTTCAAGAATCCAGCTCAGCTGCCTGTGGAGTAGTTCCAGTGCATATAACCATGTAAAGCAAGGGTTGAAGAAATGCCATTAAGTGAATTGTTCTGGTGGACTTGATTCACCATCTGATCCTGGGCAATCTGCCTCTTTATGAAACTTCCAACAGCAGTATTGAAAGATTCAGAGCGGAATTGCATATAATAATTTACATGGTTCGCTTGATGGCTTTTCAGGTTTGTTATTGCAAGTGTCTCTTTTGCCAGTCATTTCCAGTGAGTCGTCACGTACCTTTTTTGCTAAAAACTCCATGCTGTGATTCCTGTCTGAGGCCTCTTCAGTAACATTTTGTGCCAAAAAAAAAGTTGGGTTAGGTTGAATCACTGTTCTTGTCCAATTGTTTTTGCAAGGAAAAATTTATGTTCACTTTCAACACTGGTAGCACTCTGCCTAAGTGACACCAAAAATGTATCTTCAAGTCTGAAAAATATCTGTGGGAAGCACTCAGAGTTTTTTTTCATTTTGACTCCAGGCCCATAACCATATGATCTGTGGTTCATATTAGGATTCCAGCAGAGAATCGTTTTGCTTGCAACAAATTCTGTTAAAAGTACTGCTGCCAACTTGATTGTTAGGTTGATGTTGACTCCTCTAGTATTAACCTCTGGGCTTTTTTTGTCTTAGCCTAGTTTGGGCTTAGTGTCAGCTGGGTAATTTTACTCATGTTTCATTTATTCTGTGCTTAATTCTGTTTCAAAGAGAATGTCCATGATGGCAGCAGAGTTCTGTTTACTCAAGTTTAGACAACACTGGAAATGACTGGCCAAAATGTCTGTTAGTTGTTGAAAAAAACTACAGTAACACTTGATGTTAGTCACATAAGAGGTGCCTAAGCAAAGAAATTACTCTATAAAATATTATCTGTACAAATCAGAGAATCAAATACCTAAAGTATTAGAAACATTAGTAATCCTTTTAGAGTTGGTTGTACCATAAGGCTTCTTTACATATGTTCTGATACAGTCTGATTCTTAATTATGATTTTCTTTAATCCTGTATTAGCATGTAGTAGCTTCTTAAATGATCATATTTTTACCTCAGAGTAAACCCTAAGATTTTTTCTTTACTGCACATACTTATCTATTCTTCAGTTCTTACTGACTTTTCACAGTGGTCTATCAGCAGAATATGTTTTTCTTTACTTTTTGACCAATATTTCATTATTGTAACCGTGATATGTATCTGACCTGTATAAATAGCATGTAGTGGTGGGGTTTAATGAGAAGACCAGAATCATCAGTACCTGATGCTGTTTCATATTTATACATAGTGTATTATGGAAGTCAGCTTTAGGCTGCATGCTGAGCATTTGGGGTGGTGGGAGTTTATACCGCTATGAGAAGTTCTGGATATATATTCTGGTGGATAAGACGGATAGTATTCACTGTTCCCTTAGCTGCCATTTTATTTATTTATTTTTTGTTTGTTTGTTTAAATCACTGCCTTGGGACAAAAAACAGTATGGAAATGAGTATTTTCTGTGACAATGGTTTTGCTAGAATTTGTATTCCTGACAAACTCAGATCCTGAAGATTTAAATAAAAATGGTAGTTCAAGCTACCATTTGGATTTGTCTTGAACTATGTGATTTTGAAGTGCACCACATTTTTCTGTATATGACTGTTTTAACATGGGAGGGATTTTAGTGCTTTCTGTGTACTTGAACAGAGAAAAATTGGGTTAACTTGCCTAAAGAGTAACGGTAACTTTGACTGGGACCCACTTTGCCATGCTTTCCATAATATAAATGACAGTCAGTCTCTAAACTGTCAACCTGAATTTTCATTAAATGACTGAGCTCTTTACCAAGCCTCCTGCTTTTCAAATGGGTCTGCAAGAAATAAGTTTTCCAAGTCAGAAATCCCTTTGCCTTCACCCTCAATTTGTGAAGATTCTAGATGAACAGATGAGGCTTATCGTGGTTGCCAGCATGACTACCAGTTGTGTGAGCTCCTCCATGTTCTTCTGGGCTTACTGAATAAGTGGAAAGCTGACTTGCTAGACTACAATTGCATTCATTCAAATAACATTTTATGAATGTTCATTCTTTTCTGCCTCATTTCCTGTTTAAGTGATCTGCTTTAAGTAATTGTATTAATTGATTTTTGGGACAAATGGATCAAAACCTACCGAGAGCAATTTCAGTGCCTGTTAAGTCCACCATTTCAGATGGAATCAATGGGAGCAGAGAACCATTCTATATGAACCACATCACAGGACTGGCAAAAAATTACTCTATTTGAGCTTCACTAATTTTCTTCTGTGTAGCAAAGCTGTTTCTGAAGACTCAGCAACCCCATCTAATTCTGGATGGTGATGCTGATCAAAATGATCAATGTGGACTTACTTCAGTGATCTCAGTAGCTAAGTGGATTTTATGTTATGAAATAGTTCAGCTTCTGTAGCAAATAAAGAAGGTTGGTTATAAAACCTGTAAGAAACTCGAGCAGCCTGTTAGTTGCCTTCATGTTCTCTAAGGGACATAATCAAGTAGAAGTGTATGAGGTACCTGTTGCCTGCTGTTCTTCGTAAAGAAAATGATCAAAAAGTTCCTGGGCACCATCACATGATGTTCAGGCGGGTGGAAGGACAGCAGAAGAAGAATCCATATATGATTTACCGTGACAGTGTATCTGGGACTTTGCAATACTGTTTCTCTGCCAAAACATGTCACTTAAAAGAAGTAGTAAAATAGAAAATGCAGAGTAATAGTTAGACCACGGTGGGTGAACCCAAGAGGTCGTATCCTAGCTGTGCCATTAAATGACTCAAATAAGAACTCTGAGTGGTTTATTACATCTGACTTTGTGGTGCCTTCCAAGAATGGCAGGTGGAGCTCAGAAGTTTGAGTGGTGGCTTCAATTAATTCAATGGGGGAAAAAAAAAGCATTGAAGTGAGTGTGCTCAGAGGTTGTAAACTTCAACATAAAAGCTTTAAAATTGTCCTTCAAAACCTTACAGTACTTAAGCAGTTGAAAATAGTGTGAATATACAGAACTGTGTTAACAGCCCACTTCATAGTTCAAACTATTACTATTCTTAGTGTGATTTAGAATCTAGGTGAAATGTTTCAAATAGTTACATCTGGTGCTTTGGAAAATCAGTTTTCTGTTAGCTGAACTTTTCCACAGAATAGGAAGTATTTTTAATCTTCCTTTATTTTTCTTATCCTATAATTTACCTAGGTACTAGAGATCAGAAAATATATTTGAAGCTGTATAAGCATATAAGAATATATCCCACTGTAAGCAAGTTGCAGTGCTTGAGATGGACCTAGATTAACCTTACAGGAGTTGGGCTTAAAAAAATAAAGCACCTCTCCAAAACCCAACAACAAACCCTTTAAAAAGAGGAAAAAAAGCTCTCAACCAAACCCACACCAAATAAAAATGTCTTCTATACATCAGATACTATTCTAGTAATAGTCTGTGCACATATTTACTACTGTCCTCCCAAGGACTCTGGGACAGGAACCTAGCTAAAGAATGTGATTCACTTCTGATTTCTACAGAAACTCGTGTTTCTGGTTTTGGTTTTCTCTTGCAGTGTTCTTGCAAAATAGGAACAAAAGCCTGGAAGGCATTTTCAAAGACATGTCATTGACTGCCGTAGTGGAGACTCTTGCTCCTGAGGCTTGTGATTTCTCTGTTACAACTAGCTCCGGTCTAGCTCTTTGCTTATCTTATCTAAAAGCTGTTTCAGCTCTGTCTGGGACAGTGGCATTCCTCCTGTACTTCATTATAATTCCTACTTCCTTTTGAAGATACATACAAGCAAGTTAGTTTGCAAATATGCCTTTTGACTTAAAAAGCAAACTGAAGCTGAATTACTAATAAGCTGATTGTCCTATAAACAACTCTTACTTATGCCCAAATATTTTGGTCTCTTACGTAATTCTGCTTGAGGGAACTTCCTTGCTGGGTTCTTAGCAAAATAGATGCTGTTGCTGTATGACTATAAAGCGTGAACTGAGAATGGTATCTGTTAATGCTTACTAATAATTACAGCCTTCTTTCATAGTAGCCTTTCAAAGCTTGCCCTGGTTCATCTTTGTTTTGCTGTGGTTTTTTTTTTTCCAAGTAGTTTGTTTGTAAAACTTAGTACTGCATGCTGCAGATAAATGCAGTGAATTTTCTCTGAGATTCTGGTAGGTTTTTAAGGTAAACTTGCTTATCAGTGTGTGTGGTGTGTGTATACAGCCACAGTGGTTGAGCAGGGATTTTCTTGGGGCAGGGGGGCATGTAAGAGTTCTTGCATTTTAATTGTCTGTGCACACTTGCAAACAGAATAAACAATGTTTACTGCTGTACAGTGTTAAGTTCTTGTATTCTAACTGATGAAAGGAAGGGTTGTGCTTTTTTACTTCCTTGTTCAAGCTTCAAGAGCTCTGATTAGCCACCCCAGACAGCGTGAGGTGTCCGAGGTTGTCAGGCTACTTCTGGACTCTCCAAGTTCATATCTTTGTACTTACTGCCCATTTAGAACATCAACTTTTTTACCACACTTGCCTTCATCTTTGAGCTAATTAGAGGGAAAATGAGATATTGTTTTGTTTTCTTTCTGACCACAAGAGGAGATTCTAACCTTACTGACAAGACACAACTTCCAGTCCGGTGTTTACAAGTGTGATATCTGTGTGCAAGTGATAATTATCCCTGAAAGCACCTCAACACCGTTCCCAGTGGAGTGGCAATGACTGATGATGACATCTCCACAGCGTCTTGTCCAGCAAGGCGTTGATGATGGCCTTGCTGTGACGTGTGGGCATACATTTCAGGCATACAACCCACAGATGATAGTTTGACTCCCATACTGTGCTCTGGTGGAGAATCAGTTTAGTCTTCTAAGAAAGCCTATTAATGGCAGCCCTTAAGCCTCCTTAAGAGCATTGTGGGATAAATGAGTTACAAATTGACAGTGATGGAGCACTAAAGAGAGGGCTTCTTGCAAAGTGCAGTGTCACCTCTTGTATGATAAGATGCCAACTCAGGTGCCATTGTGAGTTTATAGTAAAATGGGTGTTCTTACTCTCTATGCCTGTGCAATCAACTGCCTGTTTGCCTTCTTTGTGGCTCCGTTATCCTTGATTTTTGAAGGATGATGCTTTCATTTGTGTTCATGATTTTGGAAGTATAGAAAGCTATCAGTTCAACTGGGTTTGTGCTTCTGAGTGCATTTTGCTCAAGGAGGTCTTAACAGGCATCAATCCACTAAACAAATATTTTGTATGTACAATAGAATTAGATGTTCAGCCTCTGTGAGCAACAGAAAATGTCATGTGTTCTGTATTGCTGGTGCCCAGTGCCAGCAGGTAGTTGGTGGGAATACTGAAAAGAAGAGAGGACTTCTGTTCCAGTGGATTTTGTTGCAAAGTTAGTCTAGTATAAAAATACATAGCTTTGCCTGTATTAGCATGTACACATACAGGCTTTTAGGCTGTGACAGTCTCATGACCATGACCTAGATTTGTGTTTGCTCAAGCTTGAATGAACCAGTTAAGAAATATCTCCAGGGAGACAGACCTTTACTAACTCATGGCAGAGCTTTGCTTTTAACCATAGCACTGGGAGTAACAACTTTCCTTTAACTGGGTGGGCGTGGTCCGTGTTTGGCAGTGTCAGTGATGGCTGTTCCACGTTTGCCTGGTTTTGACATGCAGGTGGTTTTGGGCTATGTGTTACCTCAACACTCTATTGGCAAGGATGTGAAATGAAAGGCAAAGAAATGCTCATACCCTCGTAGCATAGTGCTGACATTTTTCATTCTCTGTTTGCTTAGCATTGCAGTTCAAAATATACAGATAAAGTCGTGGCTTCATCAGCTCAGACACCACAGATAAGAGGGTAGGAATTAAGCCAGATGAGTAGGTGAGTGATCAGGGAGGTCAGTGTGCACTAACTGGTCTCCCCTCTAAATCCCTTTTCTCCCATGCATCTTTCTTCTGCTGTTTTATTTTATGCTTTTGGGTTGATGATAGTTGATTCCTGTTGAAATTATGTGATGCAAGCTTATGTCCTTGTCAGTATTTGGAGAAACAGCCATTTACCTTGTGTTACGTCTCTTGAGAGGCCTTGTAAAATGCTTCTTGAGATAACTCTGCTGCCCCTTGCCTTGGTCTGTCTCTGTGTACAGCAGCTGATGATTACACTAATTGTAATGTCAGTGCCACCTTCCCAGTCTAGCAGAGCTGGGCTCTCAGGTACAATTCAGTTTATTGGGGAATCTTTTCTGGAATTTCTGTAATTGTGATTTTATTATGTTAGTTATCTCAGCAAGATACTGTGGAATGGAGACCAGTTTTGTACATTACCTGAAGCTCACATTCAGAGTATTTATTTGACTTGTGAAGTTTTCGATAGTGTAGAGTTGGATCCTACACCGATTTAGTACTCACTTAAGGAGCCTGGCAAAAAATCATGGAAGCTTTCTAACTAGGGCAAGTCTGAACTTGATCATATGTGTGTCATCTATCTCAGTGCTTTTAACATTTTAACATAGACACGTTCACAAAGAGCAGACAACTCATTTTTGCATACTGCTACAGAAGGCTTTTTAAGGAGCTGGTTGGGAAAGCCATTTGTTGGTGAAGCAGAAGTGGAACAAGGAAGTTTGAGAGTAAATCCATGCAAAAGCTGTTCATTTACTATGGTAGCACAGCCAGCGTGTAGAAATTACTGTTTAGTTAGAAAACACTTTTCTAGAAATTACTTTTGGGACTGACAGAGGAAAAGGATGCAGTAGGATATGAACAAATTTGTTTGTTACTCAGCTTTGGCAGTCCTGCTAGGTGTTGGTTAGTTCTGTTTTGCTCCTCTTGAATGACACCAGGAGGAAAAGCAATTTTAAATTAATTTGCAGTGGAGGTTAAGGTTGGGTGTGTTTTGGCATCAACTTTCTTCCTGTTAATTTGGGGACATTTCTCAAACAAATATATTGGAGCTTTTTTTTGAATTATTAGTTTTTGATTTGCAACAGGCAATTTACAGTTTTATTTTATTTCAGGGAAAATAGGCCTAAGATCTCTTAATATGTGTAAGTGTTTCATCAGAGAACATTTTTTTGTATTTAATGTTCAAATTGTTTCACTGAAAATACCTACTTTACAAGATATGAAGAGATGTTTAGTTTTGTAAATATTGGTCCTTAGAATTTCAGAAAGGTTTTTTAAATGAAGAGAAATTATTAAAGAAAAATATTTTGACAGTTCATGGAGTATGTATCTGCTTCTAAGCTCACACCTTTTGTAATTTAATAGTAACAGCATTCTAGCTCTAGTGAGAATGTGTCCAGGCAGGGGACTTTGGGGAAGGATACAGTAACTCAGCTGAGGCTTGCAGGAAGGCTGTGCAAATGGAGTGGAGGTGTCTGCTCAAGCTTTGTTCTGCCGAGGTACAGGGACCAGAGCCCATGGTGACCCAGCTGGGACAGTGTTTCCCTCCTGCTCCTGTGCTGGAGGGTGCTCCTGCCATAGACGTTCTAGCTAATTGTATGAAATCACTCCTTAACCCAGAGGCACACATGCCTCCAGCTTGAAGTTACTTATTGCTGCCTCATTCTTGTTCTACTTTTCAGTCCTTTATAACATCTTGGGATAATATCTTACAATCTTACCTTATATCTTATTATCTTGGATAATATGTGCTTATAATATTTGTGCTTGTTTGCTTTGCTGGCAAGGTATCTCTGAGAGCACACCAAGGCCTGTTCATTTTAATTCAAGCACTGGTTAGAATTTTGTTTTGTTCAGATTTTCCGGAACACGAGCACTGTGATGGTTCAGCTTGAGGCCTTGACATACACACTGTGATATGTATCTGCAGGCACTGGGTTCTCTGAGTTATCGTCTGTGGCTTTTTTAAGAGCTTGAAGCTGCTGCTGTCTCTCCCAAAGCTGTCAGATCCATAATTTATTATTCCAGTCTCCCACCTTACAAGCACAGATCAGTCGCAGTCTGACTTAGAAATTTCCTACTTCATTACCCGCAGAGAATTAGACAGTACCAGGCAAACCATTTCATGTAAAATTATCTTAATTTCCAGGATCCTTTCAACTTTTGGTCAGCCATTCCACAGACTGAGTGATTTTGGGTGAAGCACAGAGTCCATTACTTGCGCAGAGAAATATTTAAATGTGGTGTGAATCAATGTATAGAAGATAAAGGGAGCATGGAAGATATTTCCCCCTTGTTTTTCTCTGTGATCTCAGCCCTTTTTCTTGACTTAGTTCTTTTGAGAAAAAACAGCCGTCCTGTCCTGGCTGTTACCCAGGAGATGGAAACTGCCTGTCCTGTTTGTTACTGAGAGCCAAGTGGAGAGATTTAGAGCCTGAGGATAATCTGGAGGAGGCAAATGAAAACCTTTCTCTTGAGTTTGAGAGCAGTGTTGGAGGAAGCTGATAAGTCATGAGCTCTATTCATAAGCTCTTTTTCAGATGAAGCGTCCTTTGGTGCCTCTGAAACCAAGAGCGCTGGACTGGAGGAAACCAGACCGTTTAGGTCCTTCCTTCTTTGAGTTGAATTTGACCCTGAAAAAAGAGTGGGAGGACACAGTAACAGGTTCCCAACTTGTTAAAGTGCATTATGTCAGGGATAAATTTGCATGTCTGTTTATGTAGGGAAGGGGAAGAATATTCTTTTGCAGAGTGGAGAACCTAAGTTGGAAACTAGTGTAAGGGAGAACCATCCAAAATGTAGAAATAGTAAAAAGAAAAGTAAAAATGGAGCAGTTTACCTGTG
This sequence comes from Struthidea cinerea, assembly GCA_013397865.1. Lineage (NCBI taxonomy): Eukaryota > Metazoa > Chordata > Aves > Passeriformes > Corcoracidae > Struthidea > Struthidea cinerea. Next base: position 1,557,867 of record VZTI01001175.1, on the reverse strand, counting down.
GATGTTATGGACTCCATTTCAATGCAGCTTTGTTGGAATGGATTAAATGAGCATCTGGCAGGGACAGCATGGGGATGCACCATTTTTCAATGCAAGGCACTATGCTAGGCTGCCTTTTGAGGTTCCTTCTGACACACGTGTTTATGGTTATGTGGTGCAGGATCACAAAGTGAAAATATTAACAAGCTGAAAACCTAAACAATGTACTTTTAAAAGAATGCACTCTAAGAAACAGGACCTCTTCTTGTTTTTAAATTAGCCGGTACAGCATTGAATCACACTAACAGGAGTGCACCTTGCTGCAGGAGAGCTATGGCCTGGTTGCCTTTACTGAAAGCTGGTGAGATGAATCCCATGGCTGGGGTGTGGCTCTCGATGGCTTCCCGAAGTTCAGAAGGGAGAGGGGGAGGTGTTACCCTCTACATCAGGAGGGGGAGAGGGTGCCAAGAGCTGTCTCTGAAGAACAGCCATGAGCAGGTTGAAAGCCTGCAGAGTCTGAGGCAACAAAGGGAACCTCGTGGCTGGTGTCTGCGGCTGGCCGCCCGATCCAGGGGAGCCTATTGACAAAGTGCTGGCTCCAGCAACAGGAGGCATTACAGGCCCTTGTTCTGCTGGGGGACTTCATCCACTCCTGCAGCTGCTGGAAAAGTAGCACTGTGAGCTGTAGGCAATCCAGGAGACTCAGGGAGTGCATGCAGGGCAACCTCTTACAGCAGGTAATAGACAGCCCTTCCAGAGTGAATGCAGTACTGGACCTGGTGGTGACCAATGGGAGCTAACTGGGAATGCCAAGGTTGGGGGCAGTCTGGCCTGCAGTCACCAGGCACTGGTGGGGTTGGCAGTTGTGAGGGATATGGGTTGTATGAAGGGTAAAGTCAGGCCCCTAAACTTGAGGAAAACAAACTTCCAGCTCTTCGAGTTAGTCAGTAGCATCCCCTGGGAAACTCCTATTTAAAAACACACACATGAATTTATGCAGAAATTATTTGGGGATTCTAGTGCATTCTGTATTTATGGAGAAAGGATTTAAGTTTTGAAGAGTTCTTGGAGATCATTGTGGAAAGTCTAGTGATGGAAGAGAGGTTTGAACTGTTAAAACAGCAAGGGAAGACTGGAGACAAAACCCAGACTATCTACAAAATGAAACAATACAAAAAGCATCTGTAGCTTCCTGTTTCTGTAAAAAATGCTGTCAAATTTAGTGTAGTTTCTGAAATAAAACTGAAATGAAAAATAACTCATTCTTGAAGCTCTTGTAGCTGTGCAACAGGCTAAAAACATCTAGCAGATCTATGTGGAGACTTGAGAAAAACCATAACACTGTATTGCACACTACAGAATTTTCAGGGAAGGGTAGTTATGTGCTAAGAAAATCCTACTTTTGATGAAGCAGTTATTTTAAGCTGTTGGTTACCAGCAAGTCTAAATGGTCTAATAAAAATGTGTGGTGAGAGAAAAATAATTTTCTGTCAGCAGTAGATATGTTGGCAATATACCCAATACATGTATTGGTTTTCTATGCACCATTTCAACCTACCTCAAAGAACGTATGAACATTTAGTATGTGTACACAAGTTTTTGAAAAATTAATTTCCATTATACCAAGAAAAATACATGTTTTGGATAGTTTCTAGCTTGATGATACTAATGAGACTTTATACAGAAGTTCATTTGAATAAATCTAATTCTACTGAACTAGTTTAATTTGTTTAATGAAAAGCTGAGTCTGTTAAAGCATTAAATTGAAAATTGTGAGCAACAGTGCCATTACTGTTTTTTCAGGTACTTTAGTAGGAACTTGCAAGTGACTTGGCACCATGGTAGCCCTCTCCTTGAAGATCTGTGTCCGTCAGTGCAATGTAGTGAAGACGATGCAGTTTGAACCATCCACTGCCGTGTACGATGCCTGTAGAGTTATTCGTGAGCGAGTGCCAGAGGCTCAAACAGGGCAAGGTGAGTTCCTGAATTTATCCTAAGTCAGTTCATTGGCTCAACTCAGAATTCCTTCTCCTTTGCAGGAGTCCTTTCGAAGTCTAGTTACAGAGCTTCATTTTTTAGATAAATGCTGTGCATTCTTACCATGCTGGTCTCTCAAGACAGATTTTGTAGACAGCTGTTGAATTCAGACATTGAGTGATAAATATCCCTGAACATCATGAACCTCAAAGAAAAGCCAAGGAGTTCTCAGATTTTATAGTAGGGCTTTTCCTTTATTTATTATTGCAGTGCAATTACAAATTTCAAAAAGCCTTATGAAGTTGAGTGATGAACAGGAATGTTTCCAACATACCCTTTTCCCTTTCTTGGTGGCTCAGAAGACTCACAGTGGTGCAGTACAGTTGATAAACTGGTTCTGCACAGCAGCAAATGCACTTACAGCTATCGGCTGTGCACATTTCACTCCTGCCACAAGCCTGGTTCCAGCACAAAGGTGGCAGTGATTTTCATGTGCAAGTTGCACAGCTCCTGCTATTTCATTACCAGGTGCATGTCCCACAAATGAGTATCAGAGCAGTCTATGCATCCTTGGTACTTCTGTGCTCTGTGCAAGGCGCTTTGTCTGTTTCTAAAGGTCACAACCTATTTATAGGCACAAGTTCTAAAATCTTGGAGAAGTGATTCTGTATTGAATCTGTATCATAAACATTGCTGTATGTACAGATGACTTGACCTGTCAGAGGAGTTTTTAATTAAGGTCAGCAGGGAAAGTTTTTCCATTTATTCAGTTGTTTTTGGAAGGACTCTTCATTTAAAATTGTGTATTTGTAAGTCAGCCACACTTTTATTAATGAAGTGTAAGGTCTTTTATATAATTGCATAAGTAGTCGTGTGTTTACAGTAAATGCTGTTAAATGTAAATTATTGCTATGTGTGGCATTTAAGGATGAAATATTAACCTAAAATTGTAGGTATTTTTACCTGGCTTTCTGTTTAAAGGGTCCTGACACACGGCTGAAAGTAAACAAGTTAGGGCCCAGAGCTGCTGTAGCAGACTGTGCACTGCTGGCCATGAGAAGGGGCATTAGCTTAACCTGCAGAACTGCAAACAGAGCAGGCTCAGCTGCTGAATGGTTGGTTGTTGTTTGTGAAGTACAATCTGTGTGGACTTTTTGTGCGTATGTGTGAGCCTTAAATTAAGTCTTGATACTTCATTTTGTGTATCTGGAGCTTAGTCTCTGAAACCTAAGCCTGGGTTTGTTTTGATTTTGTGTGGCAATGAAAACTTTATCATTTACTTCTGAAAGAATCAATTGACATTGTTTAGCCTTCAAAAGATGCAAGTTTTTCCTGTGTTTGTTGTGGATGTAATTCTAGAAGCCTTGTATATTTTTAAATACCTAAATCTGAATCATCTACCAGATAGATTCCCAAGTTTTATAATAAACTCATTCTGTGGAGGGTTGAAAGCAAACTGAGTTTTGAAAATAGAACTGCCGCTTGAAATAGTACACTATGGTTAAGGCCAAACTTGCTTGTATTTTTGGTTAGTCAATTCCAAGGCAGGACCTGTGAGCATTTAAAAAAGGTTGTCTCAAAGAAAAGTAGTTACAAATATAACGCACCGTGGATGTGACGTGTGAAGATGTGATAGTGAAGCTTTTGTTCAAGTCTTCTATAAAGCCTGATATACCCTGCTATCTGCTGCTAAACTAAATATTTCATGAAGCACAGAAAAAAAATTCTACCCAAATTTATTAAGAATGGAAGGTAAGTGTAATGTAGGCTTAACCCTGAAGCTGAATAGCCCTGAACAAAACCATGTTGGCTTTATTAGGTTTGATGTTTTTCAATGTGTCTCTGTCTGTTCTGTTCCGCAGCTTCTGACTATGGATTGTTCCTGTCAGATGATGATCCTCGAAAAGGTATATGGCTGGAGGCTGGAAGAACACTGGATTATTACATGCTGAGAAATGGGGTATGGTGCAAGTCTGTTGCTTCCTTTACCACCATGTTCTTAAAAACTTGTTTCTTAAATAGCAAGAAGAATGTTTAGCATTTGGAGGGGTAGGATGGTCTTGAGCCTGTTCCTGAACTTAACCTAGTCCTTTTCCTTGCTGTGCCTCATATATCTGTCAGTTTTTTCCTGCATCAGGTTCTGACTGAGAGCTACTGTGGTCAGTAGTGTCTTCATAGAATGATAACAGAAAGTTGAAAACTAACTTCTGTTACATGCTTTATATTTGAGGTGACCTTGTGTTAGAGTCGGTTTCTTGTATACTTGAGGTGGTGAGGTCATACTGGCTCGAGTTCTGGCCAGCTTGCTACAGCCACAGTAGCAGTTGCAGTCCTTTTGAAATGCTGGGCTTGGTTTTGCAGAAAAAGGCACTTTGGTCTATCTTGCCCTGACTAGGTCTTGCCGCTTAGGACAATTCTTGAAAAATTACATTGGCAGATCTAAGAGGAGACACTTCTCAAGTTTGTTAAATGAGTAAGCTGGCCTGTACTGTAACAGGAAAAATACAGCTTGGAGAGTGGGAAGGGAATCCTGTTTTAAGCATTTAAGGTAGTGCATTGGCTTATGGTGGCTTTCAAAAGCATTTCGAAACAGTTGTGTTTATTTCCTAGGATATATTGGAGTACAAAAAGAAACAGAGACCTCAGAAAATACGTATGTTGGATGGTTCAGTGAAAACAGTCATGGTGGATGATTCTAAAACAGTTGGAGAATTGCTGGTTACCATTTGCAGCAGGATAGGTAAGATTCTGGGACCCACATGCTTAAGAATTTGTTTTTCTGCCATATTTAAATTTTGATTGTTAGGATGTTATGCGGCTAGAAATTGGCACATATGAAAAATTTAAAATTGTTTCAAGTTACTATTTACTGAACACTTTCTTGAAATGCATTGTCGAGGTTTTATCAAAGTCTGTAGAGAGTCATCTGTATTCTTAAACTTCAGGATTTAGCAGCTGAAGGCACAAAGTTATCCAACAGTACAGGTACCAGATTTTTATTGTGCATTACATTTACGTAGTCTTTCCTGTAATGGGGTAGAGATTTAGAACTGAATTTATACTCAGTTTTATTGGATAAAAGATGAGCACTGCTGACCTTGGAATGTACCTAAATTTAAGACTTTGCATTGTTATGATTAAGAGTTGATCACAAAATTATATCATTTGTAAAACGATGTATAGAAGCCATCCAGAGCAGCTGGTCAAAAATGTGTCATATTGCTTATAGTCTGTCTCAGTATTTAGCTAAATAGACATTTTTGAAAACAAATTCATATTTAATGAATGCACTGTAAGCATGCGTCCAACAGGGATTAATTTAAATCGTAATAAAGCATCGTAAGATGCTTAAATCTCATTTAGAATTCAAGCAGCCTTAATTTGATTTATATTAGTTTACTTGGAAAGTGAATCATCTATTTTAATTTTGAGTTTTTCTATGTTGGATTCTAATCTGCTGTAACTAACTTACCTCAAAAATTAGTTTGACTTATTTTCATGAATGTGGTCATGTAGGTGAGCATTTAATTTGCTGTCTGGTATAACATAAACATGCTTTTCCAAACAGTACTAAAAACCACACAGAACAAAGAAATGAGAACAACTTAGCACATCTGCTAAATATTGTGAACTGATTTTTGATTCGGTTTTATGTAAAATTCAGAGGAAGAGTTGAGTCTTAACACTTCAAAAAAAAAAAATCATAAATTTCACATGGTTTCTGTTCCTCAGTTGGCTCTGCCACATTTCTTTTACATCATGGACAAGCTGAAATTACTCAGTCCTCAGGAAGCAATTGTAGGCATCCCTGAATGGAAATTTACTATAGCCTGTCTCCATTTTGGAATTTACTGCTATTTTAAATTCCATCATGTTTTTAAACTGGCAGCTTCTCTTGGTAGGCAACAGGAAAAAAAACCTTATACTTAATACCTTTCTGAAAATGGCAAATGCAGCATATGACAAAGAAATGATGTATTGGAAAGACAAGGTCAGATATTGGCAAGATGTCTTAAATGCAAAAATTGTAGAGTATTCTTGTTCCCCATACACTGTTTTAGCATTTCATCTGGCATATACTTACTATGTTTGGAATAAGCCATTGGTACTTCAATATGTGGAAAAGAATATTTCATCCATCCTAAATGTATTAAATTTTTATTGTTACGAGCACTGGATTTATTTATAATTCCAGGAATAACAAATTATGAGGAATATTCCTTAATCCAGGAGAGCATTGAAGAGAAGAAAGAGGAGAGTACAGGAACACTTAAGAAAGATAGGACACTGTTACGTGATGAAAGAAAAATGGAAAAACTGAAAGCAAAGCTTCATACAGATGATGATTGTGAGTAATGTATTCCAGGGTAATTCTTTGATTAGTATCTTTCCACAGTATAATGCCAGGAAGCCATGCAGGAATGCATTTTTAGACTGCTCAGTGTGTCTCGGTTCCTGGCTGTATTTTGCATCCCTTTATATGTAGTGCTGTCTGCAACTGAGTATTTTTAAAATGAAGTGAATGGGCAAGTTAATGGCTCTGAGAGTCAGCAGGTGTTTCGAAGTGCTTTTTGTTACATGTTTGGTAGGGGTATTCCAACCTAAGTGTGAAGGGTCGTTTTTGTCCCTTGATTAAAGTTGCTTATTTAATAATTGATGCCTACTGAAAGCCATCAAAAGGTAGTTTTGTGTTTGAAGGGGTGTAAGTTGTAACTGTAAGTGAAGTTTGGCAAAGAACTAAGACAGTATTTGATTTGTTTTGTATGTTAAGTCATGAGAACCGTTTTTTCTGTTTTGCTGTAAGACATTAAGGTTTACTGTAAGTAGCAGGAAGATGTTTTAAAATTGTGTTTAGGAATAAGAAAGGTAAACAGAATCATTTGTTTTAGAGGTAAAATGTAGTAAACTTAATTTGTAGTGAAGATATGAAGATCTAATTTTAGTGGTAAAACATTACTATAGTTGTTTCATCAACAATATTAACGGTGTTTATGCTGTAGTATATCCTTGTTGCTCAGCAGTGCTGTTTTTCAGTTCTCATTTGTAGCAAACCTTCAGCACTGGTGACTAGAAACAGAAATGAAAGCAACGTTTATTGTGGAGCTTCCCCCCACAGTGGAAGTGCCAGTTATCCCATGAGTTTCACAACAGCCTTGAACACTGACAACAGTGTGGATTTAACAACGTGCATGTCTGTGGCTCTGTTGCAGTAAATTGGCTGGATCACAGCCGGACCTTCAGAGAGCAAGGAGTGGATGAAAATGAAACGCTACTCTTGAGACGAAAGTTCTTTTATTCAGACCAGAATGTAGATTCAAGAGATCCTGTTCAGCTTAACTTGCTTTATGTTCAGGTACAGTAGCTTCTACCTTGCTGAGGAAACTTACGTAGGTTAGTTAGAAAGATTTTGCTGTTTAAATACTCCATCTTCTAGAATTCCAGCTCTGGATGTGCTTTAGTTTTACTCTTTTGTCTATCCTTCCAAAACCACCTGATAGTACAGAGGCTTTGCTGATTTTTTTAAATCAAATACTTTGAACCCAGTAATGGACACTGAGCCAAAAATCCACTGGCTTTCACGTCCTGCTTCCTTAAAATTCGTACATGTCTTTAGTCCCAATTCGCTCTTTTTAGTTCTTCTGCCTCTTCTCTGGATGGTGCTCTCTGTGTGATGTGGAATCTCAGGTCAGTCTTGTGAACAGCTTTCTGTTTCTCATGTCTTTTTCTCTTCTCCCTGATCAGTGAGAGAGCTTCTTCTGCGCTCCTTTCCAGTCTTCCACTCAGACAGTACACAAGGCAGGCAGGCTTCCTGTCAAAAGGGCCCATGTCATGGGACACAGTAGGAGTCCATCTAAACAGGTTCCCAAAACTGTTAGAGGGACTGTACATACCTTAGCAAAGCCAGGAGCTTTATGCAGAAGATACTATTTAGCTGAAGGTGCCATTGCAGTTGCCTGCAATTCAGTCTGAAAAAAGTAGGCTTTTAAACTCTTTGTTAATTGTGGGGGTTTTTTAAAGTAAAAAAAAAAAAAGGTTTGATGGAATGAGCTGTTGTTCTACTTGATGTTGCTCTAAATTACATTTTAAAAATCTGAGGCAAAAGATAAGGCTGTTCTATTGCTTATAGCCATAGGTTTTTGCAGTTTTTTAGAAGACTACCACACTGAGCTGTTCTCCTACCACTAAAATACTTCGTTCAGGCTGGTATGACAGTATGTGTTGATAATGCTTTGTCATTGCTTTGTCTATGGATAGGTGAGCCTTCTATTGCCAGAGCTATAATATCTGTCGTCTTCAATGACTGCCAGATTTATACAGAAGGAAAAAAAATGTGTGCCTTCTACTATTGCCATATCTCCAATAGTAATTTAGTTTTTACATACTAGTTATGGAGGTCCTTTTCCCTCCTGTGTGAGGCAGTAGGATGAAAGCTTTTCAATGTGTGTGTATGCACAGACACGTATCTATATATACGTGTGTACACACACAGAGAAGTGTATGCGCATGTTGTATTTTATTCACATGCATCAGGAAATGGCTGTCAAGTTCTCTTTTTGATCAAAGCTGTTACAATCACAGCTTCAGTAAGTCTCCATAGATACTCACAATGGAATAATCTAGCCCTTTGTTTTATTGGTCACATACACATCCAGAATGGAATAATAAAGACATTCAGAAGGAGAAGTGTGTGTTGCTGGCTGTATTCAAGTTTTCAAGAAATTTGAGCTGGAATAGTTGTTTTGGGTGTCCCTGACATATCTTTGTTTATCTTCTCTAGGCTCGTGATGACATTCTGAATGGTTCCCATCCTGTCTCCTTTGAGAAGGCCTGTGAATTTGGAGGCTTTCAAGCACAGATCCAGTTTGGACCTCATGTAGAACACAAACACAAACCTGGATTTTTAGAGTAAACACTTCTAACTTCTAAATTTGGGTGACCTCAAGTGTAACTAATGTTGAGTTGTCACAGATTAAACACATTTTATTACTCCAAGCAGAGGTAATCAGATTCAGTGTGTTTTCTATAGCAAATCTCCCAGTGAAAGGAGCCTTATTGCACAAATCAGCAGCCTCAGCTGATGGGGGGACCTTTGGCAGTGGCTTATTTAGACAGCACAGGGCACTGGCTCCTCCCAGAGTGCCAGTTAAGTACACACTTAGTACTAGGAAAGTACAAGACTGGAAAAAAGCTTTGTCATTTAAATAAAGTGAATAATGCTGTGTATAGAGGTTAAATTTGCAACCTTTTTAGTGGCATTAATCACTTGGTCAGATTCACCCTCTCATGGTGTTGTATGAATGGAATTCTAGGACTGTGTTCTTTGTTTCAGGCATGGCCAGAAGTCCTGCTTACAAGTGGCTCATCTGTTAGTCTTTATTGTGATACTTAATTTACTGCTATCAGCAGGGCAAGTTAAGTTTGACTGAAATCTAGATGTCCCGCTTTTCTACTGATTTTGATTTTCTGATTGATTTACCTGCAGTAGAATTAACCAAGGGCCGAAGTCTCAGGAAAGCAGTGTAGGAAGGTAAAAGAGAGCTATTTACTGCACAGTCCATCAAGCTTTGCCTGCATATGAGGCTCATAAATACCTTAACTGGAGGCACAAAACAATGGGTGTGTATTTGGTTTCTGTCCTGTTCCACTGGCAGAGTGCTCAGTGCTGCCTCAGGCTTCCTTTGTGAGCCTCTCTGGGGCTGGCAGTATCTCCCGGAATCACTGTGAAGTAGTGTCTTGCTGTGGAACATGCATTGCTGCAGCAATGGGTGTTTGAAACACTTCACTTCTGAAAGATATTCCTGAAGCAGCAGTCCAGTTATGCAAATAAACATCTTACAGTTCCAATTAATAATCAGCTTTTCTTTTTACTGTCTGTCTGCTCCTGATTGGCCCATGAACCTTTCCTATTAGAACTACTCATGTCTAGGAATTACAGGGGCTCGGTGTAATAGCTTCAGTGTACTTCTGGTTTTTATTTCCTAGAACTGTGACCAGTTACACAACAATCTTTCTCTGGGATTTGTCCGTTGTCTGCTTATTCTTCCTTTCTCCCTTCACTCCCTGAAGAGTATTCCTGCAGCAAACCTTTGGCGTATTATCTCATGATAAGCTAATCTTGTGTCATGGTAATGATTTCAAGGGTTAGGTGTTCCCCATAGTTGCTGTTAATTTTTAAAGCAGTAATTTCCTACAAGCCTAACCAGCAGCTTTTGAAAACTGCTGTACAGCATTCAGTTGCTTAAATTTTTGTAGGATTTTCTAATGTACTACTTGGTTTTTTCAAACTCCATACAGTAAGTGTGTTTTATGGCAGACTGAAGCTGCTGGCTGGGTGATGCTTCTACTTTGTATGCAATGCTGGGTAGTTTGGAGTCCATCACAAAATAGTCATCACTCATATAATGTGCATTATCCTTTTAAAATTCTAATAAAGATACTAATAACTGAACCATATATTAGAAAAAGAATGTTACTCCAGTGGAAGCCATTTTGAACCAGAATTCCAAAATTTAGAACCTTATGTTCTGCAGGGCATTTTCTCTACTGTTGTTTTATTTTCATTTAGGGCTTTGATTGTATTAGAACCAAACTTGGCAGGTAACCAAGTGTAATTGCTCACTGTCCTGGTGTTTAATCAGTTTCATAAAATTAAGCATTTCTGATTTAGAGGTAATTCGGTTTTTGTCCTCTGTAGATGAACCTGCTCCAGAACCATAAGACCCTGGTCATTGTCTCCTAATTTGAAGTGTACATGTTTATGATTTAGTATTGATGCATTTGGTTTTACATAGCCTTCCTTCATGACAGCCTTTTTGTGAAACCTCATGCTTTTGTTTTGTGAGTCGAAGTGAGCCAAGTGATCCTGGCTCACTATGAACAATATATAGAAATAGTGTAGTTAAATGCTCATTATTTTTTTCTGAAGATGCATCTCTCATCCTTTCAGAAAAAAACTTAGTTTTGTTTTTTTTATTCCCTTGAAAAAGAGCGAGCTTTTTTTGAAGTTTCATCTAACTGTCTTCTACTGTTTGGTGCATAAACACTGATTCTTTTCAAGTAACAAAGTAGTTTTATTCTATATAAACAGTATGCTGTACCTCAGTGTGTGAAATACATTTGAGAGGTATCCAGTCACTCACTGCTGAAACCTCAAGATGCTACAGGTTCCCTTAAGGAGAATCTGTCAGCTCGTACAGAAAACGGCACAGAACAGATTAGCACTAGTATTTCATGAAATTGTTTGGAAACAGCTTAGTTTAGTTTGCCATGTCTGCAATATGTTTGTGTAGAGAGACCTTTTGTATCCTTTTTTGTCGTTGCTGAAGTATTCGTGGCACAGATGAAGATTATTGCCTGCGTCTTGCTAAGACGTTGGTATTGGTTGTTGGAATTCCCTTGAAGCTCATGCCAAAGTAAATTGTGAAAGCATTAAACTATCAAATTACGAGTAGTCCTTCTTCATGCCCTTCGTGGTACAGATGTAGTTCTGCATGGCACCTACAGAGGTACCCTGGGGCTGAATTTGCTGGGAGGATATCTAATAAAGAGCTCGCACTGTTCTTCTGCAGATAGGAAAGGAGCACCTCCGGCTGCACACTTCCACTTCTTCTCAAGCACACTGGCAAACAGAAAAGCTGCAAATGATAATTGAGCTTGATGCTGAGCTCAATTCTTGAATCTAACCTGGTTTGCTGAATTAAGCTGTGTTTTTCACAAACACCTTTATGCTAATGAAAAACAATCAAAATGTTGGCACTCATGTCTAATTTTTTAAGGAACTAGAAGATGAAACTCAGTGTAAATCAAGTTAAATCAACACTGCTTGCTATTAGCTGTTTTTAACTGAGTTCAATGTCCTTCTAATATGTGTAATTTAAGGGATTAAGAAAGGCTAAATTATAAAATATTCCCATTCATTTTGCTAGCTTCATTAAAAAGCTGCAAAATAAAGTGAAACTATGTTTGTAAAGAAAATATTTGGATTATAAGTAGAATTAAAATAATTTCAGTCTGTTCATAACTGGCATTTCACCCTTTCAGCTGAGGTGATCACTTGTCTCTTGATTTAAAAATAATGGAAGGTGATAGAAGGAAAAAGCTTCCAATCCAACTGCCGCCCTCATGGGCAGGGGCGTTGCAATTGCTGCTTAGTGGACAGAGCACAAAGTTGTTAACTCTTGCTGCTTATGAAACTCCAAGTAATGTTTGCTTAGCAATATTTTGTAAAGTGTTATATTAATTAAAAAGTGAGTAGACAGGCTTAAAAATGTAATGGTTTTGATAGTTTATCAAAACATATACATATGGATAGCTGAGAAAATTAACTCTAGCTAATACAATATGAGAATTTAAACTGCATTAGTTTGTTTATGTAAATCCATTTCCAGAATCAAACTCTGTTTAATTCAGGTTTGGGTTTGTTGTTTTTTAATTTGCCTTGGGATTGAATTTAACTAAACTGGTTTGAACCGGTGAAATTCTGTACAAAAGCACCAGTTGTTTCATACTGGAGACACCAACTTTTAAGACAGTAAGCTGTATTCAGTCCTTACCTACAGTTTTAATTTGCCTATTCAGCCTTCCCTACCCCATGATGTCTTTGTAAATAAGTCCCCAAGAATTATCATTTATTCATTTATTATTATTCATTATCATGTTTTAGTGAGATGTAGCTACTGGAACATCAGAAGAGAGATTAGCAAGAACAGTTGTTCTTACTTTGTTTTATAATGCTAGAGCTTTATGGAAAGGACAAAATGTGTGATCTCAGTACTGAGTAATATTTTTGAAGCATGAAATCCTGATTTAGTCTTTCAAGCTATTTTGTCTATTGTCTGCAATGGCAGGCTTTTGTTTTTAAAAACACACACACAAAAAAAGCACAGTAATATAAACAAAAATCTCTACACAAATACCCATCCCCTCAAGATATAAAACCAAAGCAACTCCCTAAGAACAGTTGAGCAATTTTTTTGCCAATCTTGTTTAAAACAATCCATCCTTCTCAAAACTTCTAACTTTGTATCTTAGTAGGTAGTTCTAGCCATCAGTGTTAAGTGTTGTTTGTTTACTGAATACATAAAAATAAGGAGGACGTTCTCCAGTCATACTATTTCTGTGATTTTTAATAGTCCAGAGTAGGGGGAATCCGTATTTTAACCGTGCAAGTTTCTTCTGATGGAAAATGACCTGCTGGGGGAACCTAGCGCCAGTAAAGATGTGTGGAAAGCATCCCTCCTCAAGAAGGAACCATTATTAACTTTGGAATTTCTATTTTTTTTTTCCCCTAGCCTGAAAGAATTCCTGCCTAAAGAATATACCAAACAAAGAGGGGCCGAAAAGAGAATATTTCAGGTAATTGTGAGGCTGAAAAAACTGCTATAGTTTCACTACCTTTATAAGAAAAATCTGATCTTTCCCAGGTTTATACTTTGTGTATATTTGAACTATATAGCTATCAGAAAATGAAGTATGAAGTATTTGACAGCTTTTATTTTATTTCTTCAGCAGACTTATTGTCCTGGTCCTTTTTTCTTCACTCACTGATGAAGAAATGTGCTTTGTTAAAGGGAGATAGTGAAAGTTCAGTATTTTTAAGATCTTTTTGTCAGTTGCATTGAAATATAAAGGTGCGTATTTGTACCAAAATAGACACATGTTTAGGAAAGCCAGTTTTAATTTCAAACATGAGCTTTAATTCTGCTTGTTAATGCTTGAATTCAGTGGTGTGTGTGGGAACCACCCCATTGTAAAAGACTGGAGCAGTTGACTATAAAATGGTAAAATATACCATTATTAGAATATAGTATATTCTATGCAATATTAGATGTATATTCTATACAATATTAGAAGTGGTCTCAGAGTCTGAGTACTGTACATGCACCAGGTATCTCTGCCCACTGAAGTACAAGTTTGGCAATACAGTGGAAGCTGGAGAATTCTGAGGTCAACAAGTGAGATAAAGTCTTCTGGCTTCTGGAAGGACACACCAGAGATCTGTGATCTCAGCCTGGGAGACAAGAGCAGGAACAGGTCGTGTCCTTTCTTTTGTCTGCTACACTCCCAGCTGAAGAATTCTATAACTTAGGTCTGTTCTACCTGGAGTTTTCAGTACTTTCTAGTAGATGAGTATGTCTAACACTTTTCTGTGCACCTTTAGGTGGTGCAGTGACATTGCAGTTCAAGCAAAAACCAGATTTATTCACATCTGAGCATCAGGGCCGTGCTGTTCATAGCATGGAATTTTTGCCCGCGTCAGATATGACCTGTGAGTGGTTTCTGTCATTGCGTGCTTTAGTGCATGGCCCAGAAGCTCATCAGTGAGGGCACTGATCTGAGCAAAGATGCAACAACAAGGTAAAGTGTGTGAGTTGTCTTTTTGAAAAAAACCCAGCTGTTCACCAAGTCATTGGTAAACATAAAATTCTGGAGCTTGGCAGGTGTTTTTTGCCAAATATTCCATCTGCGGTGACTCCGTTTGTGCTCCTTGCTCTTTCGGGATTCTGGCTGTGTTCTCTGTGCCGAAGTTGACAGATAGGAGCAGCCTGTGTTCTTGGGATGCAAGAGGTTTTTGGAGTTGCGGTTCCTTCCCCCAGCTCTCCCCTTTGGAAGCTCCCACGCTGTCGAGGTGGGAACAAGTGGAGTGGGAAGGCGTTTCCCATGTTCCTGGTGCTCCCCCTGCTGCCATCAGTCAGCATGAAAGAGGTGGCACCCAGCAGTTCGGAAGCACGTGAGGGGAAGATGGGGTGGGATAGGGAATCCCACAAACAGGATTTGAGTAGCCAGACATTTGGATACGATTTTCAGCACAGTGGTCTGGGATAGGAGAGCAGATGCTGGGATGAAGTTTGAATGCATAAGATGGGTGCATGTCATTACTTACAGGTAATCATCAATCTACTAATGAGCAAGTTGTTTAAATAATAAATAGAGACTGAGTTACAAGGCACCCTTAGATGAGTCTTTCAGGATGAACTGTTCAGAAAAATCCTTGTTTGTTCCTCAGCTGTAGAATTATTTTCATGTGATGGAAAAAAATTCTGGATAATGTTGCAACTGGCAAAAAAAGGCCTATTGGAAGTACCTGCAAGACATGAGAAATGGTCAAGTACAAGATGGGAGGCTGTCATGGATCAGAAGTTCTGGGCACAAAGCAGGAATAAATAATCTGTTTCGGGGGGGAAAAAAAGGCTGCTGGTACATTTAAATGATTTTTAAAAGCTGAGTGAAGAGGCGTTAATTGTATGAAACCTAATGGTGTCAAATAGCAGGAATACCTAGAATTTTAAACTGTGTCAGAAGTGGTTCAAATGTGCATCGTCTGAGACACAGATCGAATGGTTGATGGTCAAAGAGGAGTGTTCTATTTGCCCAGGTTGTTTATTTTCTCTGATGTGAGGGATTATATGATAGTTTTGCTAACATTTCTACCCCCTATTTTTTCAAATATTCTAATTGTAATGATTATTAACTAAGTATCCTGAAACAGATAACAGCTGTACCCTTTTTTTGTTTCCAGAAAGTGCAGGTTCTTCCTAACTGGTACTGAACTCTCTTACAGGAGCACAAAAACTGTGGTGAGATGACTGAAATAGAAGCCAAAGTGAAGTATGTGAAGCTGGCGCGTTCCCTGCGCACCTACGGAGTGTCATTTTTTCTTGTTAAGGTAATACAGCTCTTGCTGTGACCATCTTGTATCCTTGGTTGTGGATTACCTCAGATCCCTCACTAAGCAAAGGTTTGCTACCTCAACCACTAAAGTATTTCAGTTTCCTGGAGGACTGGGAAGAGGGATTGTCTTTTGAACTGAGTAGTAAAGATGCACTAAAGACCAGAGCTGCTTAATGCATTGCGTGAAAATCATTGTCTGTAAACAGACAAACTAAGCCTGGAGTTTTAAATTGTCACTGTCTGCATGCCAGTTTCTTCCCTTTGTCAGTGTATTCTATCTTGCACTTCCTTTCTCCTGTGGCAAGCCACATTTGTATGGAAAACAATCTTCCACACCTTTTTATAGGAGAAAATGAAAGGCAAAAACAAGCTGGTTCCTCGTTTGCTGGGGGTCACCAAGGACTCAGTGATGCGTGTGGATGAGAAGACCAAGGAAGTGTTGCAGGAATGGCCGCTGACAACTGTGAAACGCTGGGCTGCCTCACCTAAAAGCTTCACTCTGGTAATCTTTCTGTCTATATTCAGAGGACAAGGGATCTGTGTGGCAAGGAGACTTAGAACAGTTTCTGTACTGTAACTTGTTCTATCTCTAATTTTCTAGCATTATGTGGAGTCACTGAGTCCTCATGTAATAAATTGGCCTGTACTGGAGTCCAGGTTCAATCTGTAGTTTGGTGCTTCTAGACAGGCTGGTTCCTCAGAAGTACTGTTTAAATCTTATAATAAACCACTGTTTAAATGGGGTTTGTGCCTAAGTACTACACAGTTAAGAAAGCATTATTATTCACACTTGTGTCAATAGTTATGGTCCTTGTCATTCAGAATGTGCTTTGTGACTTGCAAAATATCAACATAAACAAAGTCGGATGGCTCATTCATGCATTTGATAATTACAAATTTAGAGAAGCTTAATGAATGTAATACTTTGTTAATTGGTCCATAGGAGACCACTGCCACATTCATTTTGGATATGAAAAGGTTGTTTAAAGTGATGGAACAAGAGGCAGAGGCTAGAAAATTGCATTCACTTGATTCATGTGCATCTAATTTCCAATTGCATTGGATGATTATGCTCTAGGATTAAATTCTAAAGAAACTTTTCTCCATCCTCGAGTGAATGAATCGGATAAGGTTAGATGAAGTCTCTCTTGGGCGTTTCAATTTGTGGAACGTGTGTGACTAAGCTGAAATAAAAAGCATTCTTCTCTCCTCCCTTAGTCCCCCATATAGACTGGTTTGGAATCTTGGAGCAGTTTAACTTACTGTTGCATATAATAAAATGTCTATACAATTTTAAAATTTGAATTTTGTCACTTGTATTTGGTACTGTTTCTTCATTTACTTACTTTGCATTTTCAAATAGGTTTTGGGTTTTTTCCCCTTTTTCTTCAGGATTTTGGTGAATATCAGGAAAGCTATTACTCAGTACAGACCACTGAAGGAGAACAGATCTCTCAATTAATTGCAGGTTACATTGATATCATCCTAAAGAAGGTACAGTATTAACATCTTAGCATGTAGCAAAAAAGCCAATGCACAACCTCAAACATGTGCAAACTGCACTTTTTCTCTCATGAAGTCAATGTTGTATCTTGTGTTTTGATGTTATATATTTTTACCTGCAAGTAAGGCACTGCTTCTGGAAAAATCAAGGCTATTTACTACATCTCTAGCATGGGTCAGGCTCAGTACAGCACTCCTGTAAAAAAAGAAAAAAAAGCTTTGCTTTTCTGTCTGGAAGGTGACCTTGTGACTGGGAATGTATAGCCAGGGAAGAGTCCAAAGCTTCAGCTATGGATTTTTAAGCTATGGTCCAAAGCGATGAATCAGGTGGGAAGAAATTACCCTAGAAACAGCAGGGTTTAAGATTTTATTATTAAGAAATTACCTTAAAACTACAATTATTACCTTAAAACTACAATTAAAATTATAATTAAGAAATTACCTTAAAACTACAGCAAGGACTACACAATAGTTGTCCAGGTGCTCTTGTATGTAATGTGCCAAACCTGAGAAAGTTTGTTGGCCAGAAAAAAAAAATAAAAAGCCCCAACAGTACATTGCTTTAAAAACACTGTGATTAGTAAAGCAAAGAATTAGACTTCAGTTGTGCAGAGCGGGATAAAATCGGTGTTTGTGAAGAGGTCAGACTGCCTTGAAACTTGTTTTTATGGAATGTGCCTGGCAGGAGAGAGGAAGGGCTGATACGCATCTCCAGTATTCAAAATATCGCCAAGCAAGCAAGTGCAACAGCAAAACATGGCAAGTTTGCCAACAAATGTGGAGCTGAATGGTCCCATTCTAAGCATGCTGTATAGAAAAGCAAGGTGTTCCAAACAGCACTGATTGCTTCTTGTCAAATTTTTACTTCATTGACATTCCAAACTACATCTTTATTTACTGTAATAAATTTTAGTAGTAAGAAATCACAAAGTTAAGTAGCCCAGAAGAATTTATTGCCTTTGTTCGTGTGAGCAGTGTAAGATGTAGCATCAAGTGTTACATAATAAGAGGTTGAGGAGGATTGCCAGAATTCATCACACAGACTTCATCACATGCCTTTTTCTCTGAGGCTGTCGGGTTCAGGTTTAATAAACATCAAATAAATTGCAGGTTTCTGTAGACGGTTTAAAACTTGATTCAAAAGTAGCTTTGCTCTCTAGTGCCAAATGAAAGCAGCCTTCTGTCTTGATACAATACAAATGTACAAATTTCCACTCCCAGTCCTTTGATTTTTTTTTTTTTTCCCTCTACCATCTGCTGACACAGCCAGTTTAAAATGAATGCATTAGGAACAGGTTAAAGCATAAACACCCATGATTCATATGAGAAGCTGCAGTTCACAGTTGTCGAGTCCACATTATCTCTGTGATGGATGCCTCAAAGTGGGGTTTATTGCTTTCAGCTGCATATTGTTAATTCTTGGTGTGTTTTGGACTGCTCCAACTCATTTTCTCCAGTGTGCATTGATAGATACATTTTTTTTCTGCTCAAGTGTTATTAGTACAGTGTTCCCCCAACCAACCCCTCATGTCCTGCAGTTTTAGTGATAGGTCATTAATCAGGTGACAGGGAACCCTGAACTTGAGTAGCTTATACCTAAATTAAAAACTAAAATTTTTACTTCACATTATTATGGAAGTAAGGCAAAATCTTGATTAGAAATAGGGAGTTTCAGTTCATGCATAAAATCAAACTCTGATAGTAAGAACTTCTTTCTCCAAAGTCGTGTGTTCATGTAGATGTGCATGAGGAGCTCCTCTTAAATGTATCCAGGGTCGTAGTGGATACTCCTCTATTTATATTCATCTATATGTATCTATATGAACTCAGACTACAAATCATGTAGCAAGGTGGAAAGCAGACAGTTTCTCTGCACTAGGCCACAAGTAGAAATAGACTCTTTTTATAAGGCGCTATTTCTATGATTTGTAGGTTCCTGTTGTTTCTAATGGTTTAGACTTAATGCCTTTATGTATGTTTACAAATCTCTCTTAGCGCTAAAAAACCCCTCCCTCATGAAGTCAGACTGTCCTGAACTTTAAAGTACCTATGATAAAATAACTTGGAGACAGTATTCAATTGATTGTCTTTACTTACGGATATGTATTTCCTACTGGTAGGTAGCACCATGCAGTAACATTTCAGCACTTTCCTTATACCTTTGTTCAAAAAGGCACCAGCAGGCTTTTTTCCTTTATGTCCTTCACCTGCTGGGGTTTAGAACCTGGGCTGTTAAAGGCTGAAGAGCACCTCTTCTCCAGTGGAGGTTGTATTGTCAGCCACTGCCCAGCAGCATGGTGTTCAGCACCAGACAAGGCTCTACAGGTGTTGTGGTTTAGCCGCCACGACAACAGGTCATTTGATTAGGTTTGTGATAAATGGCAAGGAAATGTTGGAGAGAAAGCAGAAAACAACACACATTGTTTAACTTATCTTTTTTCCCCCCCTCCAGAAACAAAGTAAAGATAGATTTGGGCTTGAAGGTGATGAGGAATCAACCATGTTGGAAGAATCTGTTTCACCTAAGAAGTGAGTGCATGCCACAGGAGGAAATGGTCTGTCTTTAAGAGCACCACATTTAGCTGCGGCAGCTTTTTCAAATTAAGTAGTACAGTTATTACTGTTAAAGAATGGTTTCCTACAGAGTATTTCAATAGAAGGAAGGCTATCCCCAGGCAATTCAGCAGGTTCCTAGCTTCATTCAAGGATTGAAGGGCAGGTATTCGTCACAAAATTGTTGGTTGGGGCAATCAGCAGTGGCACCAGGTTGTGCTAACTTGACCCTTGAACAAAGGCACTCAGACTGTAATTCAGTAAAATGCTGGGGCAGAGAGAGGGATAATGAAGCAGAGCTGAAAAGCTGTAGTATTTTTTCATCTTCATGTATGATTTACAAGGTTTTAGTTGCTTGTATGTGCTAGTTCCATGGTTTCCAGTAGATTTGACTCCTGTCAGTTTAGTTGTACACAGTGTTGTGAGCAGAACTGACTCATTTCACCAGCCAAAACCATCAGATGTGTGGTGTGTAGAGGAAAGGGTTTAGTACAAGTAGGTCAGGTTATGGTTTTGATGGGAGAGTAACTGAATATGGCAAAACACAGAACTGTAGAGCTGGCCGTGCCCTTGAAAAGGAATGTCAAATCTTTCTGTGCAGTGAGACAATAGAAACAGATTTGTGACATTTTAAGCTGTAATGAGCAGCTCAAGTCTTTTCTTGGAACTCTTGAGGGTAGCAGTGTCAGCAGTGTGTATGTGAAAAGTCCATTTGATTTATTGTTAAGCATACAGTTTATATGAGATAGATTTGTTAGCTATTTCATGTGGCCTTATGGGAAATTTCATCTTTTGATGGAGCACACATGTTCACATGTGCTTTATTTTGACATGGTCCTTTCCAAATCACTTCCAGAATATACTGTTAGCTAAGTGCTGTGCAGAGAAGCCCAAAACTTGTAGTAGATAAATGCAAGATTTTTTCACAGTTGAAATCGCTTTTCTTTTTCCTCAGCAGAGTGTTGTTGTTAAAGCCTGAATTTCTGTCAGCGCTTCTAGCTATTAAAGCTTGAATCATGTTTAAATATGAGCAGTATATCTGGCGAAGCAGTTCATGACCGTGGATGGCAGTAACTTTATTTATTATTCTCCAGCCCATTATCTGATGGACTGCCAGATTATTTGCAAGTACTGTGTGTGCTTGTTTGTATAAAGGTGGAAGAAAGTAAGTTTTTATCCCAGTTCTAGGGAGTACTTGCAAAAGATCTCCGTAAGGTTCATGCTTCTATTTTCTATTGATCAGCCTGTGATACAGCTGAAACGAAGCAGTTGTTATGTCATAAACCTTGCTGTGGTTCTGTCTGCCATGCATCTAAAAGGGGTAAAGCTATTGTATCGTGTATAACAAAACTGCCCAGTGCCGTGTTTCCTTGGTGCCTGCTCATTAGTGCTATTAATAACTGATCTGCCAGAAGCCCCAGATTATCTTTTTTCTAATGTGTTAGAAATGGTTAGAAAGAAAAACCATAAAGTTTTCCAGCTTCTCCAGATGTTGTGAAATGTAATTTAAATCCTAGAGGAAGAACAGCTGGCAGAACTCGATTTGCAGGCGCTCACTAATTCTGTGTTGGACGTTTTTTCCCAGATCCACTATTCTGCAGCAGCAGTTCAACCGAACCGGGAAGGTGGAGCACGGCTCCGTGGCACTGCCGGCTGTGATGCGCTCCGGCTCCAGCGGCCCTGAGACTTTCAACATTGGCATCATGCCTTCTCCCCAGCAGCAAGTCACAACTGGCCAGATGCACAGGGGACATATGCCCCCACTTGTGAGAAACCTCCTTGTTTTGTGTGTGAAACCTGTCTGTGCAGCAAGTAGTCAGAAACAGCATATTATACGTATTTGTAAGATCAGGAGCCTTGCCTGTAACTTCCTGACTGTTCTACAAACATAAGTTCTGAGTATCCCTTGAATATTTAGGGTGTCACATTTTGACTTATTTCCTCATTTACTTTGAACCAGGTTCTTCCAGCCTTTTCTTTATTTCTAAGTAGTTAAAACTAGTACTGAAAGCCCAAAAGAAAATGGTTTAAAGACTGGCAAAAGTAAGCAGTTTTAAGGATAAGGCTTACTTCTAGCTTATCACTAGCCCACCAACTTAGAAATTGTTTAGCAGGCTTAAAGCTGATAGTGCTCTTTTTCATTTAAATTGAAAGACTTTCACAAGCCCTAAACAGCATTTAGAGAATATAATCAATGGTTAAGACCATGACATACTACTAGAAGAGTAGTCTGTGTAGTGGATTGACCTTGGCTGTTTGCCACATGCCTGCCCAGCTGCTTTTTCACCCCTACTCCTCCAGCAAAGAAGTGTGTATGAAAGATATACAAGATTAAAAAAAGCTTTATATCAGTATAGGTCAAGGTAAAGACAGGGAGATCATCAATAACTTTCATGGGCAGAACAGAGTCAGCTTGGAGGTAATTAATTTAATTTATTGTCAATTAAAATACAGTTGGATGGTGAGAAACAGATGAAAACTAAAGACCCTTCTCACCCACTCCCTTTTTTTTACACAGACTGAACTTCACTCCTTCATTTTTAACTATTCTGCTCCTTGCTCACAAGTGGTAAATTTGTAACAGCCCATCTCTGCTTCTTCCCCCTCACACTTTTCCCCAGCTCCTGTGGGCTGCAGTCATTCAGGATAAACTGGGTCAAGTGAGGGTCCCCTATGAGCTGCAGTTCCCTTCAGGAGCGCCTGCTCCAGCACTGGGCTCCTTCCTGGCAAGGCCCTGCTCCAGCAGAGGCTCTCCACAGGCTGCAGCTCCTTTCAGGGAAATACCCACCTGCTGCAGTGTGGGGTCTTCTGTGGTCTGCAGGGCAGATATGGGGGTATCTGCTCCAACACAGCCCTCTCCACGGACTGCAGGGAAATACCTGCTGCACTTTGCTCTCTCCCGCAGGCTAAGGAAACTCAGCTCTGCTGTCTTGAGCATCCCCTCCACATCCCTCTCAGGCACTGGTATTTGCAAGGTTGTTTCTTGAACTCCTTTTTCCCTGCACTGCCCTTTCTCACCAGTTTTTCCCAGAGGTACCACCGGTGTGGCTGCTGACCTCAGCTGTGTCCTGTGCCGCATCTGTTGGAGCTGTTTAGAGCCAGCTGTGCTCAGCTTGGGGCAGCCCCTGGCTAATTCTCCCAGAGGCCACCCCTGCAGCCAAAACCTTGTCACAGACACTCAATCCACACAGTATCCTGCTC
This sequence comes from Struthidea cinerea, assembly GCA_013397865.1. Lineage (NCBI taxonomy): Eukaryota > Metazoa > Chordata > Aves > Passeriformes > Corcoracidae > Struthidea > Struthidea cinerea. The sequence continues at coordinate 1,534,983 of VZTI01001175.1, read as the reverse complement.
TGCCTAAACCCCTTCAGTTCTCTCTTAGCGTGTGCATTTTGATGACAGTTTAGTTTTAGAATCGTCCTTGATTGCGTTGGGAGGCTGTCCCAGGAAATCACTAACGATCACCTAGAAGCAAATTGTGTTTTCATGTTGCTCGAATGCAGGTCACTAAGACAGCTCAGTGGGTTTGTGTGTGTCTGTTGGCCATTGTTTGAGCTGAGAAAGTTGAGCACTTTATACGTGTGTGAAAGTACCAAGGAGAGTAAAATGGCATAAGCATAATCAAGACTGTGAGAAGAGTTTGAGAGCTTTGCTTTCTGCATTGTGCCAGGGGAAAGGCAGCTCTCTGAAACTGGCCTGGGGTGGTTGCTGGACTGTTGTCACTCAGGGTCTTTTCATGCACATGTGACGTGCTTGAAGTGCCCTCTGGAACACAGCACAGGCATTGCCTTGCTCTGCCTTGCAGACCTCAGCTCAGCAGGCCCTGATGGGGACCATCAACACCAGCATGCATGCGGTTCAGCAGGCACAGGCCGACCTCAGTGAAGTGGATAACCTGCCACCTCTGGGGCAGGACATGGTGAGTTCTTCTAATCCACACAGAAATGAGCCTTAGTGCTTTGGGGTGTTTACAGACCAGTTTAGTCATTGTCCCCAGATCTAAAGTGATATTGCTAAAGCTTTTAAAATGAGGTAAAAATTTTGTGCTCTCTTTACGGAATTCATGCACAGTGTTCCACCTCACTCTAATCAGTCTCCTGAGATCAGATGTAGCAGGCTTCCTTGCATAAACCTGCCTGGAATGGTGTTGTTTTTTCGGCATATGTACAGTTAAACACAAACTATGGGCAATATTAACAGTGGGACTGACTGCCTCCCAGAGACATGAAAAATAAGAACAAAATATGATTCTGTTGTTCTTGATCCAGGCTAGGGCAAGAGGACAGAGCCAGAGGGTTATTGCTTATGGGAGACTGTCATTCAAGAGTGTTTAGCCTTGCTTGTGGCATTTACCGTAAAAGTTTAGCTGTTGAAATGTGAGAGCAAATCTGTAGTGAATGAATCAGCAGAAGAAAATTCTTGCTTTCATATTTCACTTTAAGGGCCTGATGGTTGTCCTCTGTTTCACTTTTAAAAGTTCACACAGGAACGGGAGATGCACATGGTATCTTGTCTTACAGAACCTCACTGCAGTCCTTAATTCTGCTTTTTGTTATTGCTCTTCAGGCATCAAGAGTATGGGTTCAGAACAAGGTTGATGAATCAAAACATGAAATACACTCTCAGGTTGATGCAATCACTGCAGGAACTGCATCTGTTGTTAACCTTACAGCAGGTAAATTTCACTGGGAAGGATTTCCTTGCAGTCTCCTAACTATTTGTCAATCTAAATCAAGTCACATATGAACTGAGTATGGGGCAGCTGCAGAAAATTTTCTTTAAAACATGCCAATAGCTAAGTGCATTGATGTGTGGAACCAGCTTGCTGACCCTCCCAACACAGTTTTTTGTATCTGCAGTTTCTGTAAAGGTGTAACAGTCACAGAAGATAAAATGTAGCTTGCTTATCCAACAGTATAGAGAGTGTTGGCCAGGTTGCTACAAGAAAGCACCATTGATCTGGCAGTTGTTAAGGAGAGATTACGTTTTTATTGACAGTGGTTTTTTCTTCAGCAAATTACAAGTGGAGGGAGCTACGAGTGGCTTAAAGGGGTCAAGACTATATTACCTTAGGTTCTTTCAGTATTGAAAGAGGCTGAAACTGTGGCCTTCTCAGCAAATTGCATTGAATGAAGACAAATTCTCTTAGAGGATAGGTTATTGCAGAAATGTAGAAATCAGAAAATTTATAGCAGTCTAATTTTTTTTAAGTGATGAATTACTTAGTAGGCATTGCTTGGCTGTCTTGAAATGTCTGTTATCTCTCAGCAGAGTATAGCTTGTTGTAGCTGCCCCTGTTTCCCTTTTAACCACTAAAGCATTCTGATCATTGAAAAACATTTGCTCTGCAGGGGACCCAGTTGACACTGATTACACTGCTGTGGGATGTGCAATTACAACCATCTCCTCCAACCTCACTGAGATGTCCAAAGGTGTGAAACTGCTTGCTGCTCTCATGGATGATGAAGTTGGAAGTGGAGAAGACCTCCTGAAAGCTGCTCGAACCTTGGCCAGTGCTGTCTCAGACTTGCTGAAGGCTGTGCAACCTACTTCAGGAGAGGTGAGTATATATTCTCAGGTTCTCTTTTTTGGTATTGCTTGCACACTAATGCAGAAGTTCCTTGAGGAAATCTAAAATTCAAGTAAAGCTCATTTTCTTTGAATTAATGCATTTCACTGTTACCTCTTGCCAGCCTCGCCAGACGGTTTTGACTGCAGCTGGAAGCATTGGACAAGCAAGCGGGGAGCTACTGAGGCAAATTGGAGAGAATGAAACAGATGAAAGGTTCCAGGTAATGAGGGAGTTGCTTGTCGCTGTCAGAACTGTGCAGTTTTGTAATGAGGAGGTCCCTGCATAAAACCAGGCTTCCCAAAGTGTGGTTAGAAAATGCTGGAGTTTCTCTGTGCTACTTGAGATGAATCCATTTTGAAGTTGTTTGTAATTACACAGTCACAGAGTGCTGATTTCATAGGAACCCCTACTTCATTCTGTGCATCATACATCTCCATCTCATGCTTCATGGAGACCTTTTGTGCACTGTATTTCTTCTCATTAAATATAGTGGTTTTTATGTAAGTGTTTGCCATGTCTGTATGTATACATGTGAACCAGAAGTTAATAAAATCTTTTGGTAAACTGAGTAGAAGAAAACCATTGTATTACAGACAAAATCTTTTAAAGATGAATAGTAGTATCAATTATAAAATCATAATGCTTTATGATTTAACAGTGTTTGCTGTTAGCAGTTAAGACCATTAAATGCTCTTAGACCTCTTAAATGCTCTGTAAAAAACATGTCTGGATTTTTTCACTGAATGCCAAGGACAGGTTTGTACCAGAACCAAGGGAAGGTACTTTTCAGCAGCAGATAGACCTCTGGAGTGCACTGTGTGCAAGGTGTCTGCTAATACAACTTACAAGCCTTTTTTTACCACTTCATCCACCAGTAAATCTGTGCAAGCTTCATCAGAGTTCTCATTTGTATTCCTAGTTGAATATGTATTACAGATCTTGGCTAAGAGAAAGAATCTAAGCATTCTTATCTGTGTTATGGAGTGTTGGAGAAGGTGGGTAAGGAAAAGGATGGTTTATCATATCTAAAAGCAAAACAAAAAGTAGTGAGTTTAATTTTTCAAATGCAGTGTTTTCTGCCTGCTGTGAAGTTGAAATTATAAGTAAGTGTATTGGAAGTATTTTTTTTTACAGGAAATCCAGGTCATTTTAACAGTACAGGCATTAGGAAGACTCCATCCTACTAAAAACTTGAAATATATGGGTGGGACTTTAAGTGGGGAAATGGGAAGAAATTGTTTGGACTTGGTGATTGCAGGAATTAACACCTGCGCGTGTTTTAATGTCGCAGACTGAGTTTTCCCATTTCTTTACCAGGATGTTCTGATGAGTTTGGCCAAAGCTGTTGCCAATGCTGCTGCCATGTTGGTGCTGAAGGCCAAGAACGTAGCACAGGTGGCTGAGGACACGGTCCTGCAGAACAGGGTCATTGCTGCTGCTACCCAGTGTGCCCTCTCTACTTCCCAGCTTGTGGCTTGTGCCAAGGTGAGGCAGTGGTGTTTGTGAAAGGGCAGAGCATCGTGTCCAGTGAGTGCTGCTGTGCGTTCCCGGTGGCCTTGGGAACGGACTCTGTTAAATAAGCCTTTTCTGAATGCTCTGGGTGCTCTCTCCATGCAGGTGGTGAGTCCCACCATCAGCTCCCCAGTGTGTCAGGAACAGCTGATCGAGGCAGGGAAGCTGGTGGACCGTTCTGTGGAGAACTGTGTGCGGGCCTGCCAGGCTGCCACGGATGACAGCGAGTTACTGAAGCAGGTCAGTGCAGCTGCCAGCATCGTCAGCCAGGCCCTCAATGACCTCCTGCAGCACGTGCGCCAGTTCGCCAGCAGGGGGGAGCCCATCGGACGCTATGACCAGGCCACAGACACCATCATGTGTGTCACCGAGAGCATCTTCAGCTCCATGGGAGATGCTGGTAAGTTCCTCTGAGGAGCAGTAGCTTGCCACAATTCATATGTGCGCTCTTCAAGTCAAGGAAGTAAAAATCCTTCTCGGACGTGTGCTCTCCTTCTAAGCTGGTGCTGTCATGATGGGTGGTGATCCAGCCCATAATATAAATCAGCAACATGCACATAGCTGTGTGCTAGATAGACTAAGTGTTCTGTGAAAACAATCAATACCATGCTAAAGGTACACTGTAATATTTTGTCTGTTTTCTGCCACTGCTTCATTTCACAGAATTGTATAGCAATTTCTCATCTCCAAATATGAAGACAGGCACCTGGGCGAATACTTCACAGTGATTGGCTTTATTATGCATAGATTTTGTTGTAGGTTTTTAAGCTTACTTCTGCTTTTTCTTCTGAGATGTTTCTAAAAAGTGCATCTTCTAGAACAAGAAACAAGATGGTTTTGGTCAAAACCATCTTAATGGTGCTAAGTGTCTTCTGACAAAGTTCTCAGTTTATATTAGACAAAAAATAATTCCCCTAAAACCCAGGAGAAAGACGGGTAATTTTTATTGAAGGAGTGAAAGCTTGGCTGTGATTTGAAAGCAAAATTATTAGTCTCTGCTGGGACAGCAGTTTCCTTGAACTGTATATTCAGAATTAGCTAAAAATACTGATTGTGTGTTTTTGTCTTACTGTCTAGATTGCAAATACTAAATTTTTTTCTTAATCTCCACTGTAGTGGTTTCTGTCATTTGTATTGTGATCCAAGATTTGTTTATGAAACTTTCAAGTTATATGAACTATGTGTGTATCATTTTCAAGTAAAAAAATACTTCAGCAGATGTAACTTCATTTTTGCCTTGTGAAATGATGCTGAATTTTGAAACCAAGACTGAAATTGAGAGAGAAGAAGGTAAAAATGCAGTTGTGCTCCCCAGGTGAGATGGTGCGGCAGGCCAGGGTGCTGGCTCAGGCCACCTCCGATCTCGTCAATGCCATGAGATCCGATGCCGAAGCAGAGATTGACATGGAGAACTCCAAGAAGCTTCTGGCTGCTGCAAAGCTCCTGGCAGATTCCACAGCCCGCATGGTTGAAGCTGCAAAGGTAGCAGGAAAATGAACTGTCAGCTTAAAATTGTAAGGCTATACACAAAGAAGAGATGGTATGTGGGATTTATAAATAGGATCTGGCTGATAGTAGAGAGAGTTTCTCTTACCCTGCAAAAGTGTGGCATTTAATGACTTACCCTAGGTACATTCCAAAAACCAATTTATTAGCTATCTGGATTTTTTTGGTTTTAAAAGATCATCTTGCACTGCTTTTGCTTTCCTGTGTGCATGGTGGTCATGACTCAAGCCATCTAGGGCAGTTACCACCAGCCCTGAGCCATGGTGCAGGATCTTGTGCCAGTGCAAACGGAGCAACAGAACCACAGCAATCTCTTACTGGAGTCACTACAAAGCAACTCCCCTCTGTCTAAGGAACAGTTTCTTCCACCTCGGGAATCCTGCCTATGTTGTTCCCCTCTGCATCCCTCCCTCCTCATTCTCACAAGAGAGGCAAATATCTCAGGTTTTCTTTCCTTTCTGTGCTGGAAACCTATTTCAATCTGCTAGGGAGGAGTACGTCCTTTGAATTGTTTCCCAGATCCTGCGCTGAAATGATTTTTACAGCAGCAGTGCCAGCCATTCTGCTGGGACTCTAGAAGGCCTGCATGCCTGGCTGCCTATCCTTGACTTTCCAGTACTTTCTCAGAATTCAAATGGAGAAAACCTACTGTGTTAAACCTCAGGTTTTGGACTGCAGTTACTGAAAGGCATATTGAATTGGGAATTTTAAAAACTGGGTTTTTTCAAAAACCTATATTCATACAAGTACATTATTTCAGATCATAGGGGAAGCAGTTTAAAAAGGCTTTTTTCCCAAGCACCTGAAGTGGTATATGAAGCAAATGTTCCGCTTTCTTCTTCTAAGTACCAGACATAGGCAGTAGCAGCCTTCCACTAGAAATAAACTTTCTGCTTTGAAGTTTTGTAATATTTCAGTGTTCTTCTAACTTTCCTTATGATAATTTAAGGAAAATGAATGCTGATGTAGCAGACACTGTCTGAACTTAAGCCCTGACGTTCATCCACGTTTTCTCCAGTAATTTTTACTCAGACTTACAGTTTTTGCTTGGAAATTTTGTGCAGGGAGCTGCAGCCAATCCTGAAAATGAGGATCAACAGCAGCGTCTGAGAGAAGCAGCAGAGGGACTGCGGGTTGCTACAAATGCCGCTGCACAGAATGCCATTAAGAAGAAAATTGTCAACAGATTAGAGGTTGGAAATCAGTGTTGTGTATTCAGCTTGCTCCCTTTTGATAATTAGTAACTGTAGATAATTTCAAGAAAGAAGAAATGCATATTTCAGTGAAAGTGCTAAGCAAAGAATGATAGTGCTGTAAGCTCAGTTCCGGAGTCCAAGGCTTAGAATTAGAGATGCCAGTGTATCATAACATAGTCCTGAGAAAACTGAGCATCTTGTATCACAGATGTGGTAAAGGGGTGTAAGGCTTTGACTCAGAAGGTGTTTGATGGTGGCCTAGTCCTAAAGTTAAACAGCTGAGCTGAAACTGCTTCATTGCTGTGTAATTTATCTCCATGGTGTGCCATTTACATGCAGTATCTCTTGGTGGCTTTACTAGGATATAGAGTTCCATATGAATTTCTGCACAAAGTTAGTTGAATCACAGCATATCCAATTAAACTGGGAAATTACCCAGAGTCAAGAAGCAGAAATGGATGTATCTTTTTACTTCCGATCTGGTGGCCCAGCCAAGAGGGAGAAAGGCAATTTACTGTGCAGCAAGGATAAAATATCATGGAAGCTTGTCTTGCTGGCAAAGTTTGATCTTCACATTCTCAACTAAAATGAAGAAAAGACAGATGAAAAAAGGAACTTTTTTATAATTCCTATTTTGCAGCTGTGATTTTTACATTAGTCTGATTCCAGTGCAACAAGGTGACCGTGTTCCAGAAATACATTAAGTTCCTGTATCTGTGTAGCACTAAAAATCAGGAGTACTTTAGGAAATAAAGGCTGATGCCTGTAATTTTCTAACTGCATGCAAGAAATTTTTATACAGAGAGTATTTTATTTGTTTTGCTGTTACAACATATACTGCCTTACAAAGGAGTAAAATGTGTAGTAAACTTCGTGCTTGCTTCTGTTCAGTGGGCCAGTTAGTGTTGTACAACATGTCGAAGTACCTTGCATAAATTGTTGAATTTTTAATTTTTGTAGTAGGGAGATGTTGATAATAATATTCATAGATATTTGAAGAAGGTCTTCACAAAGCTTTTAGACTCAGAAATACCAGTATTTTGTACCTCTGGGTCATTTTAGGATCTTTGCTTTTGCCATAGAGCGATCTCAGCAGAAACTGGCTCCCTTGAGTCCTGGGTCAGAGGTGTCAATGTAGCAGTGTGAAGCACTACGGGTACTTTGCCTGTTTTCTCTTGCCTTCATAAGGAGATAATTGTTTAGACCAGTTCTGCTGTTTGTAGTTAACTTCTTTTCCTTCTGTTGAAACGTAAGCTGTGAAAGAGTAGGAGCACAGAATGCTTCTAATTCTGCCTTTTTCTTTATTGGCAAATTGGAGGTGGGTAACAATGTTCAAATCATTTTCACCTTGAGAGAAGTGCAATGCTGGATTTCCTTAAGGCAAATCAAATTAAGGGATAAAATGTATTCATTTGTTGATATTGTTACTGTCAAAGTTACCTATAAATGTGTGTTTCATCCTCTGAATTACTCGTTTTATCACTGATTTAACTTTCTTTTTCTCAAAAGATTGCAGCTAAACAAGCTGCAGCTGCTGCTACTCAGACGATTGCAGCTTCTCAGAATGCAGCTGTTTCCAATAAGAACACAGCAGCCCACCAGCAACTTGTGCAGAGCTGCAAGGTAAACACAGCACAGCCCATGACAAATAACTCTTGAACTCTCGGCTTTTTGGGGAACTGATGATGATCACCTCCTATAATACTGTTGCAACCTCAAAAGGAGCTTTAGAAAACCCCCCAACACCGCACATGTTCATGTGCGTGGATTCTGGAGAACTCTTGTTTACTGTATTATCTGTGCATTGCTGTTTGTAGAGTTTTGCAAAGCTGAGCTACTGGTAGTGCCATGTAATCCTTGGCTGTTACAAATACCCCTGCACACACTTTAGAAAAAGGATTGGCAGGCGTGTATCTGTTGAGTAACAACCAGTTCACCTGAAGTACTTTTACTACAAGTTTTGGTACAGATCAGCCAGTGATGGAACATACGCAGAGCTGTGCTGGAAGCACTGTATGGAGGGGTCCCGTTGCTCAGGAATTTGTGATTCCCTGACTGTGATTCTAAGCCTTGGCCATGCATTCACTGTATGAGCAGGGGAGTAGCTTTATGGTCATCAAAATGGGCTGTTGCATCACACATGCAGTGGAATGGAACTGAGGTCTGTTGTGGGATAAAGGTAACCTTTGGATTTTCCATAATGAAGGATGGAGTAGCAATAGTGATTTATACTATAATGGAATGAAATTCTTATTTAACATATCAGTTATATAATTGGTTATATAACTAACAACTGATCTGTGGTTCTGATGTTCTGCCTCCAAGCAACTGGGACCTTAAATGTCACCATAAAAACATAAGTTACAGACCTTACAGTGAGATTATCATGAAACCTAGCTTTAAGTTAAAGCTGTAAGATCACAGATTTCAAGGTATGCCTGAAGTCAAGCACATTTTTATAGTTCCAAGCTAGAATTCAGAGTCTGATGAGAAGCTGTTCCCTTTTTTGTTTAAGCCATATTTGCGAAAGACAATAGAATGCAGAAGGATTTCATTCTGCATCAAAGGGCAGTTATGTGGAGAACAAGAACAAAACCATTAAAGACGGTATTGTTAAAAACTGCATTAACATTCTGCATTCATTTCTTGTCAGGGTGCAATCCTAAGAAATGTTGGAATTAAATAAGATAGCTCAAGTACACCTCAGAATGGTGTTGTAGAGAGCTTCTATTTCAAAAACTTTAAAAAAGGGCAACATAATAACTGTTGTTACTCTTCATTCTAATTTTGTCTTGATGCTTGTTTATTAGATAGCAGAGAAGATTCAGTATCTACTTTTTTACATTGTGGCGGTAGTGGTAGTTTAGTATTGCACTGCTGAAGTGTTATTGTGAAAGGGATGGACAATGTGGACAGTCCAGGAATAAAGTTTTAACAATATATGCTTGCACGTGCTCCAGCCATGCTACGGAGTTGCTGAAGGTCAAGGAAAAGTAGGCTGAGGTGCTTGTGTGTAAAACACAATGTTTTCCTGAAAGTAGGACATTCTCTTGAAAGCATCTATCACCTCCACTCCTGCCATTTGAACATGCAAAGGAAATAATTCAGAATACTTGATGTACACAATTCCACATAAAAATCTTGGATTGTCTTGTAGGAGCCCTTAACTAATAAGTACACTGAATAAAGATTTCTTAAGGAGAACATCTCTTAAAAAGTCCTATTGTACATTAATTTGGTTCCATGGAATCCTAAATGAATTCTGTGACAGCACAAGAGTATTTCACTTAGGAATACTGCAGTTGTCTTTAAGGGGAGTGGGAAGCTGGCTTGTTTTATTTTCAGAGGATTTCGAGTTTTTATTTATTTACTAAAATCTTTTCCCTTTGTCCATTTTAGAATGTTGCAGACCACATTCCTCAGCTGGTGCAGGGTGTAAGAGGAAGTCAAGCTCAGGCAGAAGACCTCAGTGCCCAACTTGCTTTAATAAATTCCAGCCAGAATTTCCTTCAGGTGAAGTGAACCAATCATTGCAGTAGATGCAAAAAGCATTTTTTTAGTGCTGTATGTTTTCATTTGTGATAAATTGCCAGTAAACTGTTAAGAACCATGTCAAGAAGTTCATAACTGTGAGCCATAAATAGGAAAATTTAGTTCCTCAGGTTGGTGGCTGAAATATATTGTATCTGAGGAGAATGACAACTGCTGACATTGAGGTTAAAAGTAACAAGAAAAAACTAATGTTTATGGAGAACCAACATTCATTGCTGTAGCACTTGCCTTCTGGGAAAGAGTTTAAAGAACAAGCTGAAGAGAACTTAGCATCTTTCTAAGTAGAGGTCTGAATATGTGAGAGGCTGTTGTAACCTTTTTAGGCAAGGTACACTTAGTGTTGGAGCAACAAGTTTCAGAATTCCTCAGAAATAAAAGGGAATATTAGCCTGGTTTTTTAGATATTAGCCTGCATAATGAGTCTGGATTGATGGTTTGGCCAAAACACAAAATTTGACTGTGTGCTTTTTTGAAAACATCTTAAAATAGAAAGACAGAATATTGAGCATTGGTAACAAAACTTTTGGCTTATTGTTAATGGTACAAGAAACCACGCCAGAAACCAATTCTCTGTGTAATGGCATGGTCATTACTTGGCATCAGTTAGTCTTGCCTTAAATGCGATTGCTGTTAGCAGGTTTTTATGGTCCTTTCTAGGCAGAGGGATCACAAACCGTGTTCTCACTCTGTTTAAGTATTTGGAGTCATTCACATGATTGATCCATCTCCCCTATGGCTGTATGTGTGTACAATGGTGATGATGAGAATCAGCAAAAGCTTTTAATTGTATTAGCAGTAATCCCTCTGTAGAGGCATTGCTTGAATTACAATTTTAATTTCATAGAATTTTGGCAGAGATTAATATTTAGAAACATAAAGAGAAATTTGCCATCTCTGCCACCTGGACCTGATTGTATCATATGACTGCTGAATGGCAAAATGTCACATTTCAATAATTTTAAGTAGTCTACATGAGTACTCTGTGGCCTCGGGCAGACATTGGAACCAATGGAGTAGTCATTGTCCCAGTAAAGCACAGATGAGTCCTGCTGCAGAGGACACGGAAATGGGCCTGAATTATGACTGGATACTCCATCTTAAGGAGCGGGATTGTGCTGGTCATTAAAGAAAAATCTAGAAACCTCATGAGTGTGTGAATGGAGGAAGCAGTTTGTTTATTGACTCCTAAGCCTTCTTTAAAGAAAATGAGCTGGTAAAACCAATTGTGTTCACATTTGTTCTTTGAACAGCCTGGAAGTAAAATGGTGGCATCTGCTAAAGCTGCTGTCCCCACAGTGACTGATCAAGCAGCAGCAATGCAGCTCAGTCAGTGTGCAAAGAATCTTGCTACCAGCTTAGCTGAGCTACGAACTGCCTCCCAGAAGGTAGGTAAATACTGGTTTTAATCAGCTAAAACAAGAGGGCTCTGTGTCTCCCCTGAGGGAACAGCTCATGCTCAGGCAGTGTTCGCCTCTCACTGCTGCGTTTTGTGCACACTTTGCTCAGACTCCCAGGTGGGCTCTGTATCATGATAGAAAGGGGAGGGAGAAGTGACAAGAAAACTGAGAAAGCTTGTGCTACCCTTTCCACACCAGACAGATGTGAGGAGAATATACAGAGCAGCACATCAAGACTCTGAGCTGCTGTTACATTTGAGGGAGAACAGGGAAAAGGGAGCACATCTCGTGCCCCACCAAACCTGTGAGAACCCAGCTACAGCACTGCTGTGCTCACTGTTGCAATTGTGAACTGGAATCATCATCTCTAGAATTCAGGGAAGCAGAGGCTCTCTGTGTTTCACACACAGATTTTTAAACCATGTGGGGCTTAAAAAAAATACAAGTGGAAAGTCTGCTCTTTTTTGTGTGTGTACACTGAGGCCTGAAACCAGGATTGTAGCATTGAGGTGGCTACCCCTGAGCTCATGCTAGAATTTCCATCTCGTACTGATGAATGTGGGCTGCCACATCAGGGGGTCAGTGTGACTTTGGTCACGATGCACAGTGAGGCCACTGGTGAAAAGAGAAGTCCAGAGTGCAGCAGTTACTTCCTCAGTCCCTGAGCTGCCTGCTGTGAAGGGACATGTACACAAGCCAAGTGCACCTCACTCCCCTGGTGCCTCTTAGCAGGGTGTTATTCTCTTCACAGGCTGAAAATATTGTGCAGGAGTTTGGAATCCATGATGTATAACATTTAGAGGGCTCACAATGGCCTCTAAAGTAGGAAGAGAAATAATTTGGGAGGGGGAGATTAGATCTGAAGCATTTACTGTTTCTGAAAGTTGCTTACAGCTGCTAACAGTGGTACTGATCTGATTTCTGAATAGGCTCATGAAGCTTGTGGCCCAATGGAAATCGATTCTGCTTTGAATACAGTCCAGACACTCAAAAATGAACTGCAAGATGCAAAGATGGCAGCTGTGGATGGACAGTTAAAACCTCTCCCAGGAGAAACTGTAATTGAGGAAGGATGTTCTTCATTTAAAAACAAACAAACAAAGTTAGCTGTTAAAAAACTTAAATATTAGAGGCAAAACAAGTCATGAGGCTTTGGATAATGATAATGCTGATAGGATTTTACACTGATTTCTCTTAAAAAGAGTGTATGTTACTACTACACCAGAAGTATGTTCTGTAGTAGAGATATTCATAGGACTGTAGGGCCTCCTTCTCTAGTGTACAAATTGCAATTTGGTAACAGTAATGTTTCAGTCTTGTAAAAAGAATTTCTTTTCAATAGTGACAGCGATGAGAACTCAGGACAGCCAGTTCTAGTAGGCTTAAAAAGTGAAATGGTTTATTTGGGGGGAAAAAAAGCCCTTCTTAGATGAAGGTATGTACTTCCATTGCTAATTATAAAATAGTTTTATTGTTCACACTATCTAATATGTTAATTTATTTCATTCTGAATAGGGAAAACATGCTAGTCATGTTTCAGAGAAACTGTGTATGTATTCAGTAGCTGAGGTGAAAGTTTAGGTTTTTGTGGAATGAGGAGTTTTGCAGTACTGTTTAAAAAGAAGTGTTTTCGTTAAGCTTAAACTAAGCATTTTGTCCTTTGCAATTTTTTACAGCTTGAGAAATGCACTCAGGACCTGGGAAGCACATCCAAAGCAGTCGGTTCTTCAATGGCCCAGTTGTTAACCTGTGCTGCTCAGGGCAACGAGCACTACACAGGTACTGGTTTATTCAGAATGGCTCTGTGAAACCTCTGCTTTCCATCAAATACTTGATGAAAGGTTTTCTGATCACAGACTACTTAAATCAAGGAATTACTCCATTTTTTTAGTGCTAATAGTGAATTGTGGTAAGTTACTAAGAATTGTGAGCGTGACTGATGCTTCATAAAAGAACAGTGATGCAATCTGCTCTGTCTTTAATCAGAATAGATTGGGACATCTGTTGTTTTTGTAAATATGTGCCACTGAAACTCTGTGAAGGGCAGAACTAAAATGTATTGCACTTTACAGGTCAGTGCCACTGGACATGCTGCTATGTCCTTTCAGAAGGTTTAAAGGGGTGCCTTGGATATGTTTTGAAGCGACAGGATGCAAACATAGTGGGGCAGCTTGGTGATGTTCAGAACTGCATCTCTTCCTAGGTGTTACCAGGTCACATGTACAATGCAGCTGCTCTGGCTGATTCATTGAGCACATTTGCATAGTTTGAAGTAAAGCCAGCAGGGAACCTGGGCACACAGATTCTACAGTTTATTTTTGGACCTGTACTTTTAGAAACAAAAAACACCTTAATAAGAAAAATGGTCTGCAGAAGGACAAAAGTTTACTTGTACATGTTTGAATGTTCTGTGTCCTTATTTCTGATAGGAAGGAAAGCTGTTGTTGCAAATGCTCCCATAAGATTTTTTTCTAATATTGCTGATAAAATGCATTATGGCAATTATCACTTCATTGGTTATAATTGCATCTGGGCTCTAGAACTTACAGTTGCTTTCATTTGAAGCAGATGGAATTGCATCGAGATGGATCATGTTTCTATCACATAGTTATGCAGAAGTAGGCACTGGGTGTCAGGCAAGGGAGTACAGATACTTGCAGCTGATAATGAATAGCTAAATCTAGTAGCTCTCTTATCATCAGATTGTAGGAAACCTTACAAAGCAATGAGTTCCTTTTCAATAATTTCCTAGATAGAAGACCATTATTCACATAGACCTACACCTTAGCACTGAAGCACTGATGTCCTTTAACCTTGGCCAGACAGACCACAGAAAGTAATTTTATTGCATCCTTTGTGTGACTTCATTCAGTTATTTTTATATGTTTTTACTCACAGTGATGTTAGGTTATATCAAGTTGTATCATTCCTAATAAACTCTTCTTTGATTGCTTGAAATTAAACTATCGTTATGCTGTGGCTCTGAACTCCTGTACACCGTTCTTGCAGACAATCACTTCCCCCATAGCTTGGAGTATGAGTTTTCCTCACCTACAGGTTTTAGCTTTCCTTTTTCAGTGTTTCACTAAGATGTAGTCAGTGGTGTAGAGAGCTGTGCCCAGAATGTGGTCTTTGGGCTATAACATTTACTTTATGGCTTCACTACAGGCATTTCTCTAAGCAAATGATTTGTTCCAAGCAAATGATACTGTGTATTTCAAATGTGTTTCTGTTTGAAGATTTTCTTTCAAATTGCATTTGCGGTGTTATTTTGCAATAGGATCATTACCTGCGAGATCATGCCATAAAATACAAAGATTGTCTTTAAGGGTACTAATAGAATCCTTGGTGAAATCTGACCATAGGAGTTGCTGCCAGAGAAACTGCTCAGGCCTTGAAGACTTTGGCCCAGGCAGCACGAGGGGTTGCAGCATCTACCACTGACCCTGTGGCAGCACACGCGATGCTGGATTCAGCCAGGGATGTCATGGAAGGCTCTGCCATGCTGATTCAGGAGGCCAAGCAGGCCCTGGCTGCCCCAGGGGATGCAGACAGTCAGCAGAGATTAGCCCAGGTAAGCTGGGACTTGAGCAGCTGCATGGGTTGTCAAACACCCAGTGAATTTATTCCAAACCGTCATTTAATAAGGAGAGAGAATGACAGAAAATAAGGCTGCAAGGCATATCAACTTCCTATTCCTTTCAACAGCCCTCAGGCAGTAACATCATGCCTATGTTAAACAATGCAGATGGTATGAAGTATGGTATTTTAGTCGTCTTTTAGAAAAATATACAAAGATGCAGCTCCGTGCTTTTACCCACAACATATGTGAGGAGACTGCTTGATTGCAAAAGTGAGACAGCCATTAAACTCATAATTTTTAAATAAAATATCTATATCCATGTTATATTCGAAAAGTGAGTGCATGTTTTCTTCATATGTGGCACCACTGCATCTGAATACTTTAAAAAGTGGCAGGTTCTTTTTTTACCGGTTTGAGAAGTTCTAGAATTGGCCTGCACTGTAAGTAATTTCTTATGAAATTCTGTCTTAATCAGAACTTTGGAAAAAGTGGCATGCAACAAATGTCTGTGATTAGTATATAGATAACTTCAGGCACATTCCCTTACCTGCAGTGCTGCAGCCTTCATCCCAGGTGCCAGGAGCAGCTGTGGGGCTGCCCTGCCAGCACTATGCTAGCAAATGGATGACCCTAAAAAAAGACTGCTGGGCAGCAAACCGGGAAAGTTGCAAGCCTCAAAAATGGCCCTGTAAGGGTCAGAATGTAGGAATTGCTGGCTGTGGAGTACAGGCTGTGCCTCCTATTAATGAGCACTTAAGTCTCTCTGTGTGAATGTGTTCACTTGTGTGTTGTAGGTGGCAAAAGCAGTGTCTCACTCCTTGAATAACTGTGTGAATTGTCTGCCTGGACAAAAGGATGTGGATGTGGCCTTAAAGAGTATCGGGGAATCCAGCAAGAAGCTTCTTGTTGATTCGGTAAGATGGCTTTTAACATGGAAATAAATTTCAGAAAACTGAACAGCAGATCTGGGTTCCCCATGTGTCAAATCATTATTTAATAAATGTGCCCTAAGTATACTTCATGTAAGCTGTGTTTAAGTTTATGCACCTTTAGGCAGCTGCTACTTAGACTGAAACACTGTTTTTCTGGTTTTATGGGCAAGATGAAATGTGTCTATGACTTGTGAAGGCAATATTAAAATTATTGTCATAGATTGGTATTAATTTTTTGGTTTTTAAAATGGCAACTATGACTTAACATTCTGGAGAATGTAAAAATTAGAAAATTATAGTTCATCTCCCACCTAGAAGTGATCAGTTCACTTGAAGGAGCATTGTGTGCTGTCAAAAAATGTTTTGTCATTTTGTGCAAAGAGTAGAATTGTTACTTTGTTTAACTGCGTGCATGTCAAAAAACCCTTTTTGCACTGGTAATTTGCCTGAAGGTTACATTGTTTGAATAGCTTTTTTTTTTCCTGCACCCACCAGTAACTTTGCTATCCTGTGAATGAAGGAGGAATGGCATTTTGATATGTTTGCGCAATGCCTTTTGATAAAACCAGGTTTTTTTTTTACCAAACTGGTTTACTGGACGGAGTTTAGAGTAATTCTGAAGAGCTGCCAATACTCGTGTCCCTTGAAAAGCTTACAGACTTGTCTGTCCCTTGAAAGAAGCAGCAGGACTCAAGTTACTGGACAGATTAGTGGTTGACAGCTGTCCCATAGTTCCAGCACGCTACTCTGTTGTGTTTGGTGTTCTCAACATGTGTTGAACTCTCCAGTCATGAAAGGCTGGTGTGATGTGACAGACAATAAAATACTGAACTTTGTCTCTTACAGCTACCTCCAAGTTCAAAGTCATTTCAAGAAGCTCAGAGTGAACTGAACCAGGCAGCAGCAGACCTGAATCAGTCAGCTGGAGAAGTTGTCCATGCTACACGGGGCCAAAGTGGGGAACTGGCTGCAGCCTCTGGGAAATTCAGTGATGACTTTGATGAATTTCTTGATGCTGGTATTGAAATGGCTGGCCAAGCACAAGTAAGTTCTTGATCATGCTAATTGAGGGATAATCTTGGCCATAACCTCCGGCAGTGCAGTACATTGTTTATGTAGCAGTGGAGTGCAGCACAGCATGCTGGTGTGAGCCTATCCCGATATGACAGGAGGTGTTTGTTGTGAGGGAGTCATCTGGAACTGGTTACCTGGAATGAAGAAAACTCAGCATTTGCACCTTCCACAAGATTTTGGTATTTGTTGCTGTGTCCAGTCAGAAATACGACTTTGTACTCCTCTGTGTAGTTTGGTAACTAATTTGAGCTGCATATCTGAAGGTACAAAGGTGTGCTGAACATCTGAGCTTGTGGAAAGGGTTGCTTCTATTTCAGTGGAGCTACCATGGAGCATAATTTAGGTGAATGCTGTTCAAAATTTAGCACCTTTCTTTGCTACTTTTGAAATGCTTGAAGTGGATGGAGGAAAAGATGCTTTGATATTGCTCCATGGTGCTATGGACCTGCTACAGAGTGGAGCAAGCACTTGAAGAGGGCTGCCTAAAATGCCATCCTTGGATCTGACAGCAAGCACTTGGACTTGTGTTCAGTGATGTAAAATCTGGCAGAGTTCTACTCTGATGAACTCTAACAATCAGGAGTGTTGTCACAAGTGGCCAAGCTTATTCCTGGTAGTCTGGGAATGCATTACAAGTTGGAGATACCACCTTCAGTTTATCTACTGGGTACAGTTGTGCCGAGCTACAGTAATTGGTCATTTGGCAATGTTTTAGCATAACAAATATCAGCATATAAAAAGGAATTGTGTGTCAGAAGAGATGGGAGGACTTGCAGAAAAAAGAATCTGCAGATAGTTTTGCCCTGGTTAGTAGCAGGACCCTGCAAACCTAAGAAGTGATTGCCAGAGGTGAATGGCCAGAAGGTCCTGCGTGTGTCAGTCCTTTGAAGTAATTTATCAAGTGTCTCTCTAGAGAAGACACTTTGTAGATAGAGCTGAGTAGAGAGCTCTGACAGTGGCTGGTGGTTGTTGTCCATCAGAACTTCATCATTCAGGTTCCAGATGTGAAGTGAGTTTGGCTCCCTATACAGCTGAGTCTGAAAGTGAGTAGCAGTGAGATACCTGACTGTCTCTTTAGCTGTGGACCACATTGACCTTTAGAATGTTTTGTTTAAGGGAATTTGGTGAAGGCAGAGGTAGAAATGATACTGTAAATGGCTGCTTGAAATGAGAATCCAGCTGCTGATGATCTTGTGGCCCTTGCGAATTTGCTTATCCTGCTGACACAGGGGAGGGTAACCATCTTGGTTATTAGTGGCTGATCTTTCAATAGAGAAGGCCTTCTGTGTGTAGTTGTTTGGCCTGAACAGAAGCAATACCAGGTATTTTGGGTGACTAGCAAAATGTAGGGGAAGGGAGGAAGTAAAATGTAGTAAATACAGAGTAAAAGCTATTCATATCAGCTGAACAATATGCAACCTCTTTACATAAAACTGTGGACAGACTTAGAAAAAATGGGTTCACTTCTACTGATCATTCACAGAAGAATCTAGTCACAGCTATTTGCTGTGAAAATGCAATATTTTTCTGTAAGTGTATTTAAATGCAGGTTTCCCTTTTCAAGCAATGGCTTAAAATAAGTAATGAACATCCAAGTCAGAATATTGACTGAAGTAGGCTTATAGAAACTTATTTTCATGGGAAACATGACTTTCTGGAGGATATTTTTGTGTGAGCAATCCCAGTAGGATGCTGGAGAGCCTATGGGCTGCACAGAGGATGCCAGAATACAGAGAGTGTACGCTGACTGAATAATGTGAAGCAGTTGTGCCAGGCAGAGACACATAAGAGTCTTGACAACAAAAGCATTGTTCAATAAGTAGTAAAGTTTCTCCATTGCTCACTTGTGAATGCTACCATTGTTAGAAGCCAAGCTATTTGTTGTAAGGGTCTTTTTCTGTTATGTAAGTGAAGCTAGAGGCACCTGTCTGGGTGAACAGAGGCTTGGGCCATCCTTCTCTGGGCTCACGTATGTCAGTGATTTCAGGTGGATAAGCAGACTGGGTTTCCGTATGTGGTTTTAGCACACTCTCTATTGCAAATTTTGTACTTAATGTTACGCTGCTGTGGCTTTCCAGACTAAAGAGGACCAGATTCAAGTCATAGGTAACCTCAAGAGCATCTCTATGGCTTCCAGCAAGCTGTTACTGGCTGCCAAGTCTCTGTCTGTTGATCCTGGAGCTCCTAATGCCAAGAACCTCTTAGCAGCAGCAGCAAGGTAAGGATGTGTTGATTGCTGTATGTTTTCCTGTGATATTTGCTTTTCTCTGTGATATTTATATTGTGCTTATATATCCTTCTGCTATTGATAGTTAACTGAGTGGTTGGAACCTGTAGTTCTATTTAAATGGAAGTAGGCCAGAGGAAAGTTGCTTGTGTTGGAGTAGTTTCTCAACTGGGACAACTTGTTATCCTTGGTGGAAATAGGAACCAGCATTTGAAGACTTGGCCTGGTTTTTGAAAGGAACCAATGTATTTTACCTACTGTTTTCTCACCATCTGTGTTCTGACAAGGCAATAGTTAACATTAAGCCTCTCAATCCCTGAAAGAAAATGAATTGAATAATATTTTTATATAGAATGTGTTTGAAAATCGTATTGTAGCTACCTGTCACTAACAGTGTGCATATGTGTATGATCAGGAATGTTTGAAAGGGTTAGATGCTACATTTCTTCAGTGGAGCATACCCTTACTTTAAGGATTATAAATCCACTCCCTCACTAAAGGGCTTCCTTAAGAATTTACACTACTTTACTTTGTCATGTTTCATTTAAAAAAAAAAAACTACATCTCTCTCTATGTCTCCCTGGAAATAAATAGCATCTATGAAAATTACAGATAACCAAAGACAGGCTGCTTGAAAGCGAAGGAGTCGCACGACTTGTTATTGCCGCAGCATCAAACTGCTACGGGTTTCTGCTTTAGGCTTGGAGCATTCCTGACTGGAGTGTAGAGGAATTTAGTGTCCCCAGTGAAATCCAGGTAGTTTAAAGTTCCTGCCAAGCTGGTATTCCCTTTATGGAAGCATGTAATAGAAAAAGGGAGATGAGCCAGGTCGAGCCTTTAGCTGTTCTCTGTGTGTGCATGTATGACACCTTACACAGACACCACATACCCATGTGAAGAGAATACTGCACCAGTTCTCAGTTTGTGTTTAAGGTGCTAAGGAGATGCTGTATTTCCCTTCTCAGATCGTCTGGGCTGGCTTTTGACAAGCTTTCTAGGGCTCTGTTCTTTCCTTGCTAGGATAGAATAGGGTCAAGTATTTTTATTTTCTCTCCTCTCATGAAAATGAAAAAAGAGGCACAGCTTCCTTATTATAAGATAGCTCTTCTTCTCATTTTTTCTCTCATCATCTATGGTGTTGTGATTAGTCTTGGGTTTTGTTGGTTTTGTTTTGCTTTTTTCCTCCTTTCCTCTAGCGTAATAGACACTTCAGCTTTTTCAGTAGCTTTGTCTTCCTTGTGGAGGCATTTTTCTTAACCACCTCTGACAGGACTGCAACACTGGCTGAGTTCCTTGCAGGGTCCAAGTATTTGTGTGTTGTATTTGATGAAAACAGATGTGGCCTTTAGAGTCCTAGCAGTCCCTTTCCACTCTGGGATTGGTGTTTGAGGAGCCACCTTCTTGGTTCTACTGTGTCCAAATGGTTTTCAGACTAACATTTGTACACTGGATGGATTCCTGGTAGAGGTACCTGGTGTGTAATAATGGTATTCATGAGACCCTGTGGCATCCTCTACAAAGCTGATAATTCTCTCTCTTCAACTGCTGATATTCTCCGAGTCAGAGAATTAAGTCTCACATTGCAATCAACAGCAGACAAGATATTTTTGTGTGAAGTTTCTCTGGGAGAACAGAACTTTCAATTTTTGTCATTTATTCCTATGTCTGTACACAATGATATTTTTCTGATGCATAGAAATCACTGATGTTCAGCAGGTGGAACACCAGGTCCTCCACAAGGACACCAAAGCTGCTGAAAAGGGTAGGAGTCTCAGTTAAACAAGTATGTCTTTTTTTCCATTATTTTTGCCCTGGAATTTAACATAAACGTAGTACATGTAATAAGCATATCCTGTTTCCTTTTGTAACAGTAGGATACCCTCCATCCAGGTAATCGTGTTATTGATATGTTATCGAGTGCCTGTTTTCTGAAAGGGAAAGTAATGCAAATGCCATTCAGTTTCCAAGGCCAGAGGAAAGCATATTCTCCATGCACTCCAATTCCACTGTTTTTCTCTTCTTCTAGATGCCATGTTCGTGGGTTGTTAGTCATGAGTCTAAAATGAATTTTGCCTATTATCAGTTCATCAGAAAGACAGATAGTGACTGTTGTGTGTCCAGGAGCCGTGAACTCTTATAGATAGGAACATAATGCCTTTGCATAACTTGTTCTCTGTGCATATAAACCTATGGGAGAATATCAGTTATTAGTTACAGAGAAAAAAACTGATTTGGTAGCAGACTAAGGAATTGTATAGCAGGATTGTGTGTGTGTATTACCATATGTCAGACAAGATACAAGACTTTGCTAGAGAAGGGTAAATAAAATTTACTTTAAATTGAAGCATTGTTTTCCATATCAGCCACTTGTTTCTGGCTCCTTTAGGGCTTTTGGGGTGGTAGTTGAGAAATGATTCAGTTAATGTCAGACCTGGAGAAGTGCTGAGATACCTTTTAGCAGCTACGCTCTGTCACTGTGCCAGTGTAATGTGTTGGCCTTGGCTGGCTGCCAGATGGTGTTCTGTCCCTTGTCACCAATGTTTTCCCAGAGGTGCCACCACTTTGGCTGCTGGGCTCAGCCATGTAGTAGAAGATCCAAGTTTTATGTCTTTAGGCAGTGTACAGTTAATGACAAGAGTTTTACTAAGAGGAACAGTTCAACTTTAAAATCCACCTTTTTTCCTCCTACTCTCCCTAGAGCTGTGACTGAGAGTATAAACCAGCTCATCACACTGTGCACCCAGCAAGCTCCCGGGCAGAAGGAATGTGATAATGCACTCAGAGAACTGGAGGTATTCCTATATTTCAAAAGTTCTTATAATTAAAAGTGGACCCCAAATGTTTGTTTCCTTTGTATTCTTTGTCTGAATAGCTCCTGTCACTGTCTTCACTTGCTATCTGTGGCAGGGGTTTTAATTGCATATGAGGTGAGCATGGAACCCATGTAAACATCTTGTAGTTTTGGCCAGAATGAAATTTGCTACCCTGTCCCCTCTCCTCTTTCCTGCCCTCCAAAGGCACAGTTTAGTCCCTATTATTCATACTTACTGTGACTTAATGAAGAATCAGGACATTTCTCCTACCACCAGTGCACAGGAGGGAGCTGCAATATCTTGGTTTTTCCACTTGCAGGATGTTGTTACTGACATCCCACTTTAGGATGGTGTTTGCCATCTTTTACCTTGACCTTTCTTAATGTAGAATTTTAATGCCTTGTTTCTGCCTTCCCTATCAAACTGTGACGCGTGTGTCAGTACAGGCTTGTGCAAGGTACGTTCGTGATCCTGAGTGAAATGTTTGGCTGGCTGAATAGTGGGCCAGTTGAAAGACCTAATTCCAAGGTGCCACTGATCGCAGACAGGGCCACTTTCAGTAGCAGGAAATAACATCTTTTCATTTTAATGGGGTGTTTGTTGTTTACTGTCAAGGTCAAAACATCAAGGGGTGACTGGCCTGTGTGGAGAGCATAAAATACCATTAATTTTTTTATATCTAGCCCTTAGTATCAAAAGGATACCAAGGTCGTTGCAGTGCATTCCAGGATATTGTGAGTTTTCTTAATATGCGAGTCCATGGTTATCGTCCCAGAATGTTGTAGGAGTTCCCCTAGGAGCTGCTTTGTCCTTCTGAATTCTTAGCTTCTTAAGTGTTCCCTCCTTGGTCAGAGGGAGCGGCAGCGAGTCCAAAGAATAGAAGTAGAAACCAAGAAATTGGGCTGTAATGTAAAGGAGCAAGCAGGGGGAATGAAATGCTATTTCTCAGGACTTCCTGAAAGACTAATGGGGAGAGATCTGTGAAACAGCAGGGATGTGAAAGGTGAGAATTTCCAGCTAATGAGCCACGGAAAACTGTGAGCTTAGAGGAGAAATGTAGGGCAGAATAGCCTTAAAAAGCCCTTGCAGAGGGTTCTGTGCCAATGGCACAGAATTGCACGTGCTGGCATGGATTATGAGCAGGGCCAGCAAAAGGCCAAAGGAAGATCTGTAGCACCTTGAACTTCTCAGAGGGGCAGAGTTAGCAAGAAAAGCCTGGGTATATGGAACTAGGTTAATTTCTGGGAAAAGGGAAACCAAGACAAAAGCACACAGTCCTGAAATCAGACTGGAGACTCAAATCAAAGTGACTGGAAGAACCTATGAAATTTTAGAAGTCTTAACTTTTAATTTCTCTTTACAGTGATTAAACTTTTGCCTCTTCCCTTCATTTCGCCAATTCATCACACACTATTCATAGTCTTTCCAGGGCTTCTTAACTACTAAAAATCATTGTTTCTGTAGAAAGAGTGTGTCTCAGCATGGATTTGATAGACTGTCGGTATTCTCTGTGGCCTTCTCTGGAGACTCTGGAAGACTGTTTTTGTAGAGGACCTCATTTTCTAACCTCCAGTGATGCCGCTAACTTGCCCAAAATTGCAGCTGAAAAGAGTAACGCGGGTGTTGCAGTAATTGCAAATGTATGTTAGTGGGAAGTTTGTGCTGGCTTGTATTTTGCCATTGTGTTCCTTGTATTGTGAGGGCCTCTGTCTCCAAAGAAGTGCAAGTGCTGTAGGAACCTTGTTTGCTTTTCAAGTTATTTAATAGAGCACAACATGAAGAGTTGCTGCAATGTCTGTGAGAACTGACAGACAGAAGAGGCAACTGGAAATTGCTTTCTGGACACCATGTCTTCACGTCACCTTTTTCTCTTTTTTTAATTGCTGTAAGGCTTTAAATTAGACTTTTACAAAGCAATAGCTGAGCTGTTAAAAATACTGTAGGTGTATCATAATGTTCGAAGTTGTGTTATGAGAAACCTCCAAGTGTTTAAAATCGTGCCTTGATTTCCTTCAGGTGGAAGGCAAATGTCAGATACAGCTGCCAGTATCTTTCTCTACTTAATTGATTTCACTTTCATCGGAAGGATTGAAAGTCCTTTCTGAATGATATTTGGCAGTAAAATAGTGTTCCTCCAAACTTGGAAAAAGATGTGCTACAGATATTTTTATGTATAAAAGAATTAGCCTCCTGCATTTTGCAGCTTTTTTCAAGTTTTGTTATCTAATTGCATTCATTCTTCTCAATGAATATTTGACTGATTGTCACATTGTTATTTCCAGGACTCAGGCTCACCTCAGGAAAAAGAAATTAAATCCAACTATATGTAGTTTTCTGACAGAAACTTTTCCTGTGTTGGGGGAATCTATTGACAGTGTAAGAGGCAGGCAGGTGGTGGATGTGTACTCAGTTTGGTAACCCTTTGTGTTTCCAGACAGTGCTCAACAAATGGCAGCTGTTTTTCTTATCACTCTTAAATTTGTTTATGAAATTTGAAATAGTACTGAAAACATGTGTTACACTGTTGACACCTGACAGATTGCCTCATGTTAGCTGACCATTTCTGACCATATATCACTCATCACAAACACATGGTAAACCACAGTAGCGTGGACTTCAACGGATTGGTGGTGCACAAACGTGGAGTTTCCACCGCTCAGTTCCTGTCGGGTGGGGTTTCCTGCATGGCACACCCTCAGGGAATGTGCAGTTTTGGCTGCTTGCTGGAGACAAAGGTGTAAGATTACACTGGAATAAGCAGGATAGGTGTGATGGTCTATGTTCTTTTCAGCTCAATATTTCAGATTCTATTAATAATCAGTTTCTTTCATTATTTCAGACAGTTAAGGGAATGCTGGATAACCCAAATGAACCTGTGAGCGATCTCTCATATTTTGATTGTATTGAGGGCGTAATGGAAAACTCAAAGGTAATTTATTTTTCCCACCTCTGTGCCAATTATAAAGTGTGTTTGGATTTTCAGAAGTTTTCACATGCATATTGAATGTTAGAGGTTCAGTCAGTGTTTATAGCTAAAACGTCTGCTGCATTCCTTGATAAACTCTGCCTGAGATAGGTCTCTTACAGATATCTCAGGTTTTGGTCACTTAGGTGGTGTATTGCCTCAGTAAGAAATTTTGAATTAAGTGACTGATGCACAATGCTCTTAAAGCTTCTCCTCTCTCCCTTCCTCTCCTGTGCACTAGACAGCATGTCATACTTTGAGGTGCTGTATTTTGACTGCAGTTATGTTAGAACGTCCCAATGGGAGGCTTGGCCGTGAAATCCCATTGTATCGTTCTGTGCAGAGCAGCTTTGCCAAATGTCTGAGCAGTCCAGGCACCCCAGCACGTCAGAAAACCTGTGGGAAACCTCTTCAGTTATTTTGAATTGAACCATGCTGCACAGCTTCCTTTGAAGCTGGCTTTTGGTGTCCTTATTGTTTGATGTGTTGGAATTGTCTCATATTCCTCCTTCTCTGAAAGAAAAAGAAAGTACCTAATGGGTGTATGTGATCTTGCATCTAATGCTCTACCGCAGTCAGAGCTCGTTTTGAATTAAAGCCAAGTGAACTGAATGCAGTGGGACATACTGTGGGAATTCATGTGCATTCTGACACTAAGATGGTTCCAGAAGTCTAGGTGCAGTTTCATTTAAACCGAACTTCAGTGAGTTTGGGGACAAAGATGATCCTGGATGTGTCAACAGCATCTGCAGGACTGGTTGTCATGTCATGTTCTGCAGTCTGTGGAATGCACCGAGTGCCAGGTTAGCTGTGATGGCTAATAGATGACAGCAAAATTAATGAGGGTTAATTCTGTACCCTTGTAGTCATTTGAGCTGTGGTAGTGCTTATGGTCCCTGTCAGTCCAGTGTTGGTGTGCGTGCCTGATCCCTCACGCCACACAGAACAACGTGCCCACTTCAGTGAAGTCTAAAATTTCTGGAAGTCAGGTCCAGGAGGTTTGTGGGCCGAAACTGGTTTCAGGCCAGCAGTCACCTGCCTCTAAGTGGTGGGGATGCATATTTGGAAGATAACTTTGTTTTTTAATTTCTGAGGTTCTTGGAGAATCAATGGCGGGCATTTCCCAGAATGCAAAAACTGGGGATCTTTTAGTCTTTGGAGAATGTGTTGGAGTTGCATCCAAGGCTCTTTGTGGCCTCACAGAGGCAGCAGCTCAGGTAAGTTACTGAAGGCTGTAAAGCAGTTATGTTTTTATTTTTTAGCAAGCTCATGTTGTGGGTTTGTAAATCTGAAATTCACTTCCCTGTGGTTAAGCAAATGATGACTTTGTACTACACGGTGTGTTCTGTGTAGATCCACAGAAACTGTGCACACTGTATGAGGAGCAGAGTGCAATACCATGCATATTTTCTAAGGAAGGGAAGTGACATCAAGACGGAAGCTTTGCTGAGGATAAAGCAAAGCTGCAGCATATGGAATTCATGTTTGCAGCTCAAGCTCAGAACTATTATATCATAGAGAAATGCACAAAAAAGCAGCCACAGGTAAAATTAATGAATCACATTCTAGTTGGTAAAAGTTCTTAATGAGCACTACAAATTTCAGACATTTGAACTAAGAAGAAACCTGTTTCAGCTGTTCAGATACTTCTGGAATAACCAAAGTTCTGAAGTTGCTATAACAAATCAGGGTCTGATCTCTATGGTTTCATTGATCTGATAACTGAGTGAACTATAGAGAACTGATACAGTCACCTTGGTGAAGGATTTGGCTGTGGGGGTTCATGCTCTACATCTGGAAAGCTCTTCTTGGTTTCCCCAAATATGTAATGCCTTGATATGGACTAAATCCCCTCCACATCTAACTCTGAGTTGCCTTGCTGGCATATGGAGGTGACAGATAATTGTATCTGTAGTGTATATAAGGAATCTTGATATATGCTTGTGACAGTTTAGACAAGTTGTCGTTGTTGAGAGGCATGAAACTTGTAACTGAAAGGAGGTAAGGCTGGCCATCAGACACCTTGAGCTGCAGTGAGACCAGCAGCTACAGGCCTGATGGGACCTGCACTCAGCAGAAGTGCCTTTGCTGGATTTCTTTTGTAGTCTTGACAAAAACCCCCACTACCTCCAATCATGGCTAATACAGTAAATAATTTGCCAGTACCTGTGACCATTAAAGCTCTCTCCACTGGCTGTGCAAGTGACAAGTCATGTTTTCAGGGATAGCAGCTGTCTAAACAGTGGGCAGTTTTGTTTCAATTAAATTTCTCAAGTGTAAGGGTATGTTTTCTTGGTTTCAGTGGATTGTGGAGATGTACTGCTAAAAACAAATGGTAATTGTATTTCACAGTATGATTTCTGAATAATCTCTGGCCACCATGTGCTATGACATATGGCCAGCTTACCAGAGATCCAAGACGGATTTAGCATGATTTCTTAGGATTGCTTTTTTTCTTTTCTCCATTTCTAGGCTGCTTATCTGGTGGGTATCTCAGATCCAAACAGCCAGGCTGGTCAGCAGGGCCTCGTTGACCCAATTCAATTTGCCCGTGCCAACCAAGCGATCCAGATGGCGTGCCAGAACCTGGTTGATCCAGCAAGCAGCCCATCGCAGGTGATTGCAGGGAGACCATCCCTGTTAGGACACGGGACTTTGCTTTGTTCGTGTCCAGTCAAAGGCGTTGTGGTTTGACTCTGCTGCCTGGCTTTGGGCACTGACGTTGCATAGCTGCAGTGTGGTTACTGTCCTGCCCTTCTGACATTGTGCCTGTTCTGTGCTGGTTTTTGCAGGTCCTGTCAGCTGCCACGATCGTGGCCAAACACACGTCTGCTCTGTGCAACGCTTGTCGCATTGCTTCGTCAAAAACAGCAAATCCTGTTGCCAAGAGACACTTTGTGCAGTCTGCCAAGGAAGTTGCAAACAGCACTGCTAACCTGGTTAAAACTATCAAGGTACAAATGCTGCTTAATTGTGCTTCCTTCTTCCTTTGTGATTTTAGGGGATTTTCGTGTTTGTTTTTTTTTTTTCCCTGTTGAGACAGAATCAGAACAGTTAGGAATATCTTTTTACCTTCTTGGATATGCATGGTTTAAAAAATCACTAATTACATTTTTGAAGATCTGAATTGGAAAATGTGTTCAATAGTATAACTTCTGAAGTCAAGATGAAAAAAATTGGGCAGTTTTACTATTAGGAGAAGGTAGCTGGCCAATCCAGTATGAGACCCCTCTGGATTGATGTATTTAATGAGCTTGCACCATAAGAATAATCTGCAAGCACCTGGATGTGAAGATTTTTAATGGTGTTAAGTTCCTCAGCATTTGGAGATTTTTGGAGCTATTTCTGACAGCTTTACCTTATCTACAGGAAAAAAAAAAGGAAATAAATAATAGTGGGAACCAAACAGAAGCTATTTGTGTTGCTAATAGTCTCCTGTTAGTAGTAACCTTTTATTTTCCAGATTCCTGCTAGCAATTTGGTAGAGAGTAGTTTTTCTTCATGCAAGCAGAAGTAATACTTGTGAAGCCATGGAGAATCACAATTCTAAACCCTTCTGGAAGCCATTATCTGATCTAATCTGATTTCATTATCTGAAATGTTTATTCTGAGATTATGAGAGAGATCAGTTGACTTGGGTGAAAATGACAGCAATATATTACAGGTTTGCTTAAAACAGAAATAAGTAAAAAATTTCAAAATCAATCTGTAAGAAGCAACCACCTTCACAAACCATAAAAAGGTGGAAGTTAGCTCCTTCCACCCTTTGGAGTGTGAGGTCCTGGGACACAACTTGAGAGAGTCACTGGAGTGCAATGACAGAAAACCTGCAGTAGTTTAAAGTTTGGCGTCAGTTACCAGCTACGGAAAGAAACACATACCTAAAAGATCACATTCTTTGCTTCAACCTTGTTTGTGGAGGAGCTTTCAAATATAAACACACAGCAGTTTAAAACTAGGAAGGCTTAAACCATCTTCCTTTAATTTTGCTAAAGAAACCCATTCAGACAGAGCTCAATCCTGATTCCATTTCCAGGCACTGGATGGAGATTTCTCTGAGGAGAATCGCAACAAGTGCAGAATTGCCACTGCACCTTTAATAGAGGCTGTGGAAAATCTGACAGCATTTGCTTCAAATCCAGAATTTGTCAGCATCCCAGCACAGATCAGCACTGAG
Source organism: Struthidea cinerea (assembly GCA_013397865.1). Lineage (NCBI taxonomy): Eukaryota > Metazoa > Chordata > Aves > Passeriformes > Corcoracidae > Struthidea > Struthidea cinerea. The sequence goes on along the minus strand of VZTI01001175.1, from coordinate 1,505,831 downwards.
GTAAGGCAGGATGCTGCATTTCCATCCTTCAAAAGTTGAAAATGTTGAATTAATCACATGTTGGGAGAGAGTGAGTGTAAATACCCCAAAGTCCTTGGGTTTCTGGGTGTTCACTGGGCATTCTGCTGTCTTTTGTTTAACCTCTGACTTTGACTTTTCCACCGGTAGGATGCACAGTTTGGCTACAGTAAGTGCTGCAAGTCTGCTGTTAGCAAAGCCGTACAGCACAGGTGACTTGCATATTTTAGTAGCTGGATTCTTCCATGCAATACAATAATAAATATCCAGGTTTTTTTTCCCTCAAGAGCAGTTTTAACAAATGGAACTTCTTTAGTTCTGAAAAGAATCAAAGGGATGTTGCTGGGTTTTTTCCTTTTTGCCCAGAATTTCTCCATCCTCAAACTGTGGACCTACAGCAGAGTAGAATTCATTTGAAGAGACCAATAGAGGATTTGTTGGTTTGGGGTTTTTTTCCGCAGGGAAGAGAGATAAAAAAGCAAACCCTTCAAGCTTCGTAAAAGCTTTGGAGTAGAGGTCATGTGTTGTTACTGGCCCTCCAAGGGCTGCTTCCTGCTTTTGTCAGGCTCTGATCCAGATGGCAATATCAGATGATCCAGTAGCTGTTGCAATCTTACAGCTGTGGGGCTGTAACTGAAATCTAAGTGTGTCCTCCAGGTCTGCGGTACCTGGATTTACCAGACTATTGGCAATAAAATAGATACACAGATGATAACCCAGTTAAGAGTCATCAGTCATCACGTTAGTAGTCTGACTGGGGAAAGGGTACATCTGTTGGAGATGACAATTTTTGTGACAAAGTGTATTTTCAATGATATTTCTGTAGTCTGCAACTAGACAAGTGTCATTGTTTTCTCTTGTTTCTCAGCTGGAAGATGCTTTTCTTAGTTTGAGATGTGTTCCTTAAGCATGTTTCAGAGAAAGCTGTTGGACAGATTATTTTAGTTTTATTTCTGTCTTGACTATCTGTGAATATAATAGTACAATGGAGGAAATTATAATTCCATTTTAATGCTGTTAATTAAATAGACTTTTAGGAGCAGGAAGTGTGGATGAACTCGAATAATAATTTAAATATTCTTTCTGTTCTTATATCTTCCTGACCACAGGGATCACGAGCACAGGAGCCAATTCTGGTTTCTGCTAAGACAATGTTGGAGAGCTCATCTTTATTGATCAAAACTGCCCGTTCTCTAGCTATCAATCCCAAAGATCCTCCTACATGGTCTGTACTAGCAGGGCATTCCCATACAGTCTCAGATTCTATCAAGAGTCTTATTACCTCTATCAGGTATGTCTTTTGTAGTAATTGAGCAGCTGTTCATAAAGAAAAATGCCATATGGCCATTAGCGCTGTGTTATTTTTCACTGATGGAAATTACTCTGTGATGCACAATATCTCCCCAGTTACAGTGGATGTTTAATCATAATTGATGACTGCAGCACCCTGCAGCACAGGGCTGTTCTGTGTTTGTATTCTGTTCTCCCTCTCTGGTTCCACCTCCAATTCACTCTAAGGTAAATGTAATAGAGAATGCTGTAGAAAATGAACGCTGTAGCTAGTATTACCTCCATGCAGATCCTGTACCAACATGCAATATGTGGGAAACAGCTTTTTTTTTTTTTTTAAAGTGGGCCTGTGTGCATTCAGGAAGGACCCTGCTCCTTGCCGCCATGCTCAGTTTAGTGTCTCTTGTCTTGCAGGGACAAGGCCCCAGGGCAGCGCGAATGTGATTTCTCCATCGATGGGATCAACAGATGCATCAGGGACATTGAGCAGGCCTCGCTCGCCGCCGTCAGCCAGAGCCTGGCCACCAGGGATGACATCTCTGTGGAGGTGAGGCAGAGAGCACAGGCACCAACAGAGGAGTGCTGAACATCCTCGCCCACCCTGCTGCTCAATCACAGCACAATCCACTGCCAGTGAGGGGAGGAGTGTCCTTACTGGGGTCTTTCTAGGCAAAGTCATATGCCAACCGATGTGTATCACTTCTCCAAAGATCCCGGAATCACCAGGGAATAGTAGGGGTGAAAGTAGTCATTTTTTACTGCCACCCACATGTTACTCTGACTTCCTAGGCTGATATGACAGACTGATAGAGTTTTTGTGGTGCCTTGCCATGTGGAAGCCAGGATTAGTTTCTGAAGATTCATAATAGATTAGTTTCTGGAGCTAATCTATTACTAGAAGTCCAATGACATAAATGTTGATGTCCTTTTTCTTAATGCCTATTTTGTCCTTTAAGAAGTGAAATTTGAAGGTGATGTTGATATGTTCACTTTAAGAAGGCTTCCTTCTCTGCCCTCTTCCCTGTCTCCTTCCCCAGCAACTCACGTTGAGATTCTCAGCTTGGTACTTGTCTTTTCATACTGTTGCTTCTTGAAATTATGTATTTATTGGAGTGGTTTCTTTGGGCTGTAACGCTGCATCCTAGAAACGTCAGACCAAATGAAGCTGTGCAAAAGAAGTCATTGCAGGAAATATGTCATGATTCATTTTTATTGAAATGATGAAGTTATCTTGGACACCATGTTGAACTGAAATAAGTGTTACCAAAAATGGCAGTTATTTACAAAGCAGTACAGGAATGTAACAAAGGGCGAAAATAGTATTTTTGTTCTCTTGCCTTTCATGTGAGTGACCTTAATCCTGATGGCTGCCAAGATATCAAGTGCCTCTGAATTAAAAGCCAGTATATATGTCTTGACCAGGCCATTAATGTGCTTTTAATATGTTTACTCCTGTCCTGCAGATGGTATTCAGGAGGTCACTCCTCATCTCTGCCCCTCAGAGATATGACATCTTTCCTTTGCCAGTGGATTTCAAAATCTGCAGCAGAGATTTTTGTTCTTGTGCTGTATTTTCTGCTTTGAAAAACATTTCTTCACACTTAAATCAGTGCTCCTGACAGTTTTCTGATTGGTGCAGTGATACTAAATCTTTGTCAGGGCAAAAATAGTGTGGGAGGTGTCAGGGGGCCTTGGTCACATTACAGTGATAAAGGACACCTAGCCCTGAGTTTGCTGCTGTCAGCACTCTCTCTCCCCAGACTTGTCATATAAACCTAAAGAGGAGCAGGCCCATCTCAGGGTTGCTGTTGTTGAAAGAGGGTAAGGGAGAAGAAATGAGCCAGTATGTGAGGAAAACCAGCAGTGTGGGTTTCTGCATCCTGCCATAGCAGGTCACTTGAACAGCTTTGAGGATGTTGGCTGGTCTGAGGGTGATTGTCGAGTGTGGTACAACTTGATGAGAACAGCTGTGATAGCAACTGACAATTTCTCTTTCTCTTAGGCTCTACAGGAGCAGCTGACATCAGTTGTACAGGAAATTGGCCACCTCATCGATCCCATAGCCACCGCAGCTCGGGGAGAGGCAGCTCAGCTGGGGCACAAGGTACTGTCCTGCCATGACAAAGGCATTTGAAATCTCAGACAGCTGAATGTTAGGGAAGACCTCAATTTCATAGCAGTTTCTCTTCCTATGGGAGAGCAGAAGAAAGCATTTGTAAGGAGAAAAAATCTGGAATTTTCAAATACTCAAAGCCAAGACCCAAATAAACCTGTTTACATTTTGGGCCAGAGGAAAGATATTCTTGTTGAGGTTTGTGGTGAGGGGCTTTGTGTAAGTGTTCGCTGTTACATGGAGTGTAAGTAGAGTCAAACTCATGCTTATCATGCTTGTCTGTCCAAAAAAACAAATGTTAGAGTGCACATACCAAAAGTATATCTACCGTGGTTATTGCAAGATTTAATAGTTTCTCACATAGCAAGTTCTCATCCTGTGATACGTTCTTGAGAGTAAAAACTGTAGAGGCAACAAAGATTGAGAGGTTCCTCCCTTGCCCAGAGGAGATGCTTTTCAGGGATGCTCTTGAACAGCATGTGGCTCCTGTGACAGTCTTGAACACGGTTTCATATGACCTCAAGGGACCATATGCTTCTGAAGGAGGAGACGTGTGGCTTTGCAAAGGAGGTGGACAGTGAGAGGAGACACAATCCCCTGGGCCCATGATCCAAACCCAATGCTGTACAGTGCAGAAGCGCACTGTGCTCCTTGAGCTAACATCCCAATGGTAAACAGGGAATGTGCTTTCTCTGTTTTGCCCAGAGAAATGTGGTTAATGGCTTTCTGGGGTTATTCCTGCTTTCTTAGGTAACACAGCTGGCAAGTTACTTCGAACCCCTGGTTTTAGCTGCAGTTGGTGTGGCATCCAAGACACTGAATCATCAGCAACAGATGACTGTGCTGGACCAGAGCAAGACTCTAGCAGAATCTGCCTTACAGATGCTATATGCTGCCAAAGAAGGGGGAGGAAACCCCAAGGTAAGGTGGTTGTGTGGCATTAAGGGTGAGAGGGGAAGGCAGGTACAGCAGAAAAACCAGTACGTACCTGCTGTACAGTCAAGGGATATGTTTGCAGTGAAAGTGCCAGTGACAGCTCTCCTGATATCTCTGAGAGTGGAAGCATTTCTCCAAGACAGGATTCCAGTCTCCTCACAGCATCCTCTCAGGGGACACAAAGTCAGGGTACGACAGCTATCTAGGCTCTCATAGAGAAAGCAAATGGTTAAAAACCAGGGCCAGTCTGGTGCATGGCCCAATGGGATGGGGACCCTTGACAGGAAAGAGCAGCAGCACACGACTGTTCATAACTCAGGTGTGATTTGCGCCTTACAAAGAGCCACCGTCTTTAGAGGACATTCAAAAAAAGACTGTGGCACCTGAGGCTGAAAGTGTTGTGTGCCATGGCTCCTTGTAGGAGTTAACAAGTTTTGTTCTGTCCACTTTGCTGCAGTGTTTTACTTGTCATCTTTGCCCAGAAATGTTATTTTCAGTGCAGTTACTGTTTTAATTTCATCTGCTTCTGATTTGGACATTGTTTTGCAGGGAACATCCTCTGACTATCTCTGTTTTCTCATTCTGTGTCCTCCAGGCATCTCATACTCACGATGCCATCACCGAGGCTGCTCAACTGATGAAGGAGGCTGTGGATGACATCATGGTCACCTTAAATGAAGCAGCAAGTGAAGTTGGCATGGTTGGGGGTATGGTAGACTCAATTGCAGAGGCAATGACCAAGGTGGGCATAGAAATTGACCCTTTTCTCACTTTGTGCCTGAAAGCTAATCCACACTGCAGGGCTTTGGAGGAACTGGGGCTGATTATGGTCAGTCGTGAAACATTGTGACAGGAAACCTGAAGATTATTTGATTTTGCATATTGTGCAATAAAACTGATGTGTGCCATGGTGCTCACGTTTGCATCCTACATGGTACCTGTCAGTAGAATTCCTACAAAATACTTTGTTCAGTAATATTCTGGTATTTAACTGTCATCTTAGTTCAAGCGACCTCTTATTTTTTCTTCCTTTTTTTTCCCTTATCTTTCATGTTAGTATCTTAAATGAACAGCAGGCTAACTGTGAAGCAAGTGACTTTCAGAGAAGATGATGTCAAAGCCTGAAATGCTGTGCTATGCTTTGTAATGCATTCTACTGAAGATGTATGGTTGCAAAGTGTGCACAAGTTCAATCCAAATATTTGTCTTTTCCTATCGTGACTTAAAGATTGAAGACTTTAGCACATAAAGAAATCTTACATTATCTACTGGCATGAACATTTTGGTTTATGACTTTTCCACCTTCCTTTCTATATTAGCTGAGAAGAGAGGTTGTTTGACCTTGCACGAGAAGCAGACCTCATGCTCAAAATATTGCACTGCACATTCTCAGCATCTTCCATGCTCATAACCTGGGCTCAAGTATTTGCTGAGCTTCTCTGTACATCCTGGTGCACTGTTTTCACTTGGGTATCTTGAGAGAGAGGAGATAATAGAATTGAATATATAATACAATTTTACTGTTGCCTGTAAAGTATGCTGCTTATTGTGACTTTTTAATGCTATGTTTTTCCCTCTTTCGTGCAGCTGGATGAAGGTACACCTCCAGATCCGAAAGGAACTTTTGTTGATTATCAGACTACTGGAGTGAAATATTCTAAAGCCATTGCTGTAACAGCACAGGAAATGGTAAGAAATTACCTTAACAGGGTGCAAACTCTGTGTACATAAGGAATGTGGAATTATTTGTGCAGTGTTGAGACACTCTTGATCATCAAATTTTCAAGAACCCTCTCTCTTTAGGGGTAGTGGAGCAAAAGGAGTGATGATTTTGTCAATTTAACTCTTGCATCTTAGTGGTGTGATCATAGAGGGGTCCTCTGTGGGGGGAGTGCTGGCTTGTATTGTGGCTCTTCTGCACAAGAGCTCTTCAATTGGCTCATTTCGAGGAGAAATAAAAGGAAAACCACATGCTTTCTCATCAGCCCATTTAACTGGGCTGAAATGCCACCTTCTGTTTATCAGTGACTTCAGGATACCCTTTCACACTTACTGTTTCATGTAGCCTGTGAAATAACTCCAGTGTTTTCAGAGCCCTATAATGCTTAATGAATGAATGCAGATTGACATCCCACACTGTCCTTTTCTTGCATTTCTATGACTCACCTGGGTTTAACAAAAGAAAAAAGTGATACCTGTTGAATTGAGATTTTTCTTGACTTGTGTTTCACAGTAATGCATCATGTGTTTTCCCTTGGAACAGTACTGTGGTTGCTAATTTGTTGCTGAGAGAATGGAGGGGACTGTTCATGAGTGCTACAGACAGGATTTTTCACAAAGTTGATTGCTCTTGCAGTCAAGACAGGTCCATGATTCTGCTATCTATGACAGTACAAATTTGTCTAAAACTAGTTTTGTCCCAGGGATGGACCTCTGTTGCTTTTACTTACATTAATTTGAGATGGAAGAGCTATCTCTGTTAAAAGGTAGGAATTTTCTAAAGAGAGATTCAGTTATTTATACTGACATCCTACAGAGACATTCTGTGTCATCCTGCCTATTCCTTCTCCATCCTGTTACCTCATCTGAGATGTGTTTTGCATTGGTGCTCACATTTTTTCCATGCTCCCATGTCTCAGCTGAGTGAGGAGGCTTAGCTCACCTTTGACAAAATAAGGTGGCTGTGACACAAAAACCCCACTTCCCTTCCCAGTCTGAATAACTGTACCTGGCCAATGGCCCCTCTGTGTCAAAGAGTGAAGGATTGGCTCTAACTGCTGCTCTTTGATTCCTCCGTGTGTTCAGCGACTGCCTGGTTATCATGACTCTAATAAAGCATGTTTGCTTGAGTTTCCTCTGGAATCCTTGCTGGAGGACAGGTCCCTTCCATGGCAAGCGGATTACCCCCTTTTGTCAGCGTGGCCAAACAGATGAGTGTGCTTCTAATCTGGGGTGTATTAACAAGTTATTCTCATGCCTGTCAATTTTCTTTTTCTCTCGCCTGTGTTCTTTTTTCAGATGACTAAGTCGGTTACTAACCCGGAGGAGCTGGGAGGACTTGCATCGCAAATGACCAATGACTATGGGCATTTGGCTCTCCAGGGCCGAATGGCTGCAGCTACGGCAGAACCAGAGGAGGTCTGCAGTTTTTAGACCTCTTTGTTCTCTGTACACGGTGGTGTTAACAAGGGTGTTCTTCTACTGTGAAGAACTCCATAAAGGCGATGATCCTTGTTATAAGAATTGCCCAATCAAAGAACAGAAACCCTTTGTCAAAACCTCTGTGTGGCTTCAGAAAGAAACAGCTTGGGATAAAAGTGAATAATTCCATAGACCGCAACAGAACCTCCTAAATTACTTGGGCTTTCACTTACAGGCAACTTGCAAATACAAAGAAAACTCTTAAAGCTCTTAACTTGTTACTATGTGGCTTTCCTTCAATCTTGCATGTTTTGACAAGTTACAAATATGTATATGCTTTTTTTATCTTGCCTGTAAGTGATTTTAAGTATAACTTCCTATCCTGAAAGTGAGATTAATGCAAGCAGTTGGAGCACAAGTATCTTTTGCTGAAGGACGTCCTCCATAGCTCAGAGTTGGAATATGATGTGGGAGAAGCGTCTTACTTGCCTCGTGCTAAGTGAGGAGGATGGGCTGTTCGCCTCAGTTGCATTCACCTGTTGTGGGAGTTGCTGCATCTTCTCTGAGCACAACTGCACAACCATTTCACCCCTCTCTTCTTACTGGAGCATAGACAAACTTTGTCATGATGGGGTAAGAGGGTATCTCACCATCTCCAGATGTATCAGATTATCTACATAAAAGTCCTTCAAAGAGTTTTTGACTTTGTGCTCACACATCCTGCTGATACACTACTCGAGTGTGTTGTGCTATGTGAAAAGTGACGGTTTGCACTTGGCTCAATATTATTAAATTGAATTACCATTTCTGCACATTACTTTGTGCCTGAGGTTGAAATAATTCCCTTTGTGATACTAATGGCTGTGATTCCTGCTCATTTATTAATCCCAAATCACACCCGAATGACAGAATATATGCAGGGACTACAACTATCATGTTTCAAAACAGGGACCACACATCTTAGGATGTAGGATTATTAATAAATCAGAAGCAGTAATAGCAGGATTTTCCACATTTCAGTGCTCTGCATGGATGTAGTTGATTCTGGAGAGTGGAGATGCTGTGAAAGGTTCAAAACCAAGCAAAGAGACTCTGTTACTTTCTGACCCAGTTTCAGCAGTGTACAGTAAATGTGTGCTTTTTACCTGTTGCACGTACCTTGAGTGCAGCTCATGCTGACAGGGCCATTCTGGAGGATGAAGTAGCGTTACTTAAACGTGAAGTTGCGTGTGCTTGAATTATGTCTGTTTGACTTGGGTACCTGCCTTATGCCTTCTCTTTCCTGGGCTCTGGGTCACTCCTGCCCTGTTTCATCAGTGAGCCTTTTATAAGCTTGTGCTTCATGTGTAGATGAAATTACATCTGTTTCTTTTTTTCTGGTCTTTGCAGAGAGTATAGTGGGTGGTGGAATATTGGTAATAAAGATTCACCAGAGAGACTGTGTTTCCATTTCTATTGACACAGTGTACCAGCGTGACATTTACTTATTTGCTTAGTTCTTTCTTCCTTTTTCCCTGTGCTGCCTTTACCATCTAGATCGGGTTCCAGATCAGGACTCGGGTGCAGGAACTTGGCCATGGGTGTATCTTTCTTGTGCAAAAAGCCGGAGCTCTTCAGATTTGCCCTACAGACAGCTACACCAAAAGGGAGTTGATAGAATGTGCTCGTGCTGTCACAGAAAAGGTAAGACAGCCTTCCATGTTACCCCATGGTGTTTGTCTACCAAGCTTCCACTGGGAGTAAACCAGTCAAGCTGGATTCAGGAAACTGTTTCTTTTAACTTTGCATTCCGGTACAGTAGTGTCTGAATTACCCAAAGGTCTTACTTTTCTTTCAAGTGTTCAGTGCTGGATTAGCCTGTGATTAGTCCTTGCTCAGGCCTTGCAATAAAACTTCAGCCTCCTGTCAGAGGGAGATTGGTCCAAAACAATATCCTAAGATGTGAGATGGCTCTTGTGCCTTATGAGGCACTCCCTGTCCACAGTTACTGTGAGGTTGGTCGATGACATGTGGTTTCATGTAGCAACATCCTCCCCTTTTAGGACAGGACCGAAGTAACTGCCTAGAACTGCGTCTTCAAACTCTGTGGGGCTTCTTGTTCCTTGGAAACATCTCCTTCAAACAAATGGCCTGCGTAGTTTTGCTGAACCTTTTTGATGGCATCTCTCTCCTTTTGTTGGACATGAACATTGAGAGTCGGTGTCAGCTGCTTTCAGATTTCACCAAACACTGTTGGTTCAGCCTGTGTTCGTGTGCTCTCAGCTGTACCAGTTTTCCATCATTATGTATCCCAGGAGTAGTGACAATTCCAAATTTAGGCAGGGGTAGACAGTACCTTGTAAGTAAAGTTAAAGCTGATAAAGAGAGTAGTAATGATTCACAGGACCAACTTTCTTTCAATGACCACCTTGCTGCTTTATGTTGTTTCTAGGTTTCGTTGGTTTTATCTGCCCTCCAGGCAGGGAACAAAGGTACACAAGCCTGTATTACTGCAGCCAGTGCTGTGTCTGGGATAATTGCAGATCTGGACACCACTATCATGTTTGCTACTGCTGGAACCCTTAATGCTGAGAACAACGAATCATTTGCAGATCACAGGTCAGTGCTGCTGAAAAAGATGGAAGAGCGCATGCCAGGGGAACAGTGGAACTAGCAGAAGAGACTGGCACATGGAGATAAATTTTTACCTTTTTAGATTTCTGTGAATGAATCTGAATGAAGCAGGGGAGTGAGAGGAGAAACAGGAAACCTGGGATTTGACTTGTTTGTGAACTGCATACTCAAAATTATTTCTTCTTTTACCCAGATGTTGCTTTGGATTTGTTGTCCTGAAATGTCAAAACACAGATGTGGGTGGGAGAGGGTGGGGAACGCTGACCAGGACACACTCTCTGTTCCTGTTGCTATTCTTCCTTCTACCTTCCTCGCCCGTAATCATTGTAGTTTCCTTACAATATGCTGATTAATGTGGACATTCAACAGCTGGTACTTTTCTCACAGCATGGCCAGGTTTTCTTTTAGTATTCAGATACAATGCTCTATGATGCTACTGCCCTATCTATTTCTTTTAAAGATGGGCTCATTTTGTTACACTGCCCTGCATTTGCCCCAAATGCTCTGCTACTGTTTTAATAGGTGTCCTTTTTTTTTTAAACTTACTCCCTGACTTGTGCTATGTTATGAATGGACACTGGCAGGATGATTTAGATAAGCTCTTTCATGCAGCTGTTAGTCACCATAACACTGGAAAACACATTTTTTCCCTCTTCTTCTTTTTCACTTCCTTTCCTGCTTCCTCTTCTTTTGCTACAGGGAAAATATCCTGAAAACAGCAAAAGCTTTAGTTGAAGACACAAAATTGTTGGTTTCTGGAGCTGCCTCAAGTCAGGACAAACTGGCCCAAGCAGCTCAGTCATCAGCTAACACCATCACTCAGCTTGCTGAGGTAGTAAAATTGGGAGCAGCTAGCTTGGGATCCGATGATCCTGAAACACAGGTGAGATGTTTTAAGATTTTCTGATACTCTTAAAGAGAACAGGGACAGTTTTCAATTCGTAGAACTTTGTGTGACTTATGCTTTTAAGTAACACAATATGGTTCATCTCCTCTGGGACTTTTCTGAGTTTACTCAGCTATCACTTGTTTAGAATACATTCAAGAGGCTCAAGCATTGGGTGGAACTAGTCAGGCCTTTGTGTAACCCTTCTGCTTTTATTTCACCGCTGTGTTCCAGCTGGGATGCTTCTGACAAAGTATTTGTCTCATTTTTACTAACTTGTGATTGGACCTCTGGCTCATCCCGTGTTTGTTCTGAAGAACTTGCAGGTCTTTAAAGCTGCTTATCCAACTTGTGACTGGACTCTGCTCTGTGTTACTTGTGTAGGCTGACAAACTCTTGCCATTTTCCAGCTATATCTGTCTTGTTGTTCAATTAACCCTGCAACTTTTCCGTGTGGATTATCCCTAGTATTTCTTCAGTTGTTTGTTTGGATCTCAGTGAAATGGAGGCTGGCAAGCATATTGCAGATAATTGTGTTAAATGTTTGAAAAAACATAGATTTTTATTTTTACCTGTGTTCTAAAAATTACACTCTCATGCAGACACCCTTTACTGCCTGAGCCTTATAGCTAGTTCTCATTCCATAGGTTGTTCTGATCAATGCTATCAAGGATGTTGCAAAAGCCCTTTCTGATCTCATTGGTGCTACCAAAGGAGCTGCCAGCAAACCAGCAGATGATCCATCCATGTACCAGTTGAAAGGTGCTGCTAAGGTAAAACCTTATTCTTAAATTTTCTTTGAAAGTGTCTGTGCAATCACATTTGATAAACATGTGGAACTTCAGCAATTTCTGATTGCCTGAAAACTCATTTCTTTATTTGTTTAATTACCATGATATCATGGCCAACACAAGAGTTGATATTTAGTCCTGTAACAAGTAGAGTTCATGAAGTCTCCTAGGTCCTACTAGAAGTAACAATGCTTCCCAGCTTAATTTGCCTTGCTTCATACCCTGCCATCTCTGAAAATGGGAGGAAGGATTCACATATTATTGTCTTCGCTTCTCTCTTCTTCAGGTGATGGTAACAAATGTCACATCCCTCTTGAAGACTGTTAAAGCAGTAGAAGATGAAGCTACTCGAGGGACAAGAGCCCTTGAGGCCACAATTGAATACATCAAACAGGAGCTCACGGTACAGAACTAAATAGCCATAGTGGGTTTTGCAAGTATGTCCTTATACAAAGCTGGGATTAACTGCTTCCTTTTTCTTTAGACCTTAAGCTTTCACTACAGATATTCTTTTCTGATCCAATGCTGTCCACTTTTTTTGATCCTGGCTTTGGTAGTGTCCTTTCAGCATCATTCCTATACTGTGTCTGCAGTTTAATCTTGTTTGTATTTTTCCCTTATTATGAAATGATCCTCCCAGTGGTACATGGCCTGCTATTGATATTCTGTGTAAGCACGAATTAATGATAGTGTGGAATTCTCTCCCAGATTAGGTGTTATACCATGACAATTGTTTTCCTTCCTCTTTTACATATGTGAAAGTATAGCTAGGGGTTATTTTTACTAGCATAGTAGTGAGTGACATAAATTAATACCTGCATGTTTGTGAAGAAGCCTGATTTTTTCCTTCCTTTACTTGCAGTCGTTTTTTATTTAAAAAACCCTCAGAGTCTTCAGCAGGAAATGCTTTGTTGTGGATTAGCAATTCTTACACGATAACTGCACTGGCATAATTCTGTCTTGTCAAATGCTCTCCATCAAACATCCAGTTTTCACTGTGTGAGCAAAGCTGTTGTAATGAGGAAATTTATTTTAAAATACTTTCTTTATAAATATCTGTATATAGTCATTGGGAATTCATATGGCAGTGGTAAAACCTCCTGATCTGGTACCTGATCAGGCATATTCTGTACAGTATCACGCATGTTACTGTCCTGTATCCTTATGAAGGCCTGGCTGTTACATGCCATCCTGCAACTGAGCTAAAACCTGTTCAGATCTGTCATTGGAAGACTGCATTATTGCTTCTTTCTCAGTTTGGTTGGTATCTGCTTGAAATGTTCCTCTTGCTTTTGACAGCTTAGCTAAGGGATGGATCTCTGGTTGTGGTATTGTCATCTCTTTTATGGGGAGAACAGAGGGTGGCACATAGGTACTCAAGAAAATGTTGTCAGGCTTGATCTGGAATTCCAGGGGCTGAATCTGAGCAACATCGAGGGATGCCTTCACATGTATAACTGGAATTCATTTTTTAACATTTCTTCTATTTCTGGAGAGAGGAAGTGAAAAACTGATGAACTGGGAGCACAGGATAGATCAGGCTCATTTTTGTCCAGACATTTGCATTCTGAAACCACTGGCCTGTTTAGGTTAGGCTGTGTGTGGTCAAGAAACCACCTGATTAATTGTGCACTTCAAATTGCCCCTGCACAGTAAAAGAATGGCAAGCAAATACAGACTGTACCTTAAAAGAATGGCAAGCAAATATAGACTCAAGCTCAGGAAAAGAAAATGTGATCAAAGTAAGGTTGTGCAGCTCTTGTTACCTACGTCTTCTCACAGTTCCTGAATTCCAATATTCATGAGAGTAGTGCATACTGTCAGGTAATTTGAACTATTTTCACATGATTCACCCTGCAAAATTACATCTTTAGGCTTCTAAGGGAGACTAAATATAGCCTAAGTGACAACGCTCCACCTCTGCTTTTTTAAGACACATTTGAATATTTTAGTGATGTTCTCAGTCTCTACTGCTCTGTGCTATCAACAAGCACTTGGTAGGGTCCAGCCTTTGTAGGGGAAGGATCTCCTCATGTGAGTAGACCAGCCTAAACAGTAGTCAGGATGAGAAAAGAATATAATGAAAGGAACAGTAATTCTTTTCATCCTGTAAGGCTCCGAACAGCTGCTTGTAACAACTGTCATGTGGGTAGTTAAATGCAGATGAGATGAATGGGTTAACCTTTTTTGTCTCCTTCCCTCAGCTTATTGTTTCTCTCTGGTGTCTGTAGGTGAGCAGGCTTATCGGATCCAGGCCCATTACAAGCAGGAATGATATCCAAGTACTCCAAATATGTTTCTAATTTCCTGCTGTTTGGAGGCTGCTTCTGTTTGCTGTCTCTTTCTCATGGTTGTTCTGCTTTGAGTTGACTGGTATCAGACTTTCCTTCTGCTTTCACTTTTAGGTGTTTCAGTCGAGCGAGGTTCCAGAAAAGACATCATCACCTGAAGAATCAATCCGGATGACGAAAGGAATCACCATGGCAACTGCCAAAGCTGTTGCAGCTGGGAACTCATGCAGGCAGGAGGATGTGATTGCTACAGCAAATCTGAGCCGCAAAGCCGTAGCTGACATGCTAACAGCTTGTAAGGTAAAGATTCCCTTCCTTGCCTAAGACTGATCTTTTTGTGTTTGTGTGCCTCTAAATCCATAGAACATAATATATTTTGTTCAGTTTTCTGCTTTTCATATGAGAAAGTTAATGGGTAAGATAATTCTTACTCTCTCTCTCAGAAATTATTTTGTGTGCTATGCACACAAAAAAACCCCAGCACTAATATTCGCTGTTTTCTTTTTGTGAAAATGAGGAATTTTATTTGAGCTGAAATTTCCTGGTTTCCAGTCAGAAGACAAATAATTTGTGCAAGTAGTAGGATATACAAATACTCCTGTGGTCACGAATATAATTTCTGTATTCCTAGAACAGTGATAGGAATGGTGAAAGAAATCGCTCTGGTCTATTTTTAGTAGTTCTTTTCCCCCTGACTAAACCTGTTGGTTTGCTCAATTTCTTCTGTGCTTTTCAAAAATGTGTGCAATTTTTATTGCAAATTTTTTATAATAGCGGTAGCCCTATAAAAATAGTGTAGCCCTATTTTCTACACTGTATGCTATATAAATGACTGTTAAGCCATTTGGCTTTGTTCTGATGATAAAAAAATCTAGGTATAAATAATTAAGAAATGGGATTATAAACATCTCATTCCTTTTGATTTTCTGTAATGACTGTAGTAGTAAACTGCCTTTGCCTGAAAATTGTAGTTATTTACTTTTGTCTTTCCGTGTATGGAAGGTGACAGTGAAATAATGGTGTTCTCGATGTGGTGTCTGATTTTCAGCATTTGGTCAAATCCTAACTGCCTACATCAGTCCCAGATTAATTTTTAGCCTGATACGGCCCAAACAGAAGGGTTATGTTTGTTTTTAAACTTATCCTCTTGCACAAGTACAAGTTCTAATATAATTTAGAACTGCCTTTCTACAAAACCACTGAATGAAACTTTTTATATTGACTTAGTTTTGTAACAGGTTTAGTAACTGTTACAAGTTTTGTAACTGTTAGTGTC
Organism: Struthidea cinerea; assembly: GCA_013397865.1. NCBI lineage: Eukaryota > Metazoa > Chordata > Aves > Passeriformes > Corcoracidae > Struthidea > Struthidea cinerea. The sequence goes on along the minus strand of VZTI01001175.1, from coordinate 1,490,476 downwards.
TTACAGTTCTTGACGACTTTGCATGCTTCAGATTTTTATTTGTCTTTCCAAACAAGCAGCAAATTCTCAGAACAGAATCCTCTTTTTTTCGTGATGTTATAAAGACACTCCCATGCATGCACAACCCAATAAATACTTTTGAACATCTATTCATGAACATTCCTTTTTTTATGTTTACATTTGCTCCCAGTTAATTTAATGGTTTCCAAGTGGTTCATGCATTGTAAGTGGCTAACAGGATGAAACTTCCTGCAAATGGAACAGGGGAGGTTTGGGATGCTGAAAAAGCCTTCATGATCTCCCAGGGAATTGCTTTCACAAAGAAAGGAGTCTACAGAAGGGAAAGGGCTGGAAATAATTTTACTTGCCTGTAATGATACAGTACCAAGGCCTAAGATCTAGTTTTATCTTGTCTACTTTCTTAAGACCAAGAGCATTTATTGGAGAAACAGGAATAAAAGTCTCCAAGAATACTAATTTTATGCATTATCTAAAATGGATGAGAAAATAGCTCTATCATTTAACAAAGATTTTAAATACACAGTCTGAACCAGACTTGATTTAGAAAATCTTTTTTCTACAAATTTTGCTCAGAGTCTTAGAAATCTTATGCCATTAATTCTAGCAATTGATTATTGTACATGGCATTTCCATGATAAGCTGCATTCCTTGAATTTTAGGGATAGGAGCCAGCAGTCTTAGCCCCACTATGCTGTAAAAGCTGTGTGATGCAGTGGGACTTAGCGTTTGTGGTATTTGACAAACACTGGAGGGGTTTCCACTGATATTAAGCTACTCTGTAGAATTAGTACTGATAAATGATCAGATTTTTATGTCCTTTGGGCCAAGACAAAAGTGCATGTATATGATCTATGGTAGAATTTTACAGAACATAGCTCTGACTTCCCCTGTGTCAGGAATTTGAATTTAAGTTCTATTTCATTGCCTGTTGCCTAAGGCAAGTAGTATAAGGAATTTGAATTAGCAGTTCTATAGATGCCTGTGCTTGGTCTGCCATAGATGAATTTACAGTGCTCACTACTAGTTCTGTTTTTATAAGCAGACTTTTTATAAGTCTTATTTCAAAATACAATAAGGTTGCTTATTGTGGAATGTACTGAGACAACTCTAAAGTCAGTGGAAATGCTGCAATTACATTTATTGAAGGTTAGAGCAGGCCCTAAGATAACAATTTCTTTTTTTATTGTGTATTGTATAAAATAATGCAGTGATTAACCTGTGCATAGTATTACTATTTGTAGTGATTGCTGGTGGAAAGAAAACAGGTATGAAAGGCCTGTCAAACCCCTAGGAAGCAATGGAAGTGAGCAATCGCTTAGATCATTCCATAGGCAGCAGATTGAGGGAAGCAACTTCTCGCCTTTTCTCAGCACCGGCTGAGCTGCAGCTGATGGCACTGGAGGCAGCTCAGCAGGGCCCAGGCTGGAGCACAGGCCCTGGGAGGAGACAGGGCCGAGCTGTGGTTCAGCCAGGGAAGAGACGGCTCCGGGGGGAGCTCACAGCAGCCCCCTCAAACACACCTCCCTCCGCAAGGCACCCAGCGGTGCTGATGGGGTAGGAGTTGTACCAGGGGCAGTAGTGCTGGCTGCCATACCGCTGGGAAAGCATGTGGAGAGATAAGGACGGCTGAGAGTGAAGGAAGCCTCAGCAGGAGGAAACAAATGTGTGTTCTGGTTCTTCAGGCATGTTTCAGTCTGAGATGTTTGGGCAGACCTTCTGCCCGAGGCTGGAAGAGAAGATGCTTCTGTTGCGAGTCCCCACTGGTGTGTGTTTGGATGTTTCTGGGTGACAAAAATGATTTCCTAAAATGACTTCTGTCACCTCTTTAGGCTGCTGTAGAAGTATATGGAATATATACTGAATCTTACAAATGCTCCCAAAATACTCTGGTACCAGTCTTGGCTATGTATGCAAAACATAAAAGGAACTTTATGTTTCCCTCCTACAGATGCTTGCTCTAATTCCCTGTGTTACAGTAAGTGCAGAAGAGACATTTTGGGATGCTTTGCAATGTATGCATAAGAAACACTGGGGAGCCCTTTGCCCTATTTTGAATTTTTTTTTTTTAACTGCTGTGGATTTTTTGGGCTTCGGCAGCTTGTTTGAAGTATGCTGAAGATGAGGAAAATCAGTCCTGTTCCTCCCATCTCCCTTCCCCTCCGACAGGGTGTTGGCGGGATGATGGAGGGAGGGGGGGAGGCGGCTCCTGCGGGCCGTTTCCGTGCTCCGCTCATCCCGAGCTTCCCTGCAGAGGGAGCCCAGAGACCAGCGCCGGCCCCGGCTCGGGATGTTGCGGGTTGCAGGAAGGGCCGAAAATAAGTGAGCCGTGAGATAATCCCCCATCCCAACGGGAGATGAGAGGCTGCAGGAGTGGAAGGAGCTGTTCTGTGAGAGGAAATGCTGTACGTTTTGGGAGCTTTCACTTGGCAACAAGTGATACTTCTGCTCAATAAAAAAGTTTCCTAGAAGTTTATTGTAGAAAGTACACAGCTTGAAGAGGCTGCAGGTTTCACTTTTTATAAAAATAAAATGGTTGAATCAGTCAGGCTTATGTCAAATGCCAGACATTATACTTAGCGGAAATCCTTACAAAGACCTGACTCTGCTGCAGCTTCTCTCTGTATTTAAACAGATGGTTCCAGCAGTGCTGTTGCTGTGTTAAATCTCTCCGTAAAGCTAACGCCATTAATGAGCCTTTACAGAACTGCAGCTCTGCTGCTCTTCCAGCGCTGTTTGCTTACAACAGAAATGGCTGGCCCTCAAGCTCAAATGTCATTTGCACACTACAAAAAATCTCTTCCCTTCTCTTTCCCTCATCTCTCTGTGTCGATCTTCTCTTGTGGGAGCTGTTTTGGGTACTAATGTTGTTTTGCTTCCTCAGCAAGCATCATATCACCCAGATGTGAGCGAAGAAGTTCGGGAGAGAGCCCTGCGCTTTGGAACAGAATGTACCCTGGGATACTTGGAACTCCTGGAGCATGTTCTCCTGGTAGGGAGTCATCTGCATGCATATACTGAGTTGCTTCCAAGGAGAGTAATCTCTCTTTCTATAGTGACTGCTAGTGACACGTTTTTATCAGTTTGTCACAAGGTTATGAACAGTTTTGTTGTTAGGAAGAGCAAGCTAAAGGAAACTCAATACTTAGCTCAAACTGAGACAGAAGGAATACTGGAGTACTTAAATGGAGCTGCATCCTGGGTCACATCTGGAGGCAATATGGATCTGAACCTAGAAAAGGTCCCTGACAGAGAAATTAAAATAAGACATTTCAGTATTAAGCCCACAATAAAATCTAGGCATATTAGGGACAGGCCTGTCCCCCAGACTGAAGAGGTTTCATAATCTTTATGAAGGGACTGTTACATGCCTCTTGCAGCCACACCTACTCAAAACCATCCCAAAATCCCCAGCCAGCACTGCCTCACAAAGAACTCTCCAACACATCACCAACACATCAGACATGAAACCCCCAGAGCTCCACATAAAACTTCTGCACTCAAATCCAAACTCATGAATCCTGCTGTCAGTGGGCTTTTCTTGACCGTACATAATCATCACATAATATATTAATTATCCCATAATATTTGTTCTTCTGTTGCTATTACTTTTGTAGGAAGCAATAAAATGTGTTTGAACTAACATTTATGAGATACTGATGTTTCTGGAGAAGACTTAAATCAGAGATCATGGATGACCAGCGATTTCTTTTAGCTGGCTCTCAGCTGACATATTAAAGTCTCTGAAACTGAAATTTGCAGCCACTAACTGCAGATTAGCAAACCCAAATCAGTTTTGTTGCTGAGAACAGAGATTGTTGTGATTGTTGTGATTATTTGCATCAACTTGCTGAAATGTATATATAAAACTACAGTCACAGTTGTGCTTGCCATTAGCAGGGAAAATAGTTCAAGAAAGTTGGGACTTGCTAGTCGAATTCTTAGAGCTGTATTGCAGTAAGTGATTTAGCATTAGATCTCTGATCCATTCTTAGTTTAGAGGGAGGTACTGTGGCGAGTTTTTCAGATTTGACCCCTAGAACACTTGTCAGTATGTGTTTCAAACTAAGTGCCAGAACAGACTGAAGACTTGAATGAATTTTTGCTCATTTTATTTCTCTCTCTCTGCATAAGTCAAGAGGCTTAAAGTAAGAAAGACATGTTCCATTTTATTGAAGTAACAGGCCTTTCACCTTAAACCTCTTAACGTTCAGGGCCCTAAAGCCCTGAGAAAGTTCTGCCCCCTTGTACCACCCCCTGCCCCTTCCCCAGTGTTGGCTGCCTTAGAAAACTCTGGTGGTTTAGAACCCCTAGGTCTGCAATCTCATTTAATTTATAACCTCCAGAAATGCAGATCATGGGGGATTGGAAATCTCTAATTAGTCCATCTGGCACCCTGTGATACAGTTGTCAGTAAGTTCAGTTATACCCTCAGTGGTCAGGCTAGGGATGCTTGCATGGGTGCCTCAACACGGGGGGTGCCAGGGGGTATCCAACAGCCATATTTCTTTGAAAATGATACTTGTTAGGTGCAAGAGTTGTCAGATGCAATATCTAAAATTTCTCAAGCCCTAGTGTATTAACTTGTGCAGAGGTGGCATTGGGCAAGTGGCACAAAACGGACTTGTTTCCTCAAAGGAATATTCCACTAATCACCTAGCTAGGGGTAGGGCCAGGAACATGCTAATTCCAGGTGTACAGCATGCTCATCTTAGTAAAACTCCTTTTCAGTTGTACTAGTCAGGTTCAAGACTGACCTGTTCTGCATATCCATATGCTCCATCCTGGTCAGTGTTGATCCATGCGGAGTTGAGGAGAAGTCTGGAGCTTTGGTTGTTGTCCATGACTCTGTGGGGATGAGACTCTGCTGACAGTTCTAAGCTGGCTTTAAAACAACCCAGTTCTTTAATAGCCTAGTTTTAAAATGTGCTCAGTTTTTTGCAATTCCGACACTGTCAACAGTATGACAGATAGTACTGGTGTCACAGTTATTGGAGTAAAAAATGGCATTCTTTGTTATAATCCTGACCACGTTTGTGTATTTTTTGGACATTTTTGCTTTTAATATTTTTTGCTTTTATTTGGAAGGTAACCCTTAAGGTGCTCTGTGCTCAGCTTCTGCCATGAGAAGAGTTTATGCAGTGTATAAATTTTGGTTATAACTGTGTAGTTATATTTTGTTAGTGTTGCGGATTGTAGCCATTGAGGATTCATGTACTTGTGATTACTGTGGAAATTTGTTGACTAAGGATCATCTTTAGGAAGCAGGAGACCAGTCCACACATACGTTGACATGGCAGTTCCAGAGAGAGAGAATTCCTTGTGTGGCGGAGTTCTTACCAGGCAAAGTTAGGAAAATAACTTGGTTTAGTTTATTCTGTCAAAGTAAATGGGTTATGCATTTGACTGCAGTATGGCAACACTCTGGCAAAAAGATACAATCTGTTTTCAATGTGCACCTAGAGAGGCTTGCAGGGGCAGTTTTTGAAAACATTAAGAAAAAACAAACCTGGATGTGACTTTCATGACTCAACCATTTGTTTTGCTCTTGAAGCTCTACATATGTCTGTCACACTTCTCTCAGAAGGAGCTTTTGAGTATACATAAATTTCCAGAATTTAATATTTTTCTTTACAATATGGTCATTAAAAATACAGATGTTCTTGTTCAGGGAAAGAATTCCACTTCACACTCTGTCTTAGCGTTTTTCATTTGAAGAAGCACAGTTTAATACTTGATACAAATTCAGTTCAGAGATTTTTATCTTTCCCTTCTATTTGAGGGTCTTGGCATTTCCATTGTGTTCACCATTGCTGATTTTTGTCCAGAACAGGCAACTGGTACTTCCAGAACTCTGTAAGTCTGTCTCTCAGAAATAGGGATGAACCAGTCTGTCAATACTTGAAAATCACCTTCTCTCCAAGAGTGTGAAAAGACTGAGCCTGATGCATAAGTATAATGACTAAAATACCTGAGAATGGAGGGCTAAAGATGCATATTCCTCCCAGATACTCACACGTGTGCCTCTGTTTTGCATAATTCTGTCCTAGGTTTAGGATTGAGAACTTCCAACAACGTTGTCAGTTCCTGTAACTGTGCAAGGCAGTGCCACTTTCCTGGTGTGCATCCAACATTGCAGTGTAAGCCTTTGCTCCTAGTGCTTCACTGACAGTTACAGTTCTCTCACTGAACTCTTACACAATTGCTGTATAAAATAAAGCTTTCACTAGAGTGCCTTGGGAATCTTCCAGATTCTGGAATCCTTACTAATGTAATGTGCATTCTATCTCTTTCTCTAGATTCTTCAGAAAGCAACTCCAGAGCTAAAGCATCAGCTGGCCTCTTTCTCCAAGCGGGTTGCAGGTGCTGTCACAGAGCTCATCCAATCAGCAGAAGCAATGAAGGGTGAGTTGGGAAGCCGGGCTACCAGTGTGGTGTGCTCATTACTCCAAAGATGATGATCTGATATTCTGTGTAATGTACACTGCAGGGTCTCCTCAGTTATTTCCTGCTGTTATCCATACATGATCCTTGGAAATCAATCCGAACCATAAGCAATTTTCATATATGGGAATCCAGTATTTCTTTCCTCCTTCCCTCCTTATCTCTTAATACAGTTACTCCTTTTCACAGAACAGTGATCTACATTATGCTATTTCAAGTAAGCTGTTCAAGTAGCTTTATTGAATTCTTCAGCTTCTCCTGCATTCTCTTTTATATTTCAAAATTTTGGTTTCCATTTGCTAACAAGGCAAACCAATATCACACTTCTTCTATTCCCTAAGTGCTTTTTAAAAATCTTTATATTATTCTCATCTTTGGAGACATTTATTAATTTCTGGCAATTTTTGCATTTTAATTCATATTCATGAAAATTTTAAAAAATTATTTCTTTTTTCCCTTGCTGCCTGTAGAGGATGTCTTTATTCACTTTAGAAACCTTTTTGTGGGAAGTAAAATGTTTTTTAACCATTCACAATTTTCTTTCCTAATTTTCATTTATAGGTACACAATAAAATTGTCTCCTAACAAATTTAACCTGTAAATGTTTTAACCTTTGTGAAATGCCTTTTTTTTGAAGAGGCACTGCTACATTTTACAAATTTGGGGTTGACTGTATTTATACTTGCTGCCTTCTTTCTTTTTCTTTATCTGCCAGTATTAGGGTTTAATATAGAACGTCTTCATCCTGTACGGCATTTGAGCTGAGAAATGGTTTCTAGACCATGCCCTTAGAGGTTATGAACTTCTTTTGGCTGTTTCATTGTTTCCCCTTAATTCAGAATATGGATGCTTTCTGAACCTTGTAATTCAGAGAATGATGTTAGGAAATAAAAAATAATAATGCACTGACAACTTCCAAAAATCTGAAACCACTTCCAGCCATGTATTCATTTTGTGGATCTACAAAATTTCTTTGAGAAAAGAGAAATGCCAAAAAAGTTGACCTTCAGATGTGATACAGAAACTGCTTTGGCCTTTTCTACATCACTGTTAAGACACACACTGCCAAAAGTGTGCTTCCTTCAGTCAGTGCTAACTTCATCCCCAACCACTGCCAGCAAACAGACTGCCAGGTGTCCTGGGAGTGACTGTGTTGGCTGTAGCCTGTTCTCTCTACCATTCTGTCAGACTTCTCAATGTACCCTATGGCTTGGTCAAGTTAGGAACCATCTGAGTAAGACCTCTGATAAACACAAGTTCAGTGACAGCTGGTTTTGTTCCCAATATGGACAGTACCCCTTTTTGAAGCTTCTTTGCTTACACAATTATTTAATAAGTTACTTTCATGAGCGAATAATCCTGCTAAATACTTTTTTCCCCTCTGCTTTGCAGTTTTCTCTGTGACATAAACCACTGGTTTCATGCCATTATGGCACTAAAATCAGCTTTCTGTGATGTACATTCTGTATTGGACACTTGAGGTGTGATTGCAATTCCCCCTGTTTGATTGGCAGCTCACAGTGACACTGAAGTTATTGTCTCTGTCTCCATTAATTTCAGGGACAGAGTGGGTGGATCCAGAAGACCCAACAGTCATTGCAGAGACAGAGCTATTAGGGGCTGCAGCATCAATTGAGGCTGCAGCAAAGAAGTTAGAACAGCTGAAACCGAGAGCCAAGCCCAAGGTGAGTGTCCATCCCTGTTGTTTGTTTGAGGTTAACAAAGCAGAGGATGCACATTGCCTGTAGCCTGGCGTGTACTTTGCTACTGGCCACGATAATGGTGTAAACAATAAAACCTTGCATGAGTCTCAGTGCCACGAGGCGCTGCTCTGGATGGCCCTTACCCCTGAGGGTAGAGGGTAAAAAGATGCTTTTCAGGGAGTGAGTCAAGCATCAGCCATGAGCAAGCAAAGGAAGATAAGCCAAATGTTAGAAATGCTTGTAAGAGTTACGGCATCATTACTGTTGATTATTTACATTTTTGTTTCCAAACATATTTTACTGGTGTGTAGTCATTCTTGCTTTCTTTTGGAGATCCTTTGTTCACATCTGAATTTGCGTAGTATAGCAGGAGAAAGCAGCAGCAACACAGATGGGGTCCAAGAGAATGTAAATGACCTGCAGAATTTTCTAAGACTAAAACCAGCTTTTTATGCCATGCTCAGAGAGCAGCTGTTTCAGTGTAAAATCAGATAAGTTGTATGATCATTTCTATGTCATTTTCCTGAAGGAAATTAAATTACAGTTCATTATGATATCAAGTACTGTTGCATGTTGCCAGGTCATTTCAAATGTGTCTCTGAAGATATAAAATTAAGCCAACTATTTTCATGTGCAGTACAGAGGGATTATATGAAACTGGTGGATCCCAGAGAATTGCTACCTTTTGCCTGGTGTTAACAGGCAGGTTTTAGTAGAAATTGCTATGTTGCATCTCTTTAAAATGAGAAACATGTTTTGGCTGTGTAATTGACTTCAGGAAAGGACTATGTATCTATTTTCCTGTTTATGCTGCTTTGTAGGTGCAAAACTGTTTTCAAAGTGAAGCTAATGAGAAGTCTTTCTAAAAAGCAGAGCCTCAAGAACATTCAGTGTTGGATGATTGTATTGGTGCAGGGTAGTATTTTGTTATTTAGGAGCATCAGATGAAATAGTTCTTGGAAGCTTCAGCCTTTTGAGGACATCCAACCCCCACTCCCTGCTTAGTGATAGGAATAAATTAGCTCATGAAAAAGAAATGCTCTTTGTCTGCATTTTTTAACAAGTACATCCATTTTGTTTATAAAGAAAAATGGTCCTTTATAATGAGATTCTACAGAGCGGAGGACACAGGCTGAGTCTGAGGAGTGGAAAAGTCTTCCATCACCTTTTCTATACAATCACTGCACAATAGCACATGTGTGTTGCCTGGTAACCATGGAGCAGTTTCCTTCCAACATCTAAGCCACTCCAGGGTCATTGTAATTTCCCAGTGAATACAGCTCTCACACCTGCTCATCATTTAACATGTTAATTTGAGTATCCAGTCTGCTTGTGCCTTATTGGTCTGTCATTTTCTGAAACTAAAATTCATATCCAACTGTTTGTTTGATTTGAGATTTCAGTGGCCTTTGCATCCTTTTCAGACATTTAATCTCTTTGACAATATGGATTATAATCCACATCAAAAGGTACTAGGAAGTTCACAGAGTGGCTCAAATAGCACTTTTTCTGCTGCACACTTATGGCTTGTATTCTCCCAGAGCAGGATTTCCTGTGGTGAACAGGCTCTGTCTTTCTGATGCCCATCTTCGACAACATACAGAGTGTTGTAGTAGGAATACTTAGACTAGGTAAGGGTTGCTTTGTCTTGTGCTCAGTCTATGAAATGCAGGAATAGGAGTTATTTTTTACAGTAGAACAGACTATCTAGACAATATCCTGCTTTGGTTAACAGCAATCCATGATCAAGTGAACTGGCAGAGAAGTCCTTAGTTGGTAATTTTAGAATATCTACCTGCAGGAAATCCATCATCATCATTACTAGTTGGTGGCTGATTCTCTGTTTTTTGGTAAAGTTTTTTTACTGGTGCAGGGAGTGGGAGTCATTTGATTTAAGCTCGAAATTTTCATCTTTTTGTTCCAGTTTGTCTTTTACCTCTAAAATAACCCCCAATAGCTGAAGGTAGGGTTTCTTCTCATTTGTTCCACTATCTTCATTATTTTAAAACTTCAGATTTTTTTTATTTCTTCTTTTCCTTGTTATCTCTTCATATTTTTGCACCTTTCATACTCCCATTGATGTCTTAGGCTGACACAAATAGTATGAGACATCTTCATTTTATACTACTGGAAATCATCTTATCCCAGAGAACATTTTCTAATGTGACACAGTCCTTCTAACTGTTGCCCGTATTTTATTGTACGATGCTAATTTTGTTTGCTTTAAATCCTGGTTGTTTGGCTGCAGGTGAATGTGCTCCCAAAATGCTTAGTCCACTAGTCCACAGCCCCACTGACACCCTGTAAATATCTGTATGTCTTCTGAGCTCGTATCTTGGAAGAACTTTGAGGACTCTCCTGAGCAGGTGTTGTTACTATTGTCCATAACACAAAACCTGTTCAGTATTCTCCTTGCAATGTTCAAGGTGGGAAGTGATCTGAGAAGCAATGAGATCTTTATGGTTTATTAAACAGGATTTGGCTGTCATGTTTCCTTAAGTACAGTTATTTTTCTCGAGTGTGGACTCTTACTTTTTTCAGTTTTCCATTTGGAGAGTCAGGTGTATTGCAATGCAGACACATATTCCTTCTGTTATGCAAATATGCTACTGCCTGTAAAATAACAACCCCCAAAACTAGTAATTTTCTGAAGAAGAAAAATATTTTGTGTAATAAAATCTACATGCTAATACTGGGCAGAAAAACAATTTAAGTAAAAAGATACGGTAGATGAGGTACAACAGGAGAGAGCATTGCTGTCCCTACCCTGTTCTGTGTGCTCTTCATGCTTCTGTGCAGGCCTCTGCCTCCAGACATGGGTGTCTCGTAGTCAGTAAGAGTTCCCTGCTGGTAGCTTTCAGCAGTTGGTCCTTTGTTTTTTTAACCCAAGATGAATCAAACCTGGATGCCTTTTTCTGCAGGACTCTGTGTGATATGTTTGATATATTAGGTTGTTATTTAATCCAACTATATATCAAACATATTCCTACAGTGTCCTGCCCTGTCTCCGGGGGTTTTAACATAGTAGAAGGCAATATGAAGGAGTACAGTCACTCTCAAGCAGGTTTAGAAGACTTCCTGCAGACTCCTAATCTAATCTGGTATAAAATACATACATGGAGGGCTCCTTTATCAGTAGAGTTGCTCTTGGAGAGACTTCTAAGTTGTGTAGGGCTCTTTGTGACAGTGAGCAGCAGCTGTGCCAAGAACTGGCTTTCACTGAAATGGTTATTGTGTTTTCCGTGGCCCAGTGCAGTAACTTACTCATATTGGTTTGCTCATTATGAAGTAGAAGATGAGAGGTGCTTGAAAATAAAACGGTTTGTCTTTTGTACTTTTTGCTACTGTTTTACAATGAGATTGGGAGCTCATCTGTTTTCCTATTAACCCTGACTTTATTTATGCTACCTCTAATAATGGAGATGCCGTAGAAAAATGGTTAAAATGCACTACAAAAACATCTTTTTTGTTTTGTTTTCAGTGGCATAATCAACATTTTTAGGATATTCCGTTCTACAAACTTTGTAGTGAGCCTGATGTTTGTCTGTTCTGGTGACTTCATTTTCCAATCCATTTATAGCTGTACATAGTTAATAACACCATATTAGTTTAGGCTTGAGGAAAATGAGATGCTGATTGTCATGGGGGCTGTCTGATGAAGGAGAAGCTAATCACTTGTGTCATAGATCTGGGTGTCTAAAGAAACTTGCTCTAAAATCTTACAACAGGATACTTTCTGCCATGTATCACATCAATGCTCTCAACTTCATTCATGAAGGCTTTGAACTGACACATGTTGTGAGGGTACTGTTTATGAGTGTGAACTTAAGACAGTCCAGGAGATACTCTTTTAATAATGGGAATGGTGGAATAATTACTCTTCTTGTAGGCCGTTTTGCTGTGCCCAGTTTTGTGCTGCTCCCTGTCCTTATTGCTAAGGAATGCTCCTGGGAGAGCACAGGCAGGAAACACACCCACAGAGCTGGCTGAGTGTTGTGCCGCCTCCCCCACTGATATCCAGCCCTTAGATGTATGTCACACCTGAGAATGCTGAAGGGAAAACCACAGGGAAGGACTAGAAAAGAAGGATTTGTTAGAAAAGATGAAAAGCCAACAGGCATTCAACAGTTTGAGTGCTATGTAAGGCTGCTACAAAAATAAATTCTTCACAGAAGGGATCAATTGTCAAAAGAATTTTTTTTTTTTTCAAAAGTAAAAGAACTTGTGAGATGCCAGGGAATGCAAGACTTGGAAGTTTGAAAAACTTGAGGTATGGCTTGTTCTCCCAAGCCCCAGATTTCAGTATAAGTGGAAACAAACTGATTTGGTAAACAGAGGAGAAAAAATCTGTTACCAGATGAGATAACTAAGGTTTAGCTGTCTCTTTTCCTGCTGAGCTTCACCTGCTGCTCCACAATGGAAGTTAATCCAGCCATTGTACAATGCCATTCTTGATAATGCAAGCTTTGATTTCTTGGCATACTCTTTGAAAAGTAGTAATTTTTGCTTAGGACTTGTGTACAATATTTAGTCCACTCACTACCCTAAACTGAGTTCAAACAACTGCTTTTGTTCAGCATCTTTTTGGTGGCTGTTTTTTCACAAATTTAATTCCATCTGGGCACATACACAGCTGTCCAATAGATCAGACTATGGCCATGAGCATTTTATTAAACTTCAACAAAGATTGACACCTCCTTTGTAATAAATAAGCAGATATTGAAGTTCTCACTCTTTTAAATTTGAGTTCCTGACAGTGCTGACATACAAAGAGTAATGCACATAATATATTTTATGTTGGAAATAAGCATTTAAAAACTTGATGGCAAGAAGTCTTGGACAAAAGTAAAAGTACAATAACAGTCTTTTAAAACTGCAGTAACAGTCTGTTAAATTTATTGTCAGTCAGTGGTACTTTTGTTGATATTTTAGTTTTAGTCAAATCAAAGTCAATAATGCATTTGTTTTAATAAGGACAATAATTCTGATAGAGACTTCACTGGATTAAATTTAATCACTCTGGCAACGTTGTGATTGAAATAAGAGTTTCATAAGTAAGACTTGAGACCTGTAGAGGGCCGATGTGATTGCACTTAGGTATAATAATGGTCATGATGTTGCATTGCAAGCACTGCCAAAATTTTATGTGGAACATGACTTGCTCACTTTCCAAAGCAATTTCTTTTATTGCAAAGACATATACTTTAGTTGATGGGAATAGCCCAATAGCAAGGCAAGACAAATACTTTTCAATGGATTAGGTGGCTTTTCCTTAAAAAAAAAAAAAAAAGAAAGAAAAACTTTCAAGTGCCAAACATTATCTACACATCAGTTTTTTTTTTTCAGATGATTCGGTTTTTCTGATGTCTGTGAACGCTATTGTTTAATCTCCTGGACTTTTAGTTATGTGACAGTTACATGAAGTGCTGTAGGACTGAGCACTGCTTGATGGGCCATTTTGCAATTACTCATAATTATCTTTTATTATTTTATAAATAACTACTATTTCATCAAACTGCAGTATCAGGAGAACTAAACCTGACTTAAATTTAGATGGGTGCGCTTAGACTTGCAAATGTAGTGCCCAGTTTGCTAACTCACAGCCCACCTGGCTGGTGTTTCTAAAGTTAGTTGTGTGATACAAGAATGCTGCAGTTGCCAAAGTTAGAAAAACCTGTATTTCAAAAGTCTCATCTCTCACAAGGTAGAATGCCCTGATACTGTAGCCACTAGCCCTACTCCTCATACGGCCTTGGATTCCAGTAGCTTGTGATTGGATCACAAACAGAATACACTCTGTTGGATTCTTTCATATAAAAAACTATTGGAATACATCACCCAGGCCTGGTTCTGTCTAAAATAACAATAACTGTTCATCTCTATCTATTTTGTTAACTGTTTAGAAGCTAGTAAACATGCTTAGATGGCTAAATGTTTTCAATATTTGTTTAAATTATTTGAAAGTCAGGAAAGTTCTTATAGAACAATAAATTTGCATTTTAAATAGTAAGAAACCTCATTAGGAGGTTTTGCACGTGCTTGTTGAAAGACATGCTTGGATGACTGAAGTGTTCCAGACAGACCTTTGGAGCTTCATATCTCCAAGATCACTAAACTGGACTGCTGCACAAAGCTGTTTTCTGTGCAATGACAGCTCTTAGCGAAAGCTGCTAAATCTCTGCTCTTGCTTGGTACCTACTTTACAGTCCTTAGTACAGGTGAATGAGACAACGCACATTTTTCATTGTTCAATGCCTTAAGTCTTCCAAGTATTTAGCAAACGCTTTCCCTAGTTTAGCAATCCTGGAAGTCACTATTATGGCACTACAGAGATAATCTTGATAGGAGAAACAAGAATTTCTTTTCAAACTTCCACTTTTCTGAATATAGTTTAGAGTAGCCCTGGTGGAGGTAGTGCATTAGAAAGTTGATGGCATTCTTTAAGTATCGTGTGTGATACTCTGTTTCAGTGTGCACAGCCTCAAGGGCAAGCTCATACTTAATTTATGTTGACTCCCAGCTTTAGTCCACACAGAACTCCTGTGCAGAAAATGATACTGTAGGTCTTACTGACTTTACTGATGTGTTCCAAAATCTTCTCGTCTTTGTATATGTCCTCAGTCTTGAAAGTATAATTGCTTTCAGGTGAATGTGTAACGTTGTGTTTTCTTGGTTATAGCAAGCAGATGAGACTCTGGATTTTGAAGAACAGATCCTGGAAGCAGCTAAATCCATTGCAGCTGCTACCAGTGCCCTTGTGAAGTCAGCTTCAGCAGCCCAGAGGGAGCTGGTGGCTCAGGGAAAGGTGGGTAAACAGGACATGAAGCAACAGTAGTGGGGGAAAGCACAGAAACTGAATCTAGTCTCCTAACTGTTCTGTTAAAAACAATAGGAAAGAAGCTTGGGAATGACTAATGAAAATGTAAATTGTTCATTGCTCACCACAGTACATGGCCCAGACCTGGTTCTGTTTAAAAAATCCCACAGTTACGTTTATTTAAACCTCACAAGTGGTGTTTGGCTCTTCAAATGATTTAGTTTGGGTAGTTTTACTGTGGGGGTTTTTTACTTCATGAAGATCTGTGATTCAGGCTAGTAATGTATAGTCCCACACAACATTTTGGGGATCCAAACCCAAATGTCACAATGTACAACACTGCTCTGGACCAGAACAGCAAAAGGCGTCAGTAATTGTGCTCTCAATGTCTTGTGGTTCAATGGGGGCACAGGCCTGCATGTAAATTCAGTACATTTAAGTGGCTGTGCTTGTAGTTATTGTTGGGACCAATGGAAGAAGTGTTTACAATATGTGGCATCCCGTAGGCATGGTCAGAATTGAGGTTTTGTAAATCATTTCATAGCCATCACTATTTTTCACACTTAGTATACACTGGAATGTAAAATCTAAACATCAACAGGTATGTTGCCTGTGAGAACAATTTATTATACGACCATTGTTGTATAGTTATGGTTTCCATTTTCACCTAATTCTTAACTCGGAGCAGGGTGTATCACAGATCCCACAATCAGGCTATGCTGTCTGCTTCAGCCTGGATTCTGGGAAGCTTGTGCTTTTGGCTCTAGCAGGAGCACAGAGCACTTCATCTGTTGTCTACTTAAAAAGTACCTGTTCAGGGGATGATAAGGCAAGAAAACCTTGAAACCTAAATAATTTAGGGACCTAATGGTTTTTTTTTTGTATAACTGATTTTTTAGTTACATGAAAGTATCACCATAGCTATGAGAGAACATCTCTTCTGTTTATGTTGGTGCTGCACTTAATGATTTGATTTCATTTCCTGGAATTCTCATTATGCACAAATCCCTGTTTCCATTTCTTTTAAAACACAAGCTTCTGGACCATGTTTACATTTCACATCTTCCAGCTTCTCTCCCAAAACCACTCAGACCCAGGCAGATGGGGGTGTAGGTCTGGCAACCAATTACAGCGTTTAGTGTCATTGCTTTCATCTAACATGGGCAGAAAACTGTCTCCAAATTGTTGCTGGTACTGCTGACACCACGAACACTTCAGTGGAAAAGCCATGCAGAAAAATGGGCTGCTGTCCTAAACTGCCATTATTAGGCATGAAGGCACTTGGAGGGCTTCCCTGTGAAGCTCTCTGATCTGTACCTTCCCAGAGTGCTCAAGTGAGAAGAGATGAAAGAATAATGTAAATTCAAATGTATTATGGAGATGTATTAAATGTATTATTTAAAAAGTTATTTTTAAGTCTGGGAGTTAAGGAACTGCTGCTTCAACTGTTGCTTAGGCTGTGGCTTCAACCACCAGCAGTATGCTAATTACTGGTTATTCTGGTTATTACTTCTGTGTGTTCCAAGAATGGGTCAGTTGAAGCAGTATAGTAAGTTGGACACTTCCTGAGCAGGCAGATGTATGCTGGAAGCACAGTTATTCTGACAACTGACTTCCAGTTGGATTTTCTGCTCCTGGATGTGCTGGGCACAGTCACAGGTACAGGTGTTTCCTTTTTTCATTGATTACTGCTTGTCTAATTCTGAGACAAAGCAGTTGTATTTCCTGTTTTCTTGTAAGCCATCTCTGAACTGTTTTTTCAGGTTGGAGCAATCCCTGCAAATGCAGCTGATGATGGACAGTGGTCTCAGGGACTTATTTCCGCTGTGAGTAACTACTTCTCTTGAGAAAACTGGCACCTTCTCAGAAGAAAGAATATCCTGTGAGAATAGACAGTGACTTTTTTTACTGCCTTCTAGGCCCGAATGGTGGCAGCTGCAACCAGCAATCTCTGTGAAGCAGCAAATGCATCAGTTCAAGGCCACGCTAGTGAGGAGAAACTCATCTCATCTGCCAAACAAGTTGCAGCTTCTACAGCACAGTTGCTTGTGGCTTGCAAAGTGAAGGCTGATCATGACTCTGAAGCCATGAGGAGGCTACAGGTACTTGTGTTCTTAATTACTGAAAACCCATGGTAGTGCAATGTAAACACTGTTTCAGCACTCCAAGATACATGTGTTATACATGTGTTTAGCAATTTCTCTAAGTGCTAGCCTGGACTGTGGTCAGTCTTCCTTTGTTTCTAGGAGTCAAGAGATAGCAGTTGCAGATAGAGCATTTCTAAAATGGAGAATCATTGTTAGACAGTAAGAAGAGAACCTAATGCAACATCTCAACTTACGTCTGATTGAGCTTCTTTACATGAAACTGGTTCCCTTTTACTTTACACATCCATTTCATGTTGAGCTTCTCTGAACTGCTGCTGAATTAACACTGTGTTTTGATGGGTAAAATCTAACATCTCCAGAAGTTCCGTTTGAGGATGGTAATTTTTAAAATGACTACAGCCTTCTCTGACATCATGCCCTGCAGGCTCAGCCTGGAACATAAGAACTATTTCAGCTGCTTTTTTATACCAGCCTTGGTGAGCAGTGAAAATTCCCCTTTTTCTTGTACTTGCACAGGTGCTACTAATGGACACTCAGTGCAACACTTCAGGTATGGATAGGCAGAATCAAGTCCAACAGAAACACATATAACTAAGTATCTGTCTGAGCATGAGGAACTGATGTCATCATTTTTTTCAAAGTAGAAAAATAGTTTAAATATTTAGGAGGAAAAATTAAATGCATGAATGCATGAAAAATCTGTTTGTTTCTATAGAAAGCAGTGGTATGTCGTAGGGCAGTTATAGGGCTGAGATGGTTTTAGTGCTTTATAGTGGATTGGTGTAGATTGACATTGCCAAAGGGGTGTGGGGAAGGTGTCAGTAACTGGAAGGTGGTTCTGTCCATAGTGCAATCTGCTCTGTAATATCCAAGTGCCAGGATGGGTCCGAAGGAATTTTAAATGCAGAACAAACAATAGGAAGAAAATCAACTACTAGAGACTTTTCTCAGCTCTGACAGGAAATGCGGGGTTCTCAGTCATTGTGGGCAAATATTGTTAAATAGACATCAAATGTGAGAAATTGTTAGGGAATGTGAAAAGGAAAAAAGCCCAAGCATGGACTGAAATTGAACTTTGCCATTTTACCAAGCTTCATTTTAATCCCAGAATGAATAATGAAAGGAAGAGCAGTTTGCACTTGGAAATCATGTCCTTTATCATAGCAAAAACAGTGAGTTGATGTCTACTAAATATTTTTACTGGTAAACTTGCCAAAACTACTAAGACTTTTCAGCTGACTTTGCCCCCAGCAGAAATGTTTTCACATAGCTTTAATCAACAGGTTGGATTCAGGACTTTAAATGTTTTGGTTTTCTCCTTTGTACCCCAATTTGAACTGCATTTCCCATGAATGTAAATTTGGAATGCGCTGTTACAGAATCTTCCAAAACTTAGTGAAATAATTGGAAATGTTTCCATTCTTTCTAGATGAGCTCCAGGCTGAGCAGAGCAAATTTCAAATAATTTGTCCGTGGGCTATTTCAGTGAGGAAGAGTTGAAAGGGAGATGCAGCTGGAAATACAGGATAGGACTGGGGGAAGGTGGGGAGGCAGGTTCAGAGCTGGTCCATGTGGCTTCCCTTCCTAGTGCCAGCATGTGGGAGCAGGCTGTCTTGGCTTGCTGGCAGTACCCAGTTCAGACAACAAAATATGTATTTTTACAAATGTTTGACTGTTTCTCTTTAGAAATCTGAGAATTTTTAGGAAATAGAAGTTTAAATGTGAGATAACCATGGCTGTGTAAGTTGCTAACTTGCCCTGATAAAAGTCCATTTGTTAAAAACATAATTGTTTTATAATATCTTTATACACTAGCTTTTAGTTTCTGTTCTTCTTTCTCAAAAAAAAAAGTCTGATCAGCATAATATAAATTGCAATTTCATCCACTGTTTTATTTCAAACTGTAGGAAAAAAAATCTCATTTGTGACTTCTCCAACTTTCAGCTTCTTAAACAAAGGAATTTTGTTCTCTCTGTACCACTGATTTTTAAAGATTAATTTGCTTTTCACTGGGGAAAAAAACCCATACCTTTCCTGTGCAGTCAAGCAAAGATGTTTTAGTTTTGATGTTCAGACAAATCCATGTTAGTTACACACTTTCCTTATTACTCAATTTCTTACCCTTCTCAAAGGCTGCAGGAAATGCTGTCAAGCGTGCATCAGACAATCTTGTCAGGGCAGCCCAAAAAGCAGCATTTGGAAAAGCAGAGGACGATGACGTTGTGGTCAAAACGAAGTTTGTGGGTGGCATTGCTCAGGTTGGTACAATCACTCCAGAAATAAAGCAGGGAAAAACCATCACAGAAATGAGCAGTGTTACAATGTCCACCTGCTGCATTGCAGGCTGGACAAATCCATTTAGAAATCTATAATCAATTACTTGATGCCTCATTATCACGTAACCCCTGACATAAGAGCACAGTGATGTGCTGCGTGGTGTCTGCATTTCTCCACTGAGCATTTGCTGCAATAACCATTGTCCAATAGCTTTTATTTTTGTTCTGATTAAATGAATGGATCTTTTCAGAATTCTGTTACGTATTTTAAATGTTCCCACATCTTAATGAAACAGTGATTTTGCATATATTTAAGCAAAGAAAAAGAGAGCGAGAGATTAAAAACTGATGATGCTTTGTTACTGTGACCATAATAATTATTGGGAAATAATAACAATATGTAAAAGTAGATTTCTTTGAGGTACCAACTTCTACATTCCTTATAATGAATGAGGTACCTCATATACTGTACTTGCTACTTAAAAGATACTGGACGTGATTATTTCTGCATGTCTGTACTACTGTCATTTCTTCTTTGGCATTCTGAGATGCAGGAAAATACTGTGGATACCTGCAGTAAGGAATGTTCAATTTTACTGTCACTCAGACATGGTGCTAATTCTACCTGTTCTAAACCCCCACCCTGCTGAATGTTGGGAGAATGCAAAGCTGTAAAATTCATCATGGATACATGGTAAAGCTATGGTGATAGATTCTTTTTCTCTTTTTCTTAGTCCTCTTTATGAAACAAGTGGGAATATAATACTTTTCTTGATGGCCTAGTCCTGGGATCTGGAAAAATTTGAGCAATTCTTGATGAAGTCATTGAAATTTGGTGCTTCTCTGAAGAATGCTCAAGGGCCAGCTGGGGTGCCACAGAGAAAGAAATCTTATTTTACAGACAGTATTCCTTGCTGTCATAATTCATGCTTCTGTTTTCTAGATCATTGCAGCCCAAGAAGAAATGCTGAAGAAGGAAAGAGAGCTGGAGGAGGCAAGGAAAAAACTGGCTCAGATCCGCCAACAGCAATACAAATTTCTACCCACAGAGCTGAGAGAAGATGAGGGTTAACCTGCTGAGATTTTTCTTCCTTTTTATTCTTTTGTTTTATTTTTTTTCTCTTTTTTTTTTTTTTTTTCTTTTAAAGAAATAAGCTAAAGGGGGACAGCACATTGAGAACTGCTCTAACAGCATACTGGTATGCCAAGCACTTAGATAAATAAACTGCCTGTCATAGCTTTGGATGAGCAGAGGGCAATAAACACTTGTTCTTTCCCATCTGCTCAGCTGAGGTGCATGATGATCAAATAATGGTACAGTGTTAGGTTCATCATTCCTGTTCCTCCCTTGACTTATATCTCAGGAGAGAATGTTTCACTTTTTACTAAAGATACTAAGTCAGTATTATTGTCACTTTCCTGATGCTTGAGGTATTTATCGTTCCTTGACTTGTTCTAAAACACTGATAATATTAGTAGGAAAAGAGTTAAGCAATCTTTCATATGATAAATATCACATGACCTGGTGGTTCTCCCCCAAGTACCCTTGTAAAAAGAAGACCAAGATGGAGAAGGATGTATGGCTGAGTGGAGAAACACGCATGAGTGTGGGTTTGAAGAAGAAGCCTGTCCTCTTTCAGTGTTATATAGCTGGTTCACCCCAAAACTGGAGGAATTGTCTCTGCAGCTGTTTGCACTACTAGTATTGCTCCTTAGCTGATACCAACAAGCTTCTGCTTGTACAGTATTTAGGTTTACAAAATGTGGCAATAGCCATTCTTTAAAGAGCTCAAAAAACAAAGAAATGGAAACCTTGTCACTGCCTCAAGAATAGCAGGTTCATGAAAGAAAATGCTGTTTCAATTATATACCTCTAATGTGTGACTACTTTTACAGTATTATACACACATACACATGCTCTAACATTGGACTGAATAGTTTGCATTTTGTTTTTGAATTGAAATTATCTGGTTCGTACTGTGGTATTTCTGCTAGAATGTATCTCAGTTAAAAAAGGGAAATGCCCAGTACAACAAAAGACTATCACAACTCTTGTTATTATTTTAATAGTTACATTTATAATTATTATGTTTTGAAACCTGTGGGAATTGTAGGAGAAAAGAATAAGTGATTTACAAGTAGATTTACAAGTTTTCCTGTAATATATTTTTTAAAAATTTGGACTCCAGAGAGTTTGTTTTCATAGTTGCTATTGATGAAAATGTATTCACCAAGGAATTGCAGCAGTCTTTGTCTTCAGCTGCAGAAAGGTACAGTATGCTCTCAGTATCTCTGTTGTGACCTAAACAATAGCAATTTGGGTAGAGTAACATATTTTACTCTGTCAAAGAGAGAACACAAGTCACAGCAACTTTTAACTAGCAAAAGCTAAATTATTTGACTGACTACAGAAACACCATCTCTTCTAACAATAGTTTCCAACATGTCTCCAACTCCACTCAAGCCCTCTTAAACAATAATGGCAAGTCTGTTTAGGTCAAAGGATGTTGCCCCTCCAGTCCTTCTGAAGGCTGTGCTGTCCTTAGACCCTGCCAGGTACGTTCAGCTGAGCCTGCTGTGTTCTGTGCATACCCACCTAGTTGTCATTGCTGCGGAAAATACTTGTCTTGTAGACTCCCCAGTAATCCCCTAGTGATAGTTTCATCAGTTTAGATAGTGCTAACTCCTCATTTAAGTTACCTGCATGAGATAGAATTACCAGGAATTTTGTCACACTAGTACTAAATATATAGCAAAAAAATTGCTAGAGAATTAATAAATATTGAAGTGTACAAAGGTTTTTATTGTCTATTCTCTGATACTGACATATTTCAGACTCAGTAGAGTTGCTGGAGAATCCACAATCATGACAGGAAAAAACTGGTATATCCCAAATGGAATCGCTGGCATTGACAGATGTGCTGTGATGTGTAGGCTTGTGTGCAAATGCAAACCCTGTACTATCAGAGACGTGCAATTCCAAGTTCTTTGATTTGCCACTTCAACACAATCAATTTGGTTTTTCGTTCAACTCACTGTGAACAGTGTCACAGTCTGGAATCCCACACCAAGAAAAAGGCTTCCTGTAAGTCTTTGGGCAGAAGGCTAAACTGGTATTTATTGCTGTAAGACCTAAATAAAGACTGCTCTAGTGATAGGGATTTTCTGCTCCTGTTGGTAGGTTCGACTCCTTTGCAGCTTATGCCTTTCTTTTGTCTTACCTGGATGGCCTCACTTTCTGATCTCTTTTTCGGAAAGATCTGCAAGACAGATTTGTTACTGCTTCCCTTTCAACCTATGTTTAACTGTTATTTGATCTCATTAAAGCATGAAGAAAGATGATGCTGTCTTTAACACCATGCCACTGTTTTATTGCAGGTATAATACTGATGTAATATACTTCGGTCAGGATGGTATTTGCCAGTTTGATGTAAGCCAAAAAAACCTTGTCAAATGCAACTACGTATGGAAATTATATAGCTAGAAAACTTTATCAGTATGTAGAAGGTAGGAGTATGTTCAAATTGTGCTCCAGAGAAGAGTGTTCGGGAAGTCCAATTTAGCATAGCTATTTTGAGGCTTCTCTGTTTCTGATTTAGTGCCCCCTATTACATGACAGAAAGTATTTTCTCCTTAGCTGTGTGCTCCATAGAGGAACCGCAGTCAGAGGAATAGCTGAGCTGGACAACTGAAGTATTTTTTTACTCAGACTTTTGGGTCTTCACTTGTGAACCATTAAGAGAATATAAGGTCATCCAAAGTCTTTCTATTTCAATTTTTTTCTTGCTGTTATAATTTGCAGTATCGCTGAAGTCCACGTGTGAATGTCTGTGGAGTTTGGAACTAGTCCATGCATTTCTTTGGCGTGGGGACTTGCAGCAGGAAGAGACGAGTTGGAGTAAGGGGTAGATGCTAATTAATAAGAAGGACAGATGTTTACTTTGTTCTGTTAACTTGTGAAATGATGAATGAGCTCTGTTGTATCTCACCCTTCTTCATGTGGAATTCACTCTGAGAATTGTATGCAAATTAAAAACAAAATGCCTCAAAGTTCTTTGTGTACAAATAGTCTAATGTCATTTCCCCAACTATTCAGAAAATTTAACATTTTATCATTTGTCTAAACTTTTATACATCAGAAGCCTCACAAGTTAGAAAAGTTTTGAAACAAAAATTGAATTCCAGACTTCTTTTCATCTGTCCCTTTCCCTTTGATTTTCTGCATGTTCATTACTTAATTCCTAATGAAGGGAGAAGTACGTAAATCTAGAAACCATCCAAACCAGCACACCTCCTCAACCTAAGTATGTTTAGATCATGAGTGCATTTTTGTTTTTCATCAGTCCTTATCAAACTGATAAGATATTCAGCCCAGGAGTATGGCATTTATCATCCCTACGGTTTTTTTTAACCTCTTGGGTTTTGGGTTTTTTCCCCTTTGGGATTGGGCTTGGTTTAGGGGCAGGTATCTTATACTGTACAAGTTTTCTCCTTATGCAATTGTGTCATGGTTAACAAAGAGTTATCTGCCTGTAATTGTCATGATTTCTGGAACCTGCTTTTCTGTATTCATGTTATTTGCATTAAACACATTGTGGTTGGCCATGTTAATGGAACAACACATTTCTGTGGCACAGTTTATGATGCCAAATGCAAAAACTGTTCAGTCAGGAGAGTTACAACTCTGTTACAAATTGCTCTCATTTACCAAGCTATAAATAAGTGCCATTTTGTCACTTTTTAAAAAAACATTTTAAAAAATAAAAGAGCAGTACAGACCCCTGTTTTTTCTCAAATTAGTGCACCTCGTTGCAGTGGAAGAACCTCCTGTTCAAGATGGTTTTGAAATTTTATGCCAGAGTTTCTAGGGGTTTGAACTCTCACTTTGTCTTCCCTTCCTTTTAAAGTTTTAACCCCAAGAGAAGCACAATGAACTTTGTAGTCATACCATTATGTATAGTATTTATCTGGCCATAAAAATAAGTAATATATTTTAGTTTGGTCTTCACCAACAATAAGCCCCTTGAAGGAATTTTTTTTTTTTTTTTTTTTTTGCATTGCAGGTGTTTGTGACTTGTGTTGCAGGGGTGGTCATGCAAAGGATTTGCTCCTTAAGCAAAATAAGGCTGAAGTTGCCTGTAAGAGGTTAAAATTCCCAGGTGACAGAGGAGAATGTTCTGTTACAAGTGCTGCTGCACAGACAAAACTATCAGTGCTTACTTTGTGATATGTCAGTATCAGGTATACTTTGTGACCATTCAATATCCTTAAAGTAAAGTACAAGTTAACCACAAAAATATATAGAAAAATCAAATACCAGTTACTCAAGGGCGTTGGATATTTGGTGTTGTTCAGGTTTGTTGGGGGTAAGGCAAGTTTTGCTTTTACATTTGTTATGATTTACATTTCATTCAACATTTTTTCCAAGTCAAATATATAACTCTGTGTGTGTAGGTACTCCAGTTCTCTATATGAAAACTGTGCCAGAAATCTTGCCACTGCTCAGCTGCATTACAAGTACTTTAATGTTGCTACCAAAAGGGACTGTTTCTGGCATAATTACAGTCATGTCAAAGTGGGATCTTTTGGGCGTTCTCTGTGTTCATCAAGTGGCTCACCAGATGTGTATATTATGTCTCTGATGATGTGATAGCTTTTTCCACTCCTCCTTCATGACCGAAACAAGATTGAAGAAGCTCCTCTTTCAGTGATGGTTAGCTGAATAATGAATGGGGGAGCTATAGAGGCCCTAGGTATGTGTTAGGCTAAAATATTTTAAAATAGCTATGAAAATAGATACTTTAAACTACCTTAAAAAAAAGGTATTTAGCAAGTTTGCTGCCTGTTCATATTTTCTGTATAGCATGATTTTAATTTGCGTTCAAAACATTCTAGGCACTACTTTAGAGACTCCAGGAAAATTAATTCTTTTTGCTTGCACAGTATTGCCTAAAGACTTGAAAACTAAACCACAATGTTTTGACATGCTTGGATCCCTTTTGACCTTATCTTTCTTTACAAGTTTGTTTGCCTTTGCCTTTCTCTTTTGTTTACGAAAGCTGGATTCTTTCCTCCTGGAACATCTTTTATCAATATATATATACACTTCAGTTTTCCACCTGTGCAAGTTAGTTGTGTTTCATGTGGCAGGAAAAATACTAATACGTGGTGTTTACCCACATACTGCCTAATTTGGATGATGTAAAGCTTATCTTACAAACGTGATTTTATTTCCATCCTGGTTATTTTCTTGAAGTATATTTATTTATTTATTTATTTTTAAAATCAATAATAAGGGCTGCTGACTTTGTACCATTCTAAAATGTCCACTGTGAGGGTTTATCCAGGTGAAGGAGGTTTCTTTTGGCATGGTTATATGTAACAGGTTTTGCTATAAAGTTAAACATCTCTTTATTAAAAAATTACATGGAGCATTAAGTTTAGAAGACCAGAACTTTTAAGATGAAAATTTGCTCATGGTACTGATTCAAACGTTAATTTAACAGTCAGAGGTATTTTCAGGTTGTGGAAAAGAGGCTGCATTAGGACAGTGAGAAAATGTTGCTGGCTATTTTCTTAATACAGTTCTTGCTCTTAAAGTGCCAAATTCAATAAAACTAATTGGAATCTTCAATGCCACACAGATCAATATTCAGCACTGCCTAGGCTGTTAGTATAACCCTTTTGTTATAGAATAATTGCCTGTGCTATGCTCCATCTTCTCTGAATGTGGTTCAAAATCAGGTCTTTGTGGCTGTTTGTATTTTGTAAGGGGCAACTGACCATGTAAAAAGGTTAATAGGGAGAGTTCTTTCAGCATTGTAGTTGATGATCTTTCCGTTCAAATTACATTGCATATTGTAAGTTATTGGTTAAAATAGGTAATTGAACATAAGTCACTGAACCGTTGACCTGATTAAGTCTTGGAAAGAATGGTCAGATTCTGGGGCAGTGGGTATGTTACAAGTATGTGTTTGCACTGTTTTGTACATTTTCCAGTTTGACCGTAAGTACATTACATGTATTAAGGATGTACTGCCAGATAGTAGTTCATCAGCCTTGCTTCCAAAACAGAAAAAGTGTTTGTCCCAGTTGACCAAATGCTGTAGCACATATTTACATTATTTTTTAAGAAAATCCTTCATATTCTGTCTCCAGTATAGTTGCCTCAATTTGGGATTAAGCCCATGCTTAAGAGTTTTCCAAATGACAGTGTTTCAAACCTCAGAGAGACAATGCTTGGCCTGTGGGCTTTACTGCAATGCTATTAGAACCACCTTTTCCATCATACCCATTCCAAGATCACCACAGCAGATTTTAAGCATTAATAAAAATAATCTGCTCTTAGAAACCATTTCTTATTTGTCCTTTATAGAGCACTACAAATGAGTCACTCCTATTTTACAGAGGGCAAAATTATGTTGCAGGAAGGGAGACAATTTGTTCAAATCCATAGAGGAGGTTGCACTGAATGCAATAGCCAGTCCAGTTCCTGTGATCTACATAGAACTAGATAGACCAGTAGTAGCCATGTTCAGGAAAGGGTTAATACATATATTCCCATCTAGTTCATAACTGGTCTGCATTATCTTTTGCATTAATGTTTCTGCACTCTGTCAGTTCCAGAGAAATCAAATGCATTCTTTATTGGTAACTGTATAGCAGAGGGACTTGAACAGTTACTGTGATTAGTGCCAAGAACAACCATCTTTCACTGCCAAGGTTTTAGACAAACATCCTGTCTTCCAGAGTTGAATTTAATCTGCAAGAAACTCTGCTCAGTTCCTTGGCTTTGCTTTATGTTGTAACCGCTTCTGTTAAGGCACCAGCCTCAGTTTCCTTCCATTTAGGACTTACTCCACTGTTTTTCTCTGACTTTTTCTACAAGAGAAGTGACAGCTTTAATAACTTGGACAGAAGCTCTGCAGCTTATTTAAATCAGCCTCCTGCTTTCTCCAAGTTTCCTGGAAAATACAATGAAAATCCTGAGGCACCGAAGCCTTTAGTATGACACTTTTAGCCACAGAACCTGTTTTGAAGTTTACTCAGAGGTGCCTTTAATCAGCTGCAGTTATGCCAGCTAATGATTCTGGTCTGTCTGCAATTACTTACTCTTTGCCTTCAGCTATATAAGCATGAGTATTTTCTCTCTTCTAAATATTCATCTTTTGTTTGCATTTTTTAATGGTAAATGAGTTGAAATGACACTATATTTCTGAAAAGCTAGCACAGTTTCTCAAGGTCCAGTCTGATTATTGTGTTTTAAGGCATAAGGTTTTTTTAAGACTGAGCTTTTGCTTTATGAAGTCAGTAGTGATTTTAGCTAAATGTTTGTGTAACTTTGAGAATGTTTCTTTTTGCCTTAGAAAAATGAAAGTGAGTGAGAACTTTAATGATTTGTTGCTGTTCTTGCTGATCTCATATATATTGCTGATATCTTCTGATCTGGGACTTTGTGTTACTGAGATTTCACATGTGAAAACTGTGGGGAAAAAAATAAAGAGTTCAAAAAGATGACCTCAGAAAAACAGCTTCATCGGTCATTCCATTGTGTTTGGCTTGCATTCCAGTTGCCATACTCTATCATTTAGTGGTGATAATAAGGCTATTTAGGGTAATTCTCAAACTAAACCACTACTGTGACATGCCTGTGATGCTTCCAGATTCCTGTAGCTCAGCAATTCAAGCCACAGAGAAAATTTTCTGGTTAGTTTCTTGACTGTTAAGGAGTCATCTCCGATGTCTTCCAAATCAGAGGAGTGGCTCCTTATTACATGACCAGATCCCTCATATTTTGGTTTGTCCAAGGTCTTTTTATTTGAAAATAGGCTGGATGCAAAAATTTCTCTTCAAAGGATGTCCTACTTCTCTCCTGGAACTGGAAAAACTGAATATGGTGAGTATTTTGTAGACTAAATGTTTTGTAAAACAAAACAGGCTGCCATCGTACCCATCTCAGAAGAGGTCAGAGCCTATTCACATCTTCTTCCCTATCTTAAGGATAGGGAAAATTAAAAGACCCATTAAAAGAGAACCTTCCAATTAGTCATTTTTCAAAAGTATTTGCTTGCAGCAGAGTTCATACTGCTTGATCCCTGTGTAGATTCGTAATGAGTAGATTCATGATGTCAGTTGATGAAGGTAGCAGGTACTCCCTTTTATTTTGTTGTTTCATACTCTTGCTCCTCCCTGCCAAACATGCTGTGTGGTTCCTGGTATCCTAATTTGCCTCTGAGTGGAGGGAGAGCTGCTGGATACAGAATAGAAAGTTGCCTGTATTTTCCTTCTGGGACTGTAAGGCAGGCACAGCTTAGGGAGTGGCTTTGTGATTTGCAGAGGTCTCTCTCTGGTGGGTCATATTATTGCAGTGGAACTGAGAAGCCAGCACAGCTTTGGATATGTGTGAATGTGTCCTGGAAATGGGGCTGGCCAAACACTGCAGCACAGAGAAGTCTAAATCCTGTGCTGGAGACAAAAAATAATCCCTGTGACCAAGGGCAGGGATCAAAACATGAGGTAACAGCTTTTCATCCTTTAATAGGCATAATGATAGACATTGCTGCATCTTTACTGTGTTGCAAAAGGGAAACAGGATAAGGATTGGGGGAGCTATATTTGGATTTTACTAGCAGGTAAATGCTGTGTTACTTTCAAGTTCAGAGAATGGTTTAGCAAAACTCCAAAAATACATAAATTGAGACAGCAAGCAGGCCATTTGAGCCTTGTTTCAGATATTTGCTTCCAGACAAGCATTATACCATGTGTAGTTACTCCCTGCCAGTAAAAATGGCAGTGTTGAAAGGCTAAGTCAAACTTGCAGTGACACTACTTACGATGAATTACAGTATTATATTTAAAATCAGGTGAACTCAAATGTTGTTTTAGTCCCCTTTGATGTTGCAGAAAAGTAAACAGTGGCTTTTGAGACATCTGTGCGTTTCTGAGAGTCCAAGCCACCATAGAGTTCAAACGGGAATACATGCAGTAACTGGGGCATGTTGAAAGCCATGACTTCATTTCTTAGAACTTTAACAGCTGTATAGCTCAAAGACAAATAACTCATCCCTGGCTGTTCCCTGTAATAACACAGACATCCAGAAAATGCCTGGCATTTTTTTGTTCACTACTTGGGATCAAATTCATCTGATTTTGTTTCCCTCTGGACTAAGAACAGACTATTCTTTATGTTGCAGCCCTAAGGAGAAATTTTGCATCCCGTTGCAGCTTTGTTTCCACACATGTCATATGGTCCCTGGAAACTTCTACTGTGTTAGTAGTAATTGTCCAGTCTCACATCCAGCCCCGTCCATCAGCAGTGAACTCCTGTTGCTTCGTTTAGATTTTCAAAGAAAAACGTATCTCTTTGCTCAAAAACTTGTTTGGCAGCTCTTCAGCCTAACTGCTTCCCCAGAGCCCTGGGGAGCTCTGTAAAGAGCTGCTTCCTGCAGGACTCACTCTAAGTACCAGTTTTGAATGCTCTGACAACCTTTTTTTTTCCCCCTACAGAAACTTCCATGGTCAGAAATCTCGAGCTGTCAAAACATAGCATTTCAAAGGGCAGAAATTCTGAAATCAAAAGGGAATGAGAGTCTGTCCTGAGAGCCAAAGGGAGAAGTGTTTTGTTTAAGCATAAGAGACTGAGCCAGATATGGCTCCTCTGCATAACAACAGCAAGAAGGTAAGTGCAGATTTGGGAGATAGGGTGCTATTTAAATTCACAATAGTGTTGGCATAAGAGGAATTGATATGTATTGGTCCTGAATTAGATTTGGCAGGAAGAAAATTCTGGACTAGACTTCAAGAGAAGAACTCAACCTGTTTTTGACATCAAGAATGAGAAACAGGCTTTAACAGTCACAGTAAGGGTTTGGCCTCAGGGCCTTTGTGTCTCTGTCCTTTACAGAGTGCTTACTTTGTGATGGGACCCCAACGTTAGGGTTCCAGGGTAATCAGCCTGAATGATTGCATCTAAACAGTTGCCCAGATTACTGCAGTCCCTGCAGTCAAGCCAACCCGTGTACAAGTGTGTTAGAGCATCCACAAGTGTGTTAGTGCATCTAGTCCATTTCTCTGCTATTGCAAGTACTACTATAGAGAATGTTTTCTGGTGCTTTTACCCAATCTACCAGATTTAATACACTTTTTAATGCTTTGCTGGAGCTCCCTGTAGACTGCTCTGAAAGTTTTTTCTTGTCAAGACAATTGTAGTTGATTAAAAGAAGCAAGAGGATGAAAATCTAACAGGATTCTTCTCCCAGAATCCTGGGTGTTTATAACCTGCCTTTGACCAGTCAGGTTTATGCTGAAATCCTTACACTTCTCTCATAGCCTGTCCAACTCTTCAGAGCTTTATTCTCTTATTCCTTCATTCATGGTTTTCACTGCCCTAAATCAAATACAGTCTTAAAGTTGACACTGAGTAGAAAGGAAGGGCATTTGAGTGACAGAGTCTGCCACTGCTAAATTGCTTTGATGCTTCTGCAGCCCACTGCTTCTTGCAGGGGCCACTTTCCAGCAGAGCCTGAACTGCTGTTGAAAACTGCATTTCCTGCTACACAGAGCTCTCAACCAAAGCAGAAATCAAAACGAGCAAACCCAGTGTGTGGACTCTGGCAAAGATCACCCTTCCTTCATATATAAAAGGGAAGCATTTAGCCTGACCTCATAAAAGACAGAACTTAAAGGACCATTCTACACTTTGAAATTCTACTCTCAATGGCATGGAAACAAAATGCTGACTTGGGAATTTCAGCAGCTCATTTCATGTTCTGCTCAGCCCGCTCTACTTCCTGAGCATGAAGCAGCTATTGCATCATCCCAGGAAAATGAAGGTTATTGGGTCACTGCCTGCCCTTATAATCTGCTCAGTAAGGAATTTCTCAAGGGTATAGACTAGTGCCCAGAATAACATTTAATAAGATCTGGAAAATTATGCCTTCTACAAGCAGAGGCCTCTTAAAAGTTTGCAGGAGACCTACCGTTTGGATGAGTTAGCAGCACACCCTGCTCTGTAAACATCACTTAAAACAGCTGCTTCCAGGAGCCAAGGAGAGAAATAGCTAAGGGAGAGAGTCCACATGACTTTGCCAGAAGCTTAGTACCTTTCTTAACATACAGGCCTGTGCTAAATGGAGGAAAGTCACTATCACGATCCTACTTGCCTCCAGAATGTGTCAGGCAAACTCCACCCTGGAGTGCAGGTATGGCTGAAACTTCATGCAAAACAGTACCGTGTCTTCCCTTGCAAGTGTTGTATATTCTCTGTATGTGAATTTTGAATTCCTTTCATTTGAGGGACAGAACAGTATCTGAATTTGTGTACCAGACCAAAAAGGACAATTCCATGGCTTTGTTCTTCAACTGGATTGAACCTTTTCACCAGGGAATAGATGCTGGGACTTAAGGAAACCTCTCACCTACTGGACAGATGCCACAACAGTCAAGATTAAACTTACTAATAGCAGAAAAGTGCTGTCACTGTAGAAACTCAAATATGTTGTGCCTTGTGATCTCAGACTCTCTCTCCACTTGCTCTGGTGATGATTTGACTGTGAGCTTGGAGGCTTTCCCCAAGCTGCTCTTCACTCAGCCTGCTGGTGCTGACAGTTCCTGTATGCCTCTGTGAATGACCCAGTTCTGCTGTCTCTGCACTTCATCGCTGGGAGGGTTTGACTGGAAAGCTTTTTCTGCTCGCATTTGTCTGCTCACTCTCTTTTTGCCTACCAAAGAGAAGTGAGTTTATGAGAAGTGATTGTTTCAGGAAGTGATTTTGGGTGAACCTTCACATTTTCATTTTCCATTTGTTCCTTGCCGGTGAACTGAACGTAAGAGAAAAGCTCTGTCAATCTTAACTGGTGTTTCCGGCATACAGCTGCTTAACTGACCTTTCAACTTGGCTTTGCTTGAGAGGAGCTGAGAGACTGAAGGGAAGAAGGAAGGAAGGAAGTAGGAAAACTTCATCATCCTATAATGGACTATCTGTAGGATTTTTCTCTCAGCAGTGACTCACAGTTGAACTCATTCCCCCAAACCAAATTAGCTTTGTTAATGTTACTCCAGGCTTGTCTCCTCTCAAAGCTGCTTTGATTTGTTAGCACCTCTCTGGCATGAAGGTGGTCTGGAACCTGCAGAGTCTTCAAGGCAGGGTTTGAGCTACAGCAGAGCATGAGGTCAGGCCACATCCTATCAGGGGTGGCAGAGACATGTGATGCTCCTGCATCGCTCACTCACAGCCACTGATGCTGTTTGCACTGCCCAGCTGCAGGGATGTGCAGTGGGAAGCAGGAAGAGAGTTATTCCTAGGAAGTGTTTCTGATTTCTCCTGTTTGCGTCAGCTGGTTCTATGCCTAGAAAAGCTGCTGCTCGTGCTCCACCACCTGATCTCAAACCATGACTACAGTTCAACCTCCTCTTCAGCAAGCAATGCTGAACTGCATCACAGTTTTTCTTAAAGTAAAGTGTTCAATTGCATATATACCAGCGAGCACAATTCCACACAGCACGTCACAACAGAGATGTCTATCAACAGACAGAATGGTCAAAGCTTGAAAATATTAGTGGAATAATTTCTCATTAGTAAGTCCATTTTTATAATGGGTAACATATGAGAGCAAAAGGCGCAGGGGAACAGAGGCTTTGGAAAATGGAGCTTAATAC
Source organism: Struthidea cinerea (assembly GCA_013397865.1). Lineage (NCBI taxonomy): Eukaryota > Metazoa > Chordata > Aves > Passeriformes > Corcoracidae > Struthidea > Struthidea cinerea. Next base: position 1,457,454 of record VZTI01001175.1, on the reverse strand, counting down.
TAAATTATATATTTCATATTGTTTTAGAAAACCCCAACCTAAGCAGTGCCTAACTGCGATTAGATGAAATCTAAAACATCTGCAAGAACTCCTAAATAAACGATGGAAAGTGGGAAGAATTGAACAAATTTTGGGAAACAAAAGAACAAGGAGCTGGGTGGAATTTATGTGTCTGCTTTAATATGCCAAGCTTTCCCCCGTACTGTTGTCACTACTGCTATGCAGAAATTTTACTTTCACTATTTCACTGTGTAAAAGTTCCATTAACATTGAGGATCTACAGCCCTCAAGCCTGAGAGCTGAATTTCTTCTACCATTGAGCTATATGTCTCTTGGCAATTTTCCTCTCTGTTCTCTTAGTGATAATTAGATAATGGAATTAATTTTTCTCTTTAGAGAGAGGTATTTAGGGTTAACTTGGGCAAAGAGTTAATTTGGCATAACTTCTGAACTATTTTAAATAAAAAGGATAACATAACAATTTGAAAAATGGGATAACCTTCAATGCCAATTTTGCCTCTTGTTATATTATCTTTTAACCTATTTTGCTTTTGCTTTATTTGTATCCTTAAAGACATTTGGGTGAAGTAGGCCAAGCAGTGAACGTTACCTCCTTTAAACATACCTTGGAATAGCCCACAATTCAGATCCAGCACAACACTTACCCCAAGTTATCAGCAGCACAGCCGGGTACCATTCCTGTCCCCTTCTCGTGGAAAGAGTTCTACCCACACCTCTAAAATCCACAGAAGCACAAGAAGTGGAACCAGTGCTCATCAGGCATGGGGAACATAGGAAAATAAATTGTTTCACATACCTGTGGAGAACTCTTCCTATAACCTGGGAAAAGGTTTGTATGGTTAGGGGTCTTTTAAAATTGGAGATTAGTGAAGCATCCTTCTTCAGGAGTCTAACATAAATAGGATTTGGTGGGGAAACCACTTAGTATAACCACTTTTGGTATAAAACACTGAACTGCATTGCAAGAATGGTCAACAAGGTATTTTCATTTAGTTCTCAAATTGTTGCAGACAGCTCTATTTGAACGGTTTTACAAATAAAATTCAATCAGAACAGTGTTGCACACAGGCATGAGACCTAGGAAGTGCAGTGAGAGAAAGCTTGTTCCCTTTTTGTCTCCTCAAAATTCAAACTAAACTGTTACAGTTTTTCTCATTCTTGCTGTGTTTGGCTCAGAATCAACTTCTCTGGATAGGAAAAGGAAACAAAATGGGAGAAATGTCTCAGTATTAGCATTTAGGAGAAGGGAGGGACTTCCTCAGAAGTATTATTTTTTTTCATATGACTACTTCTGGTGTCCAATCTCTCATTCAGGACTAGTTTGTGTACCTCTCTGCTATATTTCTGTGACAAATCCAATGCTATAAATGGAAGAAGCTAACTCCAAGTCTATGTATTCCTTCTTGTCAGGATAGTTGTTCTTTGAGGTACAAGTCATCGTTGTGATAAGACACAGATCCATTTTGTATACAAAAATGCAATTGTTAACCACTTCCTCAATTGTCAGCATCAGTAGGACTGCAATTCCACACAATAAACCTCCTCTGTCCTTATTTAACTTAGCTGCTGTGCCCACAGCAAAGCAGCAGCCACTCCAAAACGCCTTCAGTGTTAACTTCGATGCCAGCAATTGTCCCCAGGGACCTCTGAAATCTTTCCCAAAGCAGGGCTGTGTAGATTGGCTCCTTCATGTTTGCCAACAGACATAGCCTCTGGCAAGGGCTCCGTTGCACTGGTGTGGAAGGAGCTTCCTCTAGCCATCACCCTGGCACTTTCCAAGCCACTACCTTACATTAAAAAAGAAAAAAAAAAAAAAGGGAAAAAGAAAAAAATAAGGAGGTTGTGTGTGACTACTTGTAGATTTTTTGCAGTAAAAATGCAACATTGCAAATATACTCTGTTGTAATCCACTTCTTGTGTGTGGTGATGAAAACTTGCTGCTGCTCAGACTCATGCATCTGCAAAGGCATTCTGGAATGCTGAAGCAGGACCATATTTGGCCACTTCTCTTCATAGTCCCTGTCTGGTTGTAGAGAAGGCTTTTGCATCCTGTTAACATTCCCAAACTGCTGCTAAACATGCATTAGAAAGCTCTGCTTTCCATTTTCAGAGTTGTCAAACAGCTTTAAAGAGATGCTGACCATTTTGAAAAAGAAACAGAAAATCAGACTTTCAAAACAGCTAAGGTCAGTCTCCATGCACTTCTCTCCCACCCAGATAATACATACGTTCTCTCAGTTTTCAGCATTGTACTTGATTGTATCATATTTGCTTGCAGAGGTAACAGTTTTAGGGCCTGATCCAAGTACCTTGTAATCTCTGAATTACCTGAGCCCTGAGATGCTTTGCAGTTTGTGCAGCTAAATTCTTCTTAAGTGTTGTAAGCTTTTTCAGCATTGATTTGAATGTTTAGACTTCCTTCCCAAGTAAATTTGGTGTGAAAATAGGGAGTCATTCAGCAAGAGCATCTTGTCATACAGGAAGGCCTTAAGCAGCAGTACGTCATGTTGAATGGTTTTGAGGAAGCATTTTTAGCAAGTCATTGGGATCACCACATCCCTAAGGAAATTAGGGTGTATGCCAGGAAACAGAGCATCATGTTACGGTGCTCAATAAAACAAGGGGAAAACTTAGAATTTAACCACAGCAGTCTTAAAGCTTTTCATGCCGAAAAGGCTAAGCGATGGAGACAGGACAGAGAAGAGTAAGTAGCAAGTGTACATAAATCTTTTCATCTGCCCCTAAAATCTAAGGGAAAACAAAGGTGGAGACCAAGAAATCCCCACAGACTTTTTGTGCTTAATAGACCAAGTAATTTCCCTCAGTAATTTCATGAGATGTGTCTTTTTAATCAGCTTTAGAAACAAATGTCTATTTGCCAGTATTCATACCAGCCACATTTCTAGTAGCTGTTTACTGTTTATTGTTGCTGTAGTTCCCCAGGGTCCCAGCTGGCCCTTTCTAAGTGTTTTCCTGAAAGAATGGGAGAGACTTTGACTGTCAAGTTACGTCTCAATTCACTTGCTTCAGGGCTCAGCAGTGGGAAAGAAGTCCCTGCCTGTGACTATTCTCCCATTAGGATGCAAACCCTTCTCAGTCCTTTGGAACTATACACCTCAGTCCAGCCTGGTGTCTCCTCAGTGTCATACCTCAGCTAGCAGCCAATTCCATGTGTTTCATAGGAAGGACAAAGAAATCTTTTGGTGATTTTACCATGAGCTAAACACAATGAAACATGTTTAGCACACTTGAAACATGATCAAGCACACTTCACTCCCTTCCTTCTTTTGGGCTGGGCTCTGTGCTGTCATCTGATTCACAAGGAAGGAGTGTTGTCATCTGCACTGCTACTCTTACGCAAAATGAGTTCCCTTGGCTCAGTTAAAACTAGAGGGTGGCACTGGTAGCTTCAGTGTTACACCTGAAGAGTTTTGGTCCCCATTAGAACCATGCTGAAGTTGAAAAGGCTAAATGACTCTCTTTGCCTTTCTACCTCAGAGCAGGTCTGAAAGCCTTCTGCTTCTAGGAGTAGATGGCGTAGTCTGATGTTAGGGTGCTAGATTCTGCACTCTTGAAAGACCACACTGGGTCTATAAAAGCACTGTTTGAAAGTCTGGGCTTTATCACTTGGTTGGTTTGGTTTCCTTTAAACTAAACAAACACTACACAGAGTGGTCTCAGGCATAGGGAAAGACTGGCTGTAGAAACAGCAACTGTTATTTCACCATAGGAAAGATGGCACGCGTTATCCTGTCAGCTCAAAGCAATGTTCATTTTTGTGGCCATTGGTGAGTTTTAACCTGCCACACCAATGAAACAGACACTTGTAAGATTGCCGTATTATTTAGATAGATACATGGGTAGATCTGCAAGCAGGTTATGCTTCCTTACACAGAAATGCCCATGTTGGGAAATTTCCAGTAATATGGTGCAGGAGTGCAGAAGTCTTCAATTTGCAACACTCAGTCCTGAAGACAGAGCTGAGAGCTGTCTGGTCTGGCCCTGCGCTACCCAGTGTAATACAGACGCTCCAGGATGTGGTCTACAGCTCCACGTAGCTCTGCCAAGAGACTCTGACATGCCTACAGGCCTTGAAAGAGGATAGAAGCAGCGTGTCTGTCACATGTAAGACTTGGCTGTTCATCTGCCTTTGCAAGAAACAAAGGGGTGCTGCTTCTGAGGGAGATGCTGCATCTTGGCCTAGAGGTGTCATAGGGTAGCACTTCTGAAAGTACAATGATAAACTTGACTGAGTCTTGATAATAGCATTCTGAGAAAATTCCCAGTCCTTGCCTTGAAGCATGGGAAAAGCTTATGGTGTTAGGGTTTTTTAATCTTTCCATATTTTGTAACTAAACATGTAATTAGATTTTTTTTTTTAAGACGATGGGTGTTTCTGGCTAAGTTCCAAGCTGAATAATTGCATTCTTAATTCTTGCCACATTTCCTTCCTTCAGCATCAGTGGTATGGGACCAAAACAACATTTGGCTCCTCACAGAGCTCTTCAAGTGTCAGTATGTTAGAAGTACCACGTCCAGCACAGCAATTCTAGTGTGCAAAGCGTGTTACAATCAAAGGCACTGAAAAAGCATCAGCTATTATCTTAAATTAATAAATATCCTACAGCTTGAACCAAGATTCTCATCCCAAGGGGTTTCAGAGCCCACCATGGCAGGGAGAGGACCTACATTCTTTCTAGGTTTCCCAAGGAGACTTGCTTTTCTTTGCTAACATCACAGTACCATAAACAAATGGATCAAAGCTGTAAACCCTCACACACAATTCCCTTCATTCCTTCCCTTTGTGTGTTCACATGGATGCATTCACTGTCAGCAGGGTCTCTCCTTGGTTTCTTTCAGAGTCTGCTGCAGTGATAAAGGGAAACCTCCAGTGCCCCACTGGAGATGGTGTCTCACCCAGATGACAGTAGCCAGTTCAATACCTCATCCTCCCACGGACTTCCTGTATGACCTCACTCCTGTCTTTTAGCCTCTACCTCATCTGTAAAATCAGATAATTGCACATAAACCTCACAGAGATATTTGGCAAGATTAAATGTACTAGAGGTGCTTTGATCGTACCCTGCTCTAGTTCCTAGAGAGCTTTGCAGGGATGTGAATATGCATCTCACTTGGAATGACGTGAACCAATTTTCCTGCAGAAGAGGAGTTCCTGTGGACCATGCTGGACAGTTGACTTGTCTTTTTGTTTAGTATTTGTCTGTATTTTATGAAGTAGTTCAAAGCAATCTCTAATTTGTACTCATGTTTTTATCACCATAGATAAGTGCAGGTAAACAGCATTAAAGAGGACATCCCAACCCAGTGCCATCCTACTTAGGCAATTCTCCTGGAAGCATTTCTGCAGCACAGCAGATGTCTACCAGGTCATTGTGAGGGAACAGACTGCTGTGTAGTATTATTAAGGAGTGTCCCTATTTCTATTTGCCAAGATTTAAAAACTTAACCTGAATGACAGTAACAAGCTGAGGCTTGCTGCTTACCAGACAATGCCATTAAGCACATCATTGTAGAGAGAAGATACAACACTGGTAGGATGGTGATAAAAATAATGCTAAGTTATCTGAACTAATCCTTTGTCAAATTCCCTGGATCCTTTAGGCAGTGTGTGTGCAGTTCAATGTTAATTGGTATGGGAATGAGTTGGGTAAGTTACAGCAGTTGTTGCTGTTGGAGATAGGCTTATCTTACACAGCTCAGTAACACGCTTTGTCTGGCACTCGCTGGTGTCAAGTGCTTCAATCTGTTGCTGGAAACATTACAGCCAGGGTTCCTCTGGTGAGCTGCAGTCTGCCAGCACTGGGGAATGTATGGAGCCCGGGACCAACATGCAAGAAACGATGACGTCCCTGGTTCCCTGCTTTTTAATTTTTGATTGATACGTTCTGGAACCACAAAGGTAAGATTGAAAAGCAAGGAGAATTCCCTGTCCTTGCAAGTTCCCTTTTGGGTTTGGGAACACAAATAAGTTAGTAACATCTAGTTTTGACTGCAAAAATCCAGATGGTTTTTCTTTTCCCTGTTTTCTCACACCAATACCAGTCATTTGGTGAAGCACAGGAGTGCAAATGTGCCAAAAGGAAATAATGGCTATCTTGGGTAAGATTTTTCATGAGACTTTCAACCAGTGTAAACCAAAATGGCTTCATTAGAATCACCTTAACACAGGCCGTGATAGTTAATGCAGCCCTGGAGATTGGACCCACTGAATCAATCCTTTAGTACCTGTTCTTGAAAGACAAAAGGAAAATGTAAACCAGATTTTGGAAAACATAAAGATGAAATATGCTCAAGCCCCCATCTCATTCATTACTGTGGTTCAGAGGAAAAGTGCAGGGCCACTGGCCAAATTTGGTAACTCCTGCTTCTTTGGCAGGCAAAAGAAGCAATTTCAAAATCAGAGAAAATATATCCATGCAAACTTGTGGTACAGCACGGCATTCAAGCTTTGGGCACTCCTGCCCTGACAAAATACTTAAGTCCCCCTCACTTAGCACAGCTAATGCCTTCAGAAATGCATTGAAAGCTACAGAGTTTCCTCCCAAGGCAGCTGTTTTGCTGTGACATGTTAATAACAGTTATGCTTATCACCATCTTCTTCCAGTTTCCCTGCTCCTCATTTGCCAGGTTGGGATTCTTTCTTTGTTGTTGACATTGCAAGGTTACAATTAAATGATGCAGTCAACAGCACTGCATTTAGAGCAGTTGGTTCAGACATGGGAGACGTTTCAAATTCCTGACTAATTCCAATCATGCAGGGACTTAAGTCTGAGTTTCCAATGTCAGAGGTCAGTGGGTAGTCCTGGGTAAGTAGGGATGTCTGATGTCAGGAAAAGGCATGTAAGTATAAACCATGAGCTCAACAATACAATGTAATCTTGCAAGAAATGTCACATAAACTACAAAACCGTCTTTTTCCTTGCTCACGTCTATCGGCCAGACAGAGCATGAGGCTACCTAATTATCCAATATACACCACCATCTCTTGCTGTACAAGTTCCTATAACACTTGCATTCTATCCTGCATGGCAATCCAATATACTTAAACTCTACTGTTGCCAGGTGAGCTGCAAAGGCAGTGTTAAAATAGCTTCATTCTAGTGGATTTTGATTAAAGCTCCATTCTCTAACTCATTCCAGTGGCCAGAAAGAAGCACTCCAAAATTTACATCATCTTGCTGTTTGCCAGACCCTGCTCACTGTTGTCACTCGCCTCTTGAACAGCCAAACCCCACTCATAAGTAACTGGTGGTAGCCACCAAATTAAAAAATGGGGAGCTGGAAAGGAAGCATTTGAGAAAACAGCTACTTGGATTCTCTGCCTGACCTTGGAAATCTGTCAGTGAAGGTTTTGTCAATGCCTCTGTTGTGCTTGAGAAACTTGGAAAGTTCAGTTTAAAACCCAGCCTCTGTTTATCTGCATCTGAAGCAGAGTGGTGATAGGAGGAAGGAAAAGTGTTTGGCAAATGGAACAAAACACCCTTAATTCCAAGTGGCTGTGTACAGCAGGACTAATCTATTCTTGGATGAGTATCTTTAGCCAAAAGGTAATTGAATCAGTTATTTTTTCTCTTTTCTATAAGGTATTTCGAGGAACTATTGCAATAATAAGCAGAGGTTTGTGGCATTCAGGCATATCGCAAATATCCTGGTTTCCCTAACTGCCTGTCATTAGGATGCTCAGTAGTAATGCTGACATGATTAAGCCACTGCATTTGTAGTGTTCTGAGCTTACAGGGTAAGGAACTTCCGTGATCCTTCTCATCCCATTTCTGACTGCTGTGGATTCTGACTGTTGCAGCACTCAGGCAGTTTTGAGATCTGGAATTTCACTGATCTTTTCTAAATAATCAGACAAGGCCTGGGTATCAGAATTTATCCTCCTGTCCTTGGCACTTAAGGAGCAAAGTATTTGCTCTGAGGGATCAGAAATGCCTACATACATGGGCTGTCTCCTGGAAAGATGCAGAGCATCTCTAGTCACAGGTAATATGTCATTTTTCAGTTGATTCCTTCATGACAGTCTGCCTGTGTTGAAAAAAACTTATGGGGAGATACTTAAACACAGATTTTTTTTTTTTTTTAATGAAAGTTAACTGAGGCTGTGATTCCAAAGGCCCACAAACACTGTGTGTAATTAAACTTTGGCAAGGAGAAGCTTGCATCTATAAAAGGCAAGATCTGCCCTTTGTTTATTCCCTACTAAACCAGTGAGGTATGTCATGGTATTTTAGCATCAAGTTAGCATATTTTACTTTGCCTTCCAGTTTATAGGCCAGTGGAAAATAGAGACTGACCAAGCTGACTAATGACTTAAAGACTTTTCATAAAAAACACTGCAAAGCAAACAGTTTCTCAGCTCTACAGATAATAGGCAGCATAGTGCATTTATGGTGTGGTATTACAAGCTTCAGGTGCCCCAAGAAAGCTAAATATAATTTAAAACTATGCTAGCCAGCAATGAATTTGAAATGGCATTTAAACACAGGGACAGGTCAGGCTGCATGTATGTAACAAACATTACTGGTACAGTCACACTATCATTGACATCCAAAGGTACTGAGGGTTTCTCCGCAAATGGTTGTCAGGAGAACAGTACAGCACTGACCACATGACCCATTTGCACTGCCAGGGGGATGTAACATCCACCTTCATTAGCATTTTAATTTAGATTTAGGACTGTAGTTTTGATGTGAATCTCTTTGTTAACCTCACTTCCTGTGCTTTTGTTTGCATTGCTGAGTGGCCTTGAGGCACACAAACTAGGTACCTTTTAGGTACCTTTTAGACACCAGAAGATGTGGTCAGACCCCAAAGCAGCATTTAGTCCAAACAAGACTAGAGGGAGTCTGGAAAAAAAACTCCCTGAAGTGTATATAGGGCCAACTTGAGTCCTTAGTACCAAATGATTTGCTGCAAAACTGTTACTTTTCCACCACTCTACTCAAAATGCAGATACAATTGTACTGGACTATCATTACACATACACATATATGTATCTGTAAGTATATAAATAGCTTCCTTTGATTATGCTTTTAGATTTATTGGGTTGGATGTTTAGCTAGTACAAGTCAGTGCCATTTAACTGAAACCTGCTAATATCAGCCAATAACATTGCCTAAATATTACACTATCTTTATAGTCAGCTAAGTTTGCCAGCTCCTCCCCCATGTTCTTGCAGGAAGTCCAAGGATAGATAGCTGGAGCTGTTCCAAGTAGTGGGATTCACAAGCCCAAAGCTGAGGAAACCAAAATTCAAATAACCTGCTTGGCAGAGAAATATGTGTTCTGATTGCTTCTTTGAACTCCAGCTGGACATGACCAGCAGATTGTGTAGATGTCCCCCTCTCTGTGTGGACTGAAGTGGGTAGTTCACTATAATGTTTCTTCAGTCTCTCATAAAAATACCCATTAAGTGGATTAATTGCAAACAAAAATGAATGCCAGAATTAAATTCTGTCACAGGAATACCAGATAAACATTCAGATAAGGGATATGCTAACAATCAAGCTCACAAAATGGGATGTTAGAAATAGATGAGTTAATATTTGTCATTAGTAACAATGAACAAGAGAACTTTCAATGTCCTTTAAAAGGCAAGTTAACATTGGATAAAGAAATGTGGGAGGGTGTGAGACTCAATTTATAAATGGGGTTAATGACAAAAGATCACAGTCTTGCTTTCCCTGAAGTTTTCCATCACAGCAGGTTTTGAGGGTAGTTGTTTCATTTCAGACATTATCTAAATTTCTCTGTTATTTACAGTTTTTCCATTCTGACTCCTATGGAGAAATACCTTCAAAAAAGTAATTTCAGACAGAAAGAGAAAGAAAGTGCCTTAATGAAAATTGCTATTTCAGTATTTTGCTAGTTTTGACTTGTTCTGTCATTGTCTAAGATGAGATTTCAAATAATCCCAATATGAGAAGGCCAACGTGAAACAGTGTTCACTCACACTTCCTTATTCAGCATAGAAAGCAGCCACAAGTTCAACCTAGTGAGAAATCCCAAGTATGGCTATGAAATTGTATCTGCCAGGGCTGACTGCAGCTGTGAGCTCACTCTGATGCTTTTGCCTCTCTTCAGAAGCTGCCTGCCAAGACCTATCACTCACACTGGTATCCTAAAGGAGATGGAGGGCTGTGCAATTCTTGGCTCTCTCCTAAAGACTGAATTCCATCAGAGGATTCTCTCCCATATGCGCATGTTTGCCATTCCCTCACTTTGATGATCGTGTGCGTTGCCATTTGTGGTAACTCTTTCACTTGTGTTAAAATAAACACTGAATTTTGTATGCAGCCAGCAGCAGCTTTAATATAGGCAGGCAGCCTTTTAGCATTCACAGAGGGGAGAACACACAGGTGCAATGAACCGTGGCTGTTTGTAAACTCTTTTCTACCACAGAGATGGTTTTGAAGCATGAGTGATCGCTGGAAATGCTCCAGCTTCTGCACAGGCCTGTGTCAGTTATAAAAACATGCATCTTCAGGACCCTGGAGAAGTGCGAAGTCATGGACATCTTGGGCCTAATTCTCAAGTCCAAGCATAAGTCATACTGGCATGAAATGGCTTGTGAGATCAAAATCAGGACTTTCACACTGTTATTAAGGCATTTTAACTGGAGCTACTTCTCATCAGAAGTGGAGTAAAATAAAAAACAAGGACAAAACGCTGCCTCAAGCGAACATCCTGAAAGACTTGGGTTTCTTTTTCTACCTTAGGAAAGAATGAGCTTATTTCAAATGTAGATGATGGAGAGTCAGCTTCTGATTCAAGTGTTGGACCCTCCACTACGAGTTCCAGTCAAGCTACCATTTGCCTTAAGTGACATTTTGGCTAAATGTCTGAAGATCAATCCATAGTCTAGTAATTGTTGACGTGCAAGAAATTTGCATTTGGGAAATCATGTATCCTGTTCTCTTGCAGGTTTCCTTTCCTGCCAGTGCAGAACTTGCATGCCATTTCTATGTATCATTCCTTTTCTACAAAATCCAGTATGATTTATAAAACCTTTTGCTCTTTTTTCAGCAAGCTTTTGCTGAACTTCTGTACCCTTTCTCAAAATGGTGGTTTTATTCCTTTAGTAGCAACAACTGTGGCTGTTACATATTCTGAGAGATGGTCAGATTGCCTCTCAGGTGCAGCATCCAGTCCCCTCTGCTTGCTTTCTATTACTGCAGCTTTATTCTCCGCACCTCTTAATAAACCTAATTGGTCTCTCTAGTTGTGCTGGTTGTATCTCACACCATCCCCTCTTTTGTCTGGTCCTTTCTCAGACTCCATGACAGACCTGAAGTGCTTATCTTCAACCCTAACCTGATATGCTTCTGATTTTTCAGAACAGATCACCTATTGCCTTTGCTTCAACCAAGCCCATCACTGTAAGTGAAAAATTAGGTCAGGACTGCAGACATACTGGAGACAAAACTAACTGAACGTTACAGAAGCCCCAGACTTTCTTTTGAGGATCTCTGTTCAACACTGAATCAGAACTGGTGTTAACATTCCAGTGGTCCTAGAGGCTCCACAGAGATCAGCTGATTCCCAGAGAGGTCAGTTTTTCAGGACAGAGGATGTTTTAATCTGACTGTTAGGGCCTTGGAGCCATACATCATGGGCCATAATGCACATTATAAACATATACGCTGCACAAACCAATGCAAGAGCTTAAAAGCTTTTTGAATACCCCTAGTAAATCTGTTTGATTTAACCAGAATTACCAGCCAAAACTGAAGATAGGGAAAAGAAAACTCAGAACACCAGGACTTGCTAAAAGTCAGAAGGTAAGCAGAAAGCTGTATTTAGCATTGAATCTCAGTGCACATGTTTCCAGGCCACTATCTTACCTATTAGCCAAAGTATAATCATAGGTGTGTCATTCTCAACTGTGTATTTTTATTTTCTGTTAATTAGTTAAGTCCCTTTTATTGAACAACTGTTCCCTCAGTCAGGACAGCTGCACAGTCTGGATGAAAAGCCAGCCCCAAGTGTATCCCAACTAGAACTGTGGTAATTAAATCCAAGTAATTAAGACATTCACGAGTGACATGTGGAATCTCTGGAAACTGGCAATGAATTTTTTTGTGCAGGCTCATGTCACAGTGGGCTGGACATGAGAGCTGCTGTGTGTTTCCATGTGTGTGGAGAGCTCACTTCTGTGACTTTCTTACGGAGGAATGGATCAGTATGCAAATGTCAGCTTCCTAATTAAGCCCTACTTTCATGGGTTATTAAACAAATAACTGCCCCCCCCCACCAAGTAAACCTCGAAAATACTTTGAAATGGTTTTACCAATGTCAACCATTTTTTGAGACCAAAAGAAGAATACTCTCATGTTAATTTGTATACAAATCTTTTAGCAGACACAATTTAAATGCCAAGTTATTACACAAGTGTATTTATTCTGGAAATTGCATATGACCCTTTTAAAGAGCTTCAGATGCATGCCACACTCAGCCCCATGGTGCTATGGATACACTTGAAACTGCAGAAATGTTTAATTCTTCAATTTAGCTTATGAAACCTCTGTAGATTCAGTGTGCTGGACTTCAGCCCAGTCTTTAATATTCAGTCTGAAGCCTTAGAGGGAGCATTCTGGAAAATGCTTTTGGCATTGACAGACTTTTTTCTTACCTGCCCATATTAGACCAGAGAAACACTGGGAAAAAGTATGACTCAGTCACTATGAAGACTCCAGAGTATAAGGATGTTGGATATAATCAAACCAGTTGTATTGTAAAAAGGAAGGGGAAAAACAAACCCTCAATTTGCAGGAGTCCAGGTATAAACCATAGAAGTTGTTCTTGTCAGCAAACTGAGAGGCTGACTTCATGAATTACAGAGTAACAAGACTCCCTTAAAGTGTGTTCTAAGGCATAACGACATCCTGTACATCAATGAAGGTTAGGTGGTAGATGAGGAGGGTTAATCTCAGCCACATAAATAGGCCCAGCCTGATTTTTCCTTCCAAGAATTTCCTAGATTCTAATACTAATATTCTAGTGGACAGAGCCTATCTAGTGTTGTTAATTAAAATCAAGCTATAGAAGATGATTGACTTATTTCCCAAAATCAGCAGGATTGACTTACTGCAGTGACCTTAGTAAAGAATAATGAGCTAGAGACGAAAGCTTTCCTTTAAAAAGAGGTATTAGCCCATAAACATTCCAGTTCCATTTCCTTAACCCAACTGCCAGGACCCAAGGAAGAGGCAAGAAAAAAAAAAGGAAGACAAGACATAGTTCTGCTTATCAGTAATGCACCAAAAAACCTCAGCCCTAACCTAAATCCAGAAAGAGGCTATTTTATGTAGCGCTTTGGTCACATGCAGCACATGTACAAAGATTTCCGAAACTGGAGACAGGAATTAATCTCTGATGAAAGATGTAAAATACTGAAAGCACTTATTTTTCACTTTGCTTGAGTTCAGTCAGGAAACACAGAGGTCTTGTTGGAGCCTGCGGGCGAGTGCCCGGCGGTGCCTCCCACCCTCGGCGGTGCCTCCCACCCTCGGCGGTGCCGCAGCCCCGCTGAGCCCGAGATGCCGCTCACGTTCCGCTGCCTCCTGCTGCCTCCTGGTCTGTCACCGCTGCCCTGGACAGCCCTGGGAGCCTCCCGAGGCTGGTCAGCGGCTCTCTGAATCTGCCCCTATGCTTCTCTGAGACAGAAGGTACCCAAGGCTTTTCAAAAATGGAGCCGACCTGTCTCCCCAGGCAGACTTTGGACCAGAGGCTCTGAGAAGCAATGCTGTGGTGATGGGAAAGTTGTACCCATTAGCACTCGAGTATGGTTTACAGAGCATGGCTGAACACATTGTGTGGTGCTGCTCTTGAGGATGCTTAAAGAGAACACGGAAGGCTAATAGGCCCTTATCTAGTTTAGAGGTGTCTGCTTGCCTCACAATATGAGTGTATTGCTATTTTCACATAATACTCTAACAACTTTTTTCTTGTCTTTTTAAGACACTGTAAGTCACAACTATGTCTTACTTCAGTCAGTAAATTCTATGTGGGCATGTTTGGGCACAAATGTAAAATTGTACTTAATAATGAAAAAAATCCTTGTATTTTGGTATCAAAACTCTAGCCTACCCTGCATTTGTAGGAAGTTTTGTATTCCGTAATTCTGCAGGTACCATAAAGTGATTCTCTTCTGCACAAATACCAGTTTTTAGTAACCCTAATATACTATAGAAAAGCTTTATTTTTTGTTGGTGCTGACATTAGACAAGTCTTTCCTCAGATTTGCAGCAGATAAATTGTTGATATTGTTTCAATGACTATTCTACCAATTCTGAGGAGCTGTCGCTGTTCTTCCTAATGTAGTCAATTAGGTGATTATAAACGTGTGGGTCATCATATTGCTCTGATATAAGCAGGTGATTTAAGAACAACGTTTTGAGTTGCCATGCCTGATCAAAAGTCTCTGAAAGTTCAGGACCCTTAAACTGAGGTTTATCCTACCTCACAGGAAACACAAAATCAAGTAAGTTACTCCAAAGCAGAGAAAGATAAGAAATATAGGCTGATAGCCACTGTCTCAAGTTTATACAAAACAAACAAAGTGATTTCTATGTCTGGTATTCAACATCTTACCTCAGCTGTTATTTCCCTGCAGGTAAGTGTCTCAGAGGTGACTTCAGGTGAGTGGGATTCTGGGCTCTGCTCTTTGCAAGGCCTGGCATGTTTTACTTGACTGGAGGCTTGGACAGGCAAGCACTGATTCATCTCACTAAAGCAAGGTAATGACACACCTCACTAAAGCCTCCTAAGCCATGATTGTCCTGCTGTCCACTCTGACCATCTGCCAAAGCTTGCTGCTGTTGTGGCAGAGACACCAGAAAGGAAGAGGCTGTCCTTAAGCCCTTGCAGAGGTTCGTATCTTTGCTCCATCAACTTTTTTTTTTTTTTT
>VZTI01001175.1:1366233-1442466 GCA_013397865.1 Struthidea cinerea | reverse complement strand
TTTTTTTTTTTTTTTTTTTTTTTTTTTTTTTTTTTTTTTGTGATAAATTGTGCTGGATTACATACTGGAGCTGCTGAAGTCCAGGGACATCTCTCCTGCTCTCTGTGCTGTGGGGAATGCCAGCATGGAAGCAGGGCCCTTGGATGAGGCTGGTAATATTTCAAACTGCTGTGGTGAGGATCTCTGGAGTGCAGTCAAAATTTGGGGGCCATTTCATAACGTCCCTTTGCTACTGAGCTCTGATCTTTACATCAGCACAAGAGTCTGCTCTCTCTATACACGTTATAAAGGTTTTGTGGCTGATACTGTATAGTTCAACCCCCACGTCGCTGAGCAAAATGGCGCTTTCACTGCCCTTTCCTCCGTGGGTTTTGGCACGTTGGTATTTCTGTGCAGATGTCGTGTCATCCCCCACTGTCAGACAGGCATGGGGACGCCTTGGTGGTTACTTACGGAGGCGGGGAGTGCCCAGGGCTGGCTGTGGCAGTGCGGCCTGGCTGCTCTCAGCACGGCACCCTCAGCCGCCCGGGCACCTCAGGCAAAGAGCGGCTATTTCTGCCCGAGTGAGGGCGGAATTTGGCAGCAGCGTTACCTTCCCATGAAGTCTTTTCAAGCCTTAGTCAAAACAAGTCCGACACCTTTTCTCCTCATAGACCTTTTCACCCTTCTTTGAGGTGCAAAACAGTATTTTCTGGGCCGTGATTCCCTCCCCCATTTGCAGCCCTGCCTGAGGGGGTTCGGGGCGTTTCCCTCGCTTTTGGGAGAGGCGGAGCAAAAGCCACGGGAGAAAATGGCGGCTGCACCGTGAGGGGAGCGGCGGCCGCCTCAGGGCAGGTACCCAACATGGCTGCCAGGGGTGCGAGGAGGGGATGTTTTCTTGTTCTTGAGGGAGCCCTTCGAGCTGGCAGGCCTGTGTCCTCCCTTTCTATCCCCATATTTGTTGTATCCCTGTGAAGAAATGGAAGAAAGTCCTAGCAGCCTGCCTCAAGGAGGCTGTGCACCTACCATGGCTGCCATGGAACAGGGCTGGGTTTGGCCCAACAGCTCACATATATCAGCCTGACAGGGTCAGTGGAGGGTTCTGGTTTATAAAATGCTGTATGGCGATTTTTGTACATGGTGGTAGGTGCTGTTAACACTGCCCTGACCTACCGAGCTGACTTACTAAGAGAGTGCACACTAAGAGTTTTCCTAAGCCCAGACCCACCTGTAGGCACGTGATGAACTGTGAACTTGTGAAGGTATGCTGTACATGACATCCTTAATTTTTTTTAATGTAGTTTAACAGAGTAAAGAACGTGAAGAAAGAGCAGCACATTGCTCAGAAAAGTTACTTCAGGAGACTGGTACAAGAGGAAAAAAGCTGCTGCTCTCCTGTCTGGCTGAATCCCACAGTACCGCGAACGTAAGCCCTTAAGGAAGGAGCACAACAGACACCGAACTGGCAAAATACAGAAGGTGAGAATAAAAGGAAAAGAATGAGAGAGTGAGATCATCTCTCAGATGCAGAGCTGTATACTGCTGTATAGTTTATCATGAGAAAATGAGATATTTATTGTTCTTTTCTTTCACAAATCCTTACCCAGTGCACCAGCAAAACAGTTCAGGTCTCTGCTTGGAATTGCTGCGTGGAAGACATTTTCCCCCGTGCTGTGACTTGTTCTGTGACTTCTAGGCCAGAGCAGTTTCTTGTCACTCGCTGCAAATGCTGCAGGGGTGCTGACCTGCATTGTCCCCAGACTTCCAGAGTAGAAACATTCTTCAGGAGGGAGCGGTACTGGATTTGTACCATATCAGAAATTCTCAGAGAAGCAAACTGATTGCTCTTCGATTGTGGTCCCTGCGGCAACATATAACAAGCTGTAACTGGCTGGCCATGGCTCCCAAAAAATCTCAACTCTCTTAGAAGATGTTAATCTAGTTGAGGGAGCAATAGTTAATTCATTTGGCAGGCTCCTACTGAGGAAGGTGCCTCCTTAATTAGTACACATTAGTTACATAAATGAAAAATTAGTAGCATTCTGAACACAGAAGATAACTAATCTAGAAGAAAAAAACTCAAGACATCTCTTGTTCTCTTATTACCTTCCATTGTTAGTGTATCAAAGCTGGTTTTGGAGTGCACTTTCACTACTGATCTAATATTTTCTCCCATTAAGGCGTTCATACCACTAAAATCACACGATTCATCAAATGTCATGCTCCAAATAAAATGAAGTTTTACGAAAGCGTTAACCTCAGCACCAACTTCATGCCAAATAAATAGTGTCTCTGGTTTGAATTCAGAGCAGCAGCTTGCACTGGCAGCTTTTGTGGCTGGAGATGGCAATTTTGCTGTGTATTGTTCAGTGGAAGCACCGCCAGTACTATGTGTCAGCTGTGATTTCTGTCAGAAGTGCTGACCTAGGATTGATACATTAATTTGCTTTTTTGAGGAGAGAATAGAAAAGTGCAGTAAGCAGGTGTGAACCTAAACCCACCCCAAAACTTAGCCAAGCACAGCTACCTCTTCTTCACCTCTTTTCTCCTTTGCCACATGTTCTAATACAAATAGACCTGGAGCAATTCCTTCATTCTTAATGTTTCCCAGCACTGAGTTTTTTCTAAAAATTGGATTTGAGTTTTGGAGCTTATTCTCAGCTTCCATTTCTGTTAAGTAATTTCTAATATAAGTTTCCTGGGAAGCTTTGAAATGCTGAGGAAACCTTCAAAGCCACAGCAAAAGCTTTTGCAGATTTCAGCAGGCATTGGAACAGGGTTTTTTTAAGGGGGAGGTGAGGGGTAATTTCATTGGGTGGAGCAAATTTCAGGCTGGATATCTCATGATTTTACTTTGCTTAACAGTGGTGGTGCAAAAACCACTCTGCCACTCTGTGATTCTGAATGTATGTACTAGCAAATTCAAAATTACAGTTTGAGAATCATGAAAAGGAAACATTGATGTTATCGTGGTGGTGTTCTGCCTGTGACGTTAGAGTGGAGTCCAGCCAGCCTCCTCTTAGAGCTGTGGTGTCTGAGAGACTGAGGGGTTGCTGTGTTCCCCTCTGCCCAGCCAGCTGAGGTTTTCTGTGCATAGGCACTTTGCCATGCTAGGGATGTTCCTGGGCCTGGAGATCCCATCCTGCAGAAGTCTAGGGAAATGGGAGTTGTAGTTCCACATCCTCTGCTCTGCAGCATAAGATTTTGGCTTTCCCTGGTGAGATCAGATTGACTGAAGAACACAGGCTTTGCACAGGAAAAGCGTGCATGTGAGCTCACCTCTGAACAGAAGTTCACCCCAAACCACATTTATCTGTCTGAGGATTTAGAAGTCTAAAAATCTGAGTCATTGCAGTATCTTTTTAAATCTTCAGAAGAATAATTTTTTTTTTTGGCCCATCCCTACCCTTGATGTCGTGTATGTTTTTTGCTGGTTTTCTTGCCTGCTTCCTTCTTTGTCATGGTGTTCTGGAGTTCTGCCTGCTGCTAATGTGCTTGTTTAAGCTGTTTCACTGCTTTGGGCCTTCTGTGGGTGGTGGGCTTTGACAGGTTAAAAATTTAATGTTACACAGATCTCAAAGGGAGTGTTCCTGCACAATCTGTACTACTGAACTCTCTCCAAATGATTTGGACTGATAGGGCTCTTCTAGTTTGCATCGTCCCCTCTTGCTCAGGGTTACCTAGGAATGTGATGAGGGGAGAGAAAAACCGTTCCCGAGTCAATACTTAAGTACCTTTCTACATTGGGTCTTGTTGTTTATAAAGTGTTTTCTGTGGGACGCTCTTGAAATCAAATTCTGTCAAGCTTCTACTTTCCTTTCCTTTGTGAGTGGTCCCCTAATTACAGGCCAGAGCACTACAAGCCTACGCCTATTGAACAAGAGCCAGGCAGAACCAAAGTACTGCTCTGCAGCGCTATAAACCCTGGACTATGTTCCTTCTATCCACTGTTTGAGCAGTTTTTCCCTATCAGGTATCTACACAGGTTGCACACAGCGGTGAAGTTTTTTCTCCCATCTCCAAAACAGCTTCAGAGAATGCTGTATATTAAATAAGTGTGTCCAGTCTGCTGAGTAAAACAATCTCCCTTCTCCCACAGATCTGCCAAGCAGGATGCATTGTGCCACATACCAGTCACTGCAAGTGACAAGCAGGTCAGTGTTTCATAGGCAGGCTGTCAAAGTGCAAAGGGGAGTTTCAGTTTGAAAGAGTAACTGTGAGAAAGGGCTGAAAGGGGAGGCTTTAGCCACATGTTTTTCTCACAAGTTTATAAAGACTCCTCCTATGCCTCCTGTTTTATTTTTAGAAATTTTGTATATACAGATCAAACACTCATACCCTTTAACAAAGTCATGCAAGGCAGTGCATCTCTTTCTCTGGAATGTAAATGCACAGGGTTTTTTACCTTCTGTTGCTTTCCGGGTGCCGGGAGTGAATAACCCGGGTGCCGGGAGTGAATAACCCGATGTGTTGCCGCCTTCCTAGAGAAAGCGTCCCACCAGGGAAAGGCTTTTCCAGGGGCTTTAGCAACTTCCCTGAGCGACAGGGGATTTCAGCAAGTGTAGCAATTTCTCAGCTACAAGTGATTCCAGTTCTTGTGATTCAGTTCTTTGTGAAATCACCCCGGCAGAACTCGGGGATAGAGACAGGAGCCTCGTATGGCAGTTCCACACAGGTATCTTTATTGTCCAGCAGCCTCTGTGAAGGGGAGACCAAGGATGAGCACTCCCTGTCTGGGGGCAGAAACAGGGGTCTTTTTTATAGGAAAGGCAGGGGGTGGGGTAGAAACCAGTTAGCCAACTGGGTACAAGGTATTACCATAAGGAAGCAAGGCATGCTAGGGGTGGTTCACTTGGTCACCATAACCTCGAGGCAGGTTGCTTATCTCTGGTGTGAGTCCTTTTGCCCTCAGGCTTCTCTCCTCCAAGGGAGTGCCAACGGCTCACAGCCCTCCACAACCTTCAGCTTATCTTATTTTGATATGTAAACATTAATCAGGTAGCTAAGGTTTGTGTGTTTGTATGTCTAGCTTGCTTATGAATGTGCAGTCCAAACAAGCTTTGCTGTGAGATGCCCTTCTGAAAAAGACTTATTATTTAGTTTAATAGTATTTAGTTTAAATCAGTCTTGCCTACCCCACACCTTGCTTCTTAGCAGTGGAGAGGCAGAATTTGTTTTGGATGAGTATAGGATTACTTAGATATCCATGAATCCAGCTCCTAAAGGTCACTTTGTTGCAAAAAGCTCTCTTTGATATAGGGGAGGAAAAAAAAAAAACCAGAAGTTGTTTGCTTGAGCTTTTTGTAGTCAAAACTCTTCTTTTAACGTCTGGGTAGAAGTTGGCTGCCCCTAAGTATTTTACAGGGTGTGTTCATACAACTGGACTGTCACGGGTCTTATTGCAAAGACCTGTGAAATTGGATCCTCTTTCCTGGCAATAGACAGTATGTGCCTCTGCCAAGTCCTTCTGCTGGGTTCAACCAGCCTGCAGCCAGCTCTTGCACTTTGCTTGTTTTCTGGGCAGCCTCCACCATTGCCAAAGGTAAACTCTAAAAATCTAGTCTGCTGATGACACTGTTTGTTAGCAAAAATTTATCCCATGGTCAGGGATTTCCTGGGGAAGTCTCTGGAGTGAGCAGCCCCATGATCTTGCTGCTGTGAGCCTACAATCTGTTTCCCAGAAGCAAATTAAACCAGTGATGTTCAAGATTATCTTTGTACTGCTAAAACTTAGACTATGAAATTTTGTTTTACTGGACTCTTGATTAAAATTATCATGTCCTTTTATTATTTCAAAGGAAGTTTTATTTCCCGTTGTAAAAAATTACACTTTGGGAAAAATTCCTAGACAGTAGAACTGAATTTTCCATTCTTAGTTACACATGAGGCTGTAGCTTGACCCTGAAATTCCTGCATCTTTTAAAAGATCTCTAGCATCGTTCTGCTAAGCAATTAGAGGACTGTTTCCTCAAACAGAGAAGGGGCAAGAGATTTACTGCATTCTTTGTGAGCTGTTTAAATTCCTTTTAATGCTGAAGTCAGTTTGTTGAAGGCAAGTGAAAGATTTTATTACTGATTAAAGTTGTGTGGAGTCATAGTAGAAAATAGCTTTCTTAACAAATAGTTTTAAAAACCAAATGTCCGATGACGTGAAGAGGAAGCTGTCCCATCCCACTCATCACCTTCCACTATACCATTCTCACAGAGATGTGCTCTATATTCAGAGAGACTGTGCCTACCTGTTAGTAAAAAACAAACCTAAACAAAACATAAACCCCCAGAGCTGTGACATCTGAGAACTGAATCCTCACTGCTGTTGTACACTTTATACGACTCTCCTTAGTAAGTGGCAATTTGACAAGGCACTTTTCCCTTGTCCTGGGAGGTGAGGATTTGGCTGATAGGCTGAAGTGTGTTCCTGATAACAGCAGACTGTTGGCTGCGTGTTGGTTCAGCCCCCTAACATCCTTCCTGATGTATTGGCCTAAGCAAAACAGGAACCAGTTACCAGTGTGGGCTGAGTGCAACAGTATCCAGCGTGTTGTAAACTTGGGAGTGTATTTTTTGAGGATGGGCAGCATGGAGTCAGGATCTGCTGTCAGGCAAGCCACTTGTTGTTTTTCTCTTGGGAAGGAAGCCCTTTTCTGAGTTCTGACATAAAATTCAAAGAAAATGATAACAAGATATCCTTTTTTCTCCATTGTCAGTGGTTGAGATTTGGTGCTGTGCTCAGCACACTGGTACATACTGTTCCATGGTAGGCAGCATCTTCAAAGGTTGCCAGCAGGGAGTAGTGATTTAGGATCTGTTTTCCTCAGCCTGTGGTGAGTGTGGTTTATTTCTCCAAGCCATGGCAGATGATAAACATCACAAGGAAATGGGAGTGGATAGTATTGTCATAAGGTTACCAACTGGAGGCAGAAAAATTACCCAGCTAAACAGCATTGTTGCCTGCCCAGGAACTGAATCACCCTACAGAAGCGAGGGGGCTGGTTAAAAGGGCACAGCTCTGCAGTGAGGTGTGAGTGGTGGTGGTGGTGTCCCTTCTCTGTGTGGTGACCTGGCTGCTGTACATGCACATCACCAGCCTCAGAGGTCTCTCACCAAGGAAAGAAGGGAACCTAGAAGGTCATACCTGACATCTGTGAGACATCTCAAAAGTAAGGCATGGACAGAGATGGACCTGAAATGGATCCATATTCCCCAAATATTTCTTTTCAGAGCCTTGATTTAGGCCTACAGGTAGAAGACCAATTGTTAACAATTTATTAAAGTGCTAAATAGGTGAAGAAAGACTGGGCAAATTTGCTGAACACAGTGGTGTCTTTAAATCAGGACAGTCATATGCTTTTGTTTACTCTGTTCACTTGTCCAGTTACTCCTTGCATAGATCAAAATCCAGCAGACAAATGGATGAATAAAAAATGCAATTATTTGGCTTAGAGAAATTACAAGATGTCTTTCAGATATAGTCAGCAAGATAGTCTCTGCATCAAAGAGAATTTTAAATGCTATCAAGAAAGTCTACTTCACACCACATCAATTCTATATTGTAGAATTTAAGAAGGATAAACAGGCAAGCTTTTGGAAATCATGTAAGCAACTTGAGTTGCTGGTACTTACAGAGGAGGTATGGTATGTGTATTCATATTTCCTGGGAAAAAGAATCTAAAGTGAAAACTGTTGGGTGAAACTGCACAATGAAAAATTATTAGCCCCCTTGCTGCCAATTCTTCATGCTTGCTTAGCTTCCTCTGGATCTTCACTGGACTGATACTTTTCCTGTCCTCCAGATCCTAGGATAAGATATTTGAGTTATTTTAATGTCTATGCAGGGTACTACTCTTTTCATGTATCTATTCCAATTGATTTCCTCAGATAAGCAAGACAAAATTCTTGTAAATCCTAGAAAGCCTGTGATAGACAGAGCATCATTTGTAAGAGCCTGTTCTTGGGCCCTCAGGCTGCTCCAAGACTACCATTATAAACCATAGTGAATCAAAAGAATAACAGTGGAGCAAGATACAAGACTTTCTTTTTGTGTAGGGTACCTGAGACTCTCATTATCAACTGGGAGCAGAGCAGTGGAGGTTGCATCATAGTTAATCTGTGAATCACAGAAGAGATTTTTCTGAAGGTGTGTCAGTGTTGGATGAGCTGCTTCTGTTTTGGATGAGCTGCTTCTGTTTGTGCATAGTTCATGACAAGTCTCTATTTGAATGATTACTAATCTGCTGTCCTTCTAAATCCTCTCACTTGGGGTGTAACAGGTCTCTCCTCTTTTCAGGAGGCATATGCAACAATTCCTAGCATGGCAATAGACTCATAAATTAAACCTCAAATTCCAGAGACACCTCTGTACTTTTGCTGTAAGAAGTTCAGTTGTTTTCAAGGTCTTTTGCTTGTAATACATTTTGCTTGCTTATTCGTGGTTTGTTTTGGATCCTATATTGAGATTATCTGTAAATTAAGCTAGTAATGATACTGGAATTTCTTCACAGCCATGTAAAAAAGTAAATGTACTCTTTCATCCTTTCTTTTCACTAAGCAGTTCTCTCGCTTCTTCCTTTTTTTCATCAGGTACAGTTCCATTTTCTTCTCAAATGCATTATTGTATATGAAATGTCAATAAAGCAGGAGGCATGCTAGTCATCTGAAACTGGAGCCAACAGAGCAGGTCTCCCACGTTCCCTTCCAGGGATTTCTTGTTTAGTTCGTATCAAATTGAGCTGCTTCAACTGAGCTGCTCCTTCTGTCCTGGAAGATTTCTCTTTTGATCTAGCTTTTGTTTGGAAGATATTCTTAAATTATATTTCACATTTTTCCTAGCTTTATATGGACTAGGTTTCCTTTCAAAACTGTAGCTTGACCACACAAATTCATTCAAAAAATAAAAATTACTATATTAAATTCCAGTTTGAGACAAGCATGTTGATTTTTCTAGAGGAAGCATCTCTAGTTGTGTTTGTAGAAAAGAGTATTAAGTATTCTCTTTCTTTTCTGTCCAGAGTGGTTTGCTTGTAAGGATCCTGTGTCTGCATAGCTGAATAATTAAGCAAAAACTCCTAGATGCTGTTCATGTGTTTGTTTTCATGCTCAGGACGTGGGCCAGGGTCTGTACAGTGAATAGTTGGCGTGCTCTGGGTCACATTACAGCCAAGCTAAAGGTGTTGGGCAAACAAGCAGCCTCTGAGGATGAGGTTATCAGGAAAAGGGTGTTCCCCTTTCCTTCCTGCTCCTTAGGCAGGAAGGGAAGATGAGGGAATTTGGTGCTTTGCACTCTGAATTGGCGTATCTTATATTTGAATATGGGGTTTGGAAGTAGACCCTGAGGGAGGGGTTGGGAAATGGTTTGTAATTAGGAGTTTTCCTGCCCTGGGTGGGGAACATTTTGATTGACCTCCTCGGTAAATCTTTCAAAGTTATGGCTGAATGTGCAAGTAAGAGAGGGTTCCCTGAGCTCAGCTGTGAGGGGACAGAGCTGAGCTTTGCTACACCTCTACCACAGAATATGGTAGAGAACAGAATATTCTGTGCTGAGTACTAGAATAGACTAGAATAATGCTTCTGATTTCCATGACTAAACTGTAACTTCAGTCAGATGATGATACGTGCTTGTCTGCTTTTTCTTTGCTTCTGCGAAAGGAGCCCTTGGTACAGCAAAATAGGTTAGGATACTATGTAAGCCACAGGATAATGTGGATCAACTTCCAGCCTCACAGTCAGTTTTGACTCTTACAGGTCTTTTCAATGACTCTGTATATTTGTGAAGTGTGGCATAACACTGTTATTGTTTACACTACGGGTCATCAGAGAGGAACCTCCTATAATTTATTTATCAGCATAAATAGCATCAAGATATTGACCTCCGTAATATGTAGACAGTAAACAATAATAGGGAAGGAAACATGAGAAAGCAGGACATGTTACTTAAATAAAGACCATGTCCTGTAAAATTGTCTGTAAACAGTATCAGAATAATAATTTTTTGTGTCTCATATGATTTTTTCTGATTCTCCATTGTGGGTACATACTGAGCTGTTTTCTCGGGACCATTGCAGATATTCTCAGTTCACACCTGTTTCCTGGCCATTCTTGGAGTGCTCAAGTTGCTTTTGGTTTTGGGCATTTGAGTTCAGAATAGCATGAGAGTGCTAGTGTTTGCATGCTACTATCACTAGACCTCTGCTTGATTCTTTCATTTTGAACTAGACCAGTTTGTGGAGCAAAAACTCACTTGCAGATGCTGAGGCAGTACCAACCACAGTGCAGGATTTTGATTTCTGAACTGGCATGTGTAGGCATCACTGTGCAACAAGCAACAGAGTATAATTATGACTTAAAAACTCTTCAGAAACTATAGCTAAGCCTCAAATCATGCACATTCAGTTAACCTTCACCTTTCAGGACCTTTCCTTCTGTGTGCTCTCAAATTCTGACTAGAAGATACAGAGCCATCATCAGTGTAAAGGAAAACAGAAAGTAGGGGAAATGTGAGAAAGGAGCTCAAGGCCTCCTCTTGAAATTTCAGCCTTTATATTAACTTTATACTGACTTTCTACTACTGCACCTGTGCTTGGGAGTTTGTTTCAGTATGACGTCAAGCAGGGGTAGTTATATATGCCAGCTCTCAAGGGAGAAAACAAAAATCTAGAACATGAATAAGAAAGTAGCATTCTTCCTTTTAAAAGGACATGAACCTTCTATATCCTCTAAGGAAGGCGAGTCACAAGAGGAAGTCCTACTCAGTGATGTCATCAAATTGCCAGAATTTTCATTTCTCTCAACTCACTGTGACTTCAGGAGCTGGTGATGTCAGAAAGCTGTGATTCCAGATAGAGTTGTTGACCTTACCTCACTTGGAGAAATTGCATGGAAATTAGCTTTTCCTTACAAGACGTTGTCCGGTCTTTCCTACATGGAGATTTCTCATGTTTCTTTTAAGCTGATTATGCTGCCTCCCTTTGCTGCTCTCATGAATTCATACCACTGTGCCTGACTCTATGCACCCTGAAAATAGCTATTGATACAGCTCATGGCTATTTATATCTGCTGGTGTCAGCATGACGCAGGCATGTGTTCCCAGAAGAAATTATGCCTTTTTACAGCTTCTCCATCAATGCAGTTAAAAAGGCTTAAAACACAGAGATAACTTGAACAAAACTTGAAGCGTTCTCCATTCTTACCTTTCCCCTGAAGAAGATACAGAAAGTTGCATGTTATGATATATTTTAAAGCATTTTTTCAGCTTTAAAACAGGACTTTTTCAAGTCATGTTGTGTTTAATGTATCCCCAGTGTTCAGCAGCAGATTAGCTTCATGTCCAGGAATGCAACCAGAAATGTTTACCATTCTGGTCTAGTAACTTCCTTCCCTAGAAGTAAGTCTTCCATATGCTTTGACATTTTGGTTCCTGAGCTGCTGTTGTAATCGTGCTAAGAAAACCTGATCAGGGTTGAGTAACTCATAGGCAATTTGTGCTCCAGATTAGTTCAAGATTTAGATGTCAGAGCAATCTAATGAAGCAAAGAAACATACTCATGGACCAGTTGAAAAACAAATGTGATGTTTCAAGGAGGATGTCTGAAACACTGCTGAACAGAAAGTTGACATTGTATGCCTGAATCTGCTGATAGGTAGTTGAAGTGGCAGTATTTTTCTCCATATGTTTGTGATCCTCTATTTATAATTTGAAGATGCACTTATATCTATGTATCTGGGACAGAGAGAGAAGAGGATGAAGAATACTTGTATATATATTGATACACTTTGTTCAATCTCAATTTTTTTAGATTGTGTGTTTAATTAAACTCTGGTCCAGAATGCTAGTTCTGAAACAAGAAATATCAAAGCAATTAATTTCAGTAGTTCAATATTATTAACATTTCATCCAAAATACTTCAGTGCAGTGCTCTTTATTTTGCTGTGTGCATTGCATTTTGACAGAATTTTTCACTCTCATGAAACATGACTCACATGACTGCATTGGAGTGTTGTGCAAAAGCAACTCATCAGTTTTTTAAATATCTGCAGAAGAGTCATTTCCAGGGCTGATGGGACAAGGTAGAGAGTGAGAGAATCAATTTTCCTAACTACTAGCTCCAGAAAAGCATGAAAGTCAGTGGGAGCAGAATCCTCCACAGGGTCCTCCAGCAGCCAAATGTAAGAGACCATGTGGAGTAGAGGTGTCAGAGCAGTGCCATATGGACAAGCTCTCAGACATGGGTAACATGAGAAGGGATAAATGAGACTCTTCCTGGGCTTAAGTGAATTTATGGGAAAGTCCCCCTCCAGAAGTTTCAGGAGCAAATTTCAATGCCTAGGGGCAAGCTAGAAGCAAGAGGAACTTGATCTGGCATTTATGAATTGCAGAGAGTGACAATCCTTAAACAAACAATTACAAAGGGAATAAATATTTCTAAACCTCACAGTGGGGTGAACTAAAACCAGCCCAGCTGCATATTAAGAGTGATGACCAGCATGTTAAAAACTAAATAGCTGTAGCATCACTTGTACTTATTTTTTTTTAATTTTGTGAACATGCAGGCAGCTCTGTGACTAATCAGAAAGAAGAGAGAGTTGCATTCTGTGTTGTTCTGAACAGGAAATCAAGTTGTATACATGCATGAAAACCAGACGGAAAGTGGCCAGACAGGAATTTCTGAGTAGCAGATGAGGTCAAAGGTGGGAACCAGTTATCGTAAATTTGATGATCCTACAATATCAGAGATAGTTTCGAGACTTGCTTTTCTAACAGGAGATGAGCTGTGGCTATGAAATTTCTGTCACTTTGGTCTATTGTGGTAGAAACACTGCTTACAGAGCTTTAAAGACCAGCAAAATAAAACCCTGTGAAATATTCTTTTCAGGCTGGAAGCCAGATCCACGAAGAATTTAAGGAGCTTAGTGTGAGTTTCTTTCTCACCTCATAGCACCTTCTAGTAAAAAAAAGAAAACCACAACAAACCAAACAAAATAATTGAATAAGAAATTAAAACAATAAATGTAACAAACTGAAACATCCCTATCAGATCTCTGTCCAAGAAATTTTAAAAGGTTTAGTGTTTCACCTGCAATGTTCAAAGATAACCTTTTGTTGTTACTGGGAGAGGTAAGAACTGCGGTATGTGATTCTGACATAATAAAGCAACCTGTATTTCTGAGCTCATTCGGTTGATTACTTTGTTTAGTATCTTTCATGCCTGCAATGACAAGCAGCAGAATTCCCATGACTGAAAACTCCCAAACAATTACAGTGCAGGAAATAAATTGAGATGTTGAATAAGGCACTTGCATGCTGTGAATTTGTCAGAGTTCCCCTCTCTGGCATGCAGATGTATAATCTGCTTGTTTCTGGGCTGCCAATTTTGTGTCCAGGTTTCATTCAGTGGAAATAGCAGTACAACATTCCTGTTTCTTCAGTATGTAATAAACCTGTGTTGAGAGATTCACAGTCTGTTTTGCCTGGTAAGCAATAAAAAGCAGAGCTGAAACATAGACTGCTTCCCTCTATTGTACCAGCTCTGCCAGCTTGCTCAGTGTGAGTGTGGGCCATGCAGTACAGGATGATTTGCAGTGAGACCCAGCTTCTACACCAGTGCACGATCTGGTTCCTACAGTAACTTAAGTGCATAAGAAACTTAGGTTAGGCAAAGGTAGGCTAAGGTTGTTTGTTTAAATTACTATGTATGGCAAAAAAAGCTGGAAGGGTCACGTAAATTCAAAATCTGGAAAGAAACTCAACTTCAATTTATTATTACTGTAAAATTGTAGAAATTAGGGTATTGGACTCTTCTGTGAGAGAGTTTGACTTACAGTTTAGGAGGATCAGCAATATCTCTGCAATCTCATGCAACTACATCTCCTTATATTCTGTCAACTCTTTATTTAGTACCCATGTAGCATAGGTTCACACAAATGGTTTCTATGTTTTGCATTATCTGTTTTTTTAAGCTAAACAGATCTGTCATGAGACTAATAGAGAAGGGAGGAGTGCATGTACTTAGCTAGTCCAAAGTCTAGAAAATCAGTAACCGACTTACTTTTCCTCCGTTCTTTGGAAAGCCTTAGAATGTATATCCATCACTGGGTCTGGCTGTCAGGTATGTGAAGTCATTCAAAAAACAGATGAGAAGAACCACACCCTCCAAGTCTTGGCTTGGCTTGTTTTTGCAACATCTCCATGTTACTTTTGTTGCAGTTACCTGCAGGGGAATTAATTACAGCAGAGAACTCTTCAGGGCTGTGGAAGCACTGAGTAGACAGGGTCTGCTTCAAGAAACTTTCACAAACACCAGTACACTTAACTTATTTAATAGCCAAAAGAACTGATGTGAGCATGCAGTCAAGTAAAGGAAGGAGTCCAGATCTTCAGCAGCCCAGTTCAGTGCCAGATACAATAGATGCTGTATGATAAACCATCTTCCCCCATGTACAGAAAGGCTCAGAAGTTAACTGTGCTGTCTGACATCATCACAAATAACCATTTGTTAAAAACATGTCACAGAGTGTTATGGTAGCCTTCACTCAAGATTTTTGAGTGACAAACTTTTAGATACTGAGGACCAATTAAACTATAAGGCACTTGTTAATGGGGACACACTTATTACAATGCAATTGCATTCGTAACTCACAAATTATCTTTGTAGCACCTGTATTTTCATTAATTGTTTGCATTGAAATAAGTACTTTCCTTTACAGATATTCTTGGTATTTTGTAAGCTTTATATGGGAAACAGGTGATGTTTGGATGAAGGTGACATAACCCTTACAGTAGCTTTTGGCAGATGAGTTTTAGGTTTTCTGGAAGCAAGCTAAGGAGCTGAGTTGGCAAGTAAAATGAATGTCAGCCTTCGAGTTCACAGGTCTGTGTGAATGGTGTTTGCTATTGCCTAATTAGAGTGGTTTCACATTGCACATCCCCTTTTCCCTATCTCGATTCAGGCTGGCTCTGGGTTTTGAGGTTTAAAAAAGTACAGGTGCTTTGCAGAGCAAAATTTACTGCTCTCAACAAGGGAGTGCTATGGGATCCTCCTTGATCTCTAACAGCTGCATTCTTTCAGGCTTGGTAATGTATTTAGTGATAATGAAAGTAAGTAGCTCATTGTGTTGGTATGAGCCAGGTGTAATGTAAATAGGCATTGTGCAAGCATATCCAGACTACTAAGGCAAATTATTTCAGGTTGATCCTGGCCTCCTATAAACACAGATGGATAACCAAGGGGAAGATCTTTGTCTGAAAGCTTACCACTCTTATCTGTAGCTCTGACACCTGGAGGTCTTCCCAAGGAGTAAAATGCATGACTGCTTCCAGAGCAGGATCTCTGCCACGCTGCCTTGACTGAGCCTATGGCAAATACTGATCAGTTGATTAAACCCTTGAAAACAATTGTGTTTAGAACTAAGCTGAAGATCTAGCAAACCATTAGAAGAGAGCAGCTTCCAAATGATGCCCATACAGTGTCCCCTTCCTAGACCTGGAGTTCTCCAGTAACATGAAAAAAGAGCATCAGAGGAGATCCAAATACTGCCTGTCATTTAATGCATTTGTGACCAGCAGGCAGATTGTAGAAGAGCTTTCTGGAGGAGAATCACGAGCATGCTGGTACCTATGTGTTAGTTAGCTGAAAGCTATACTGTTTAAAAACGTGGTGGAACCGATACCAAGCCTTTAGAATTAACATTAGCCCCAAGCAGAGAAGCATGTTAGAACACTGGCCTCCACTTCCCTTTGGTCTCATCACTAACCCATCCTCTTGTTATCAAGGCCTGGATGTGAGGAGTCCCTGAAGCTGTAATAATAAAGACCTGATGAGCATGTAAAACTGGGTGAAGGGGAATTACTGGAAATCTGAGACCCCTCCCTGCATTTACACAGCAAACACCTTGATAATTGATGTGTGTATTTATGTAGTTTTACTTGTTACAAATCTATAGTAAATAATGCCTTGGCATGTCAAACATATAAGGGTACAATGAGTCATTCTCAATATTAAATAAGAAGCCTTGATCCCAGAATTTTTTATTGAGGCGAAACATTGTTTTAAATGCGTATCTCAAACTGCTTGTTAAAGTAAATGCCTGTGGTATGACTGGGCTGGAAGGATGAAAGAGAAAATTCACTGTGCTTTCAAACTGGAGCATACATTGCCTGCTCCAGCTTCAGGTTTTATTGCAAGTGCTCTGGTTTTACCCAAGTGGACAGCAACTTGGCAGCAATTTTCCACAGCACATTCTTTTTATGTATATTTACCAGCAGTGAACTCAAAAACTAGTCAAATGAAACCTGTCAGTGAGACTGTGGTGTAAATCTGTCTCTGTGCCCAACCCGCAAAATGTTATTAGTCAGCTGTTGCCCCAGCCAGAAAGTGTTAGCTCCTGAGTTTGGGTTGTGGTGGCTCATACATTCAGCTTGGGAACTCCAAGTTCAATACGTAGAGTGTCAGCCAATGTGACTGTTCTGTCAGAAACAAAAGGCCTGTGTGAGGTCACCCCCTAGGTCTGAAGAAAAGATCAGTCTGTCCAGGGAAAAAAGAACAGTAGACTTACACCTTTTACCCATAGTGTTTTCCCTCCAGCTATTATCAAGGTAACATGGATACCACCTCAACAGAGAACCTGTCAAGTAGTTCCTTTAAGTCATTATATTTATTAATTCATTATATGTCTGCTGCCACAACCTTTTAAGCTCCATGTTTTCAGCATAGTCATTGAATAGTTTGGTTTGCAAGGGATCTTTAAAGGTCATTTAGTCCAACCCTCCTGCAATGAGCAGGGACATACTCAATTAGATCTAGTGTGCTCAGAGCCCTGTCTAACCTGACCTTGTATGTTTCCAGGGATGGAGCACCAACAGCCTCTCTGGGCAACCCGTTGCAGTGTTTCATCACCCTCATTGTAAACATTTCTACCTTACATCTTGTCTAAATCTACCTTCTTTTAGTTTAAAACCATTACCCCTTGTCCTATCACAAAAGGCGCTGCCCAAAATAACCCCCTTTTACTGCTGTACTGAAAGGCAGCAATAAGGTCTTCCTGGAGCCTTTTCTTCTCTGGGCTGAACAATGTCAACTTTCCTCACAGGAAAGATGTTTTAGTCCTCTGATCATTTTTGTGGCCCTCCTTTGGACTGGCACCAACAAGTCCACGTGCTTCCTATGCTGGCATGTCCCTAAGAAATTAAGTCCACTTTCTGGAATGATCAATATGATAAATTTAGCAGGTTGTTTTACACAAAAGACTTCTTTACAGGCATTTGCTTACACTTTTGCAGAGACTGGAAAGATGATAGTGTTATATCCAGTCAGAGAAGCGGAAGCGGCAGAATGTTATTACATGTAAAGGATCTTTTCTGTTTTGTAGGTATTGCACTTTAGATCTGCAATAACCAGAAGTGCTTGGAATGATTATGAGATGGAAGGAAAAGCTTTCATCAGCATAACCTATGTTACTGCTGTGTCCACAAATTCTAAAATTTATTGACACTTACTACCAAATATTATAATTCCCCTTGCCATTTGTATTTATTGCTCTCTAGCAGTGACCAGAATGATGTACAACCAAAAACCTATCAATTATTTCACCTGTGAATAAGAAGATAACAATACACTTATGACTAAGTTGCCTGTGTCCTTTCCTTTCTAATGAATTAGTGTGGAATTTACAGCTCAATTTCCAGACACTTAACTTTTATTCTTGTGGCCTGTATCAGAGAGCCTAAAGCAGGGTGAATGTAGAATAATACCAACAAATATAAACAGTTCTGTTCTCTGGTTTTGACTTTGACAACTCCAAGTACCATGTATGTGCTAACGTGTTTGTGGGAAGATTGAGTTAGATATGTTGGTGAAAAAGCAGCAGATTTTATCTAGGAAGATAAATGTGATAATGTTGGAAGAAGTAAAGACCAACCACCACCAAACATTATGGCCCCGATCCCAAAGCACCAAGGTAAGTTTGCAGAGCTCAGTACAACAGCTGTCAAAAGACATTAGAAGTCAGAATGTATTTCCACAGTTGTTTCTCTGAGATCCAAAATATCTTTTGAGCTATGTTGCACTGCAGAGAACTGCTTTGTTCTTGCAGAACAAATTTGGGAATGGGCTGAATGTGACAAAATCTTCAGCTGGTGGTTTTTGGTTTTTTTTTTCATTACTACTAACTGGGCAACCATACAAACATTTGTATTATTGTTGATCAAATGTTAGAGTTTGGGAGACAAGCATCAGTCTTAGTTGATCATTAGCTCAACATGATTCTTTCTTTCTTGGGTTTATGAAGGGAACTACAAGTAAATGGTCTAGGAAATAGCCCTGTGTAAAAGGAGTTGGGTAGGAGATAAAGGGATAGGGGATTATAAACAGTGATGGTTTGGTGCTTTTTTTGTTGTGCTTTTCTTTTAACCAACAAGGTTAAAAAAAAATTCAATAATTTAAACAATAGAAAATCAATATTTTGCGAGAAACATTGCCTGAACACAAGAGTATCTGGCAACTGAGAGTAGAAATGCCCTGGGCCACAGAAGTCTGCTTTCTTGTTTCAGCTACAGGAAATAAAAAAAGAAAGCATAGTTGCCAGTGCAAGAACTAACTCCAGATTTGAAAGTCTTCCTGTTGAGAAATACTTGTTTCATAAGCATGGAAGTGTGCTCTTCACAATTACAATCAATCTTCCACCTAATTATTTCTTATTAAAGTTTATTAAATTTAGCAACCTTCTACAGAAATGGTAATATCAGATACATCATATACAAAACAAAAGTAAGTGTGAGCTGTTTTTGCATTTTTTCAAAATCAGTCTTCACAACTTCTGTACAGTTCCCACAGATTCTCTCAAGCTGGAGAGTCTGTACGGATGCTCATGTATCCAGTCCTTCTGCCCTGCAAGCTGTGCAGTTTTAATGCATCTATTAGTGTAGAATCCAGAAGTAATATTTTGCTAAGCCAACTCCTGTTCTTTTATTTTTTTATATCTTTTCTCTTTTTGTTCTTTTTTTCCTCCTCCTCTTCTCTGCTGCAGTGTGCCATTCGGCATGGAATTTCCTGGAGGCAGAGCAGCATTGTAGCCCATTGCACGTCTTCCATGTGTTCCATAGTACATAATGAAGTTGTGCTGTCAAAACCAGGTTCCCACCTGTTGCCTTTGGAAATGTTGTTTTGTTTTTGCCTGGGAAGAGAGGCAGGGGCCCTACTTGATTCTTCTTAGGGAAGTAGCAATTTCCACAATGTGCACAGCTCATGCCTCTGAATTCCCGTGTTTGTGGACTCCGGAGTTTCACATTGTAACTGTTGGCACTCAGCTTTGAAGTGATGAAAGACTGAGGAAGCACGCAGAGGTATGATGGGAACAGAGAGCTTGCCAAACCCTGAAGCATTTTGCACAGTTAAAAAGTGAATAGTGTCCTTTTGCTCTTGGCTCCTGTACTTAGTTTCAGCTGCCCAATACATGAAAGAATAAGCTTGTTTTCACTGAAAACATATTTGAATTGAAGTAAGTCTCTTCTCTGCTCTTAGTGTTGTAACAGTCTTTACAATATGTATTGCAGGGATCATGGCATATCCTCAGCATGAACTTCAAGAGAAATTTGAGTGTAAAACACATGTGTACAGCAAGATGGATATACTTGTACTGCTTTTACTGGTCCTTATGCTGTTATTTGTGATCACAGTATGGTTTTGACCATGCTAGTCAGATCCTGAGATGTGGACTTCAGAGGCTGAAGTGGTTGGAGTGGTGTGGTCTCTCCCTGAGTTGTACAGGACACCTGTCACTAGGTGTAGTGGAAGTGCCCTTCTGTGGTAGGTGTTACGTGTATTCCGAGAATCAGTGTCAGGAGAAGAGTTGAAAAAGTTAAACGTGAGGACCTACTCAGTGTTTAAGTGGCTAAGATCACTCAGAACTCCTGATACAATATATATAATTTCTGTTCTTGTTGATCATAAGTACTTTTCAGGATGTTGAGAAGCAGTTTTTTGCATGTGCTTGATCATATGTACAATATCATGAAGTCCCTATATTCAGACCAGCAGTAAGGTTACATCTGTACTTCACCATTGATTATGGGGTTAGGAATATTGCAACAGCCCCACAAAAGACCAGAACAAGCACATTTTTCCTGAGGGAGCAGACTTCTGAAAGCAGCAGTTAGATTCTTCAGGACATAACTTCTACCTCAGAAGAGGTATGGACTCCTTTCCTGCCTCTAGTACCAGACCTAATTATGCACTATGGTACTTAATGATGCATTACTGTATTGGGTAGGGAAGGTATTGCATTTGTGGACCTTGACAATGTTTATGTTGACTAGTATTACTATTATTCTGAGCCAGGTAAGGGAGTACTTATTTCCACGCTGGTGTTGTGGTATCTGAAATCAGATTCTGAATCTCTGTTCTTAATCACTTAATGTTCTAATTTCTTTTTGTTTGTTGATACAACTTTGACTTTAGGTAAGTGCTTTGATTTTTAGTCGAAGCTCAGGTAGTGCTTGAAGCAATATAGGACTGATTTCCTGTTCCATCTTCTTTTCTCGAAACAAAGGTTAATCCATGGCTGAAGCATTAGTTTGAGGGAAAGACAAAATG
Organism: Struthidea cinerea; assembly: GCA_013397865.1. Classification (NCBI taxonomy): domain Eukaryota; kingdom Metazoa; phylum Chordata; class Aves; order Passeriformes; family Corcoracidae; genus Struthidea; species Struthidea cinerea. The sequence goes on along the minus strand of VZTI01001175.1, from coordinate 1,421,905 downwards.
TAACACAGGGTTGTTTGTGCTATGGAGTGCATATGTTTGCCAGCCACGTGTTATGTAGGGCAGAACAATCATGTAATGATGGAATTCAGGCCTCAATTAGAGCCTGTGTGAGCCAGTGGGGGATGTTCAAGGTTCTTTGCTGTGCACAGGTGCAGTCAGGTGCACATCCATCAGAGTGGATTGAGAAGCTCGGCACAGGAAAGGGATGCGTTGGAGAGAGTCCTGCAGGCTGCCAGGTGGAGCACCCTTACCTGTGGGAAACTCTTCACTGCTCCTTCTCTTTTACATTATCGTGGCTATAGTCAGGCTTAAAATGCCAAAGATGGATTGTTCAAAATTTCTACCAATAACATCACAGTAACAAAAAAAAAAGGCAAAACAAATTACTGTCTTTCTGGCTTCTCTCTCTGAGTCTCTGAGTTGTGTCCAAGGTGTAGGTATCTTTCACTGAGAATTGAAGGACCAATTTTAGGATCATCACTGTAGCCAAGAGGCTCCAGCAATATGTGAAAGCACAGGAGTGAATGACAGAACTACTAGAACACTTAACTTACTAATGCTGCCTGTTGGCTGTTATGCCCTACAGGTCTCCTACACAGTGACAAAGAGCTTTTCTCCTACCATCTTTTAGCAGTCAGCAATGCTCAGCCCCACAGGTTTTATTTCTCTTCAAAACCACTTAGAAATAGCAAGATGGTCCTCATGGTTCTTAATAAAGCGGGCACTGCATGAAAGGAATCCTGTCTCTGTAGACCTCTGTAGAGCCTTTGCTATCCTAGTAATTGTTCTTAACTTCCTGAAGTTGCCTGCTTTCAACAAAGGAGGCTTCTTGTGAAAATACCTCAGTTCTGGAACCATATTCATAGGCAAAGCATCTTGTGTGTCAGGAACTACAGATTTTTTTTAAAATATATGAATGTGTTGGAATCTGTAACTTCTGCAACAGCTATGACAAAATGCAGGCAGAACTATAATTTACACTTGCTTTACAATCTACCGCTTTCTCAGTCTTGATCTTTTGGTGCTGCTCAAACCAGAAATCCCCCAGCACCTAATTACAAATGTTGGAGGAGAGGTTCATGTTATTTTACTGACAGTAAATAGTGACAGGCCAAAGTGATGTCTGTTATCCTTCTGCACCAACTGTGAGTCTGACCCACAGTCAAGCAGTTTTCTTGCTCAGTGTAAAAAGAAGAGACTTTAGTCTCATGTTCCCAGTGCTCACTTGAAGTTGTCAAATTTATCCTACCCTGTCATCTTTCCAATGAAGTGTGACAACATAGCTTAAAAGTGTCAAAGGTTGTAGCTTTTTTAAAGAGTATCCGTTTTCATCTCTCAAGAGGTTATTAAAAAAGCTGATAACAACCTTGAGAATGGATAGAAAGGGAGCACCTGGACAAAAGCAGTCTCTCTAAAAATGAAAACAAACAAAACCCAGCAACATTTGTGTGGTCCAGTATAGAGTGGGAGGGAAAGTGAAAAGATGCAAATTCTCCCCCTTTCATGTTTTTTTGCTATCTTTTTCTGAGTGAGAGGTTTCTGTATCTGTGGCCATGACCCCAAAGGGAAAAAATGGATTAGAGTGAGATATCATGTTGCAGAAAATTAATGTAGCGGTTGTCCCTGTACACAGACAGAACCTTGGGCCTGAGTCATGCCAAGTCTGGCTTCTCACCCAGTGGATTGTGTGTCACTGCACATGTCCGTGCCAGTCTTTAACGCACTTGGCAGTGAAATCTAGGGACTGGATTCTCACACATTACCAAGAAGCTTAAACCCATGCCATTCATGGCTACAAATATATTTAGGAGCTTTCTGCAGTCAGGAACACTTGAGGAGAGTATCTCTCTGGTTGTCTGTTGGGTTTTACGATGATTCTGCTAATACCGGGTACTCTGTTGTTTGGCTTCAAGCAGTGAACTGAAAGCATGCCCTATAATGAATAAAACTTAGTTGGAAAAAATTCTTTTGTTCTTACATGGGTTTGCTGTCATCTCCTGAAATGTTACTCATTTCCTTTTGGAAATGTCTACAACAATCAAAGCTTGATTTGGTTGCCAGCCATTTGGTTTAAATAAACAGCTGTATTGATTTGCACAGATGCTGGGCCCTGTGCCAGCTTTTTCTTTGCATTACTAGAGAGTCCAAAAGGCCCCTGACACAGTGTGCCCTTGACTAAGCTCTATCTTGTCTGCTACATCCTACTGCATTCGTTTCTTTCTACATGTGAAAGAGGACTGGACATTAAGGAATGTAACAATTTATGGTGTGAAAACTGGAAGTAGCCAGCTAGCTCTTGGCTTGGTTCTTTTCATCCCAAACCCACATGTTTCTCAGCCCCTCTGGGGATCCCAGCATTTCCTTTTAAGCTGCTTTAAACATGATTCTGCGTCTCCATCTCTGCTTTTTATATTTTAGAAAGAAAATCCCTGGAAAATGGCTTTCTTGGAGACATTTCCTTTCAGAGACTATACTAGAGCAGAAAATATAATTAGAATGGAAGGCACTGACTGAAGGTTTTATGCATTTGTCCTTTAACAGGCTATTTTAACACTGGAAGTAGTATATCTAAGGCAAAATAGGCTGTAAAATCCATTTAAGAAGCTGGCTAAATACCTAAGCCGTGGTTTTGAGTTAACTTTGTGCCACCGTGGCAACAGTGCTACCAAGCTAGCTTAGATGTGTTTGTGAGAATGGTGGCAGCATAGCCCAGAGTCTTCCTCTCTGCCAGAGAGGCAGTGTCCTTTCTGTGCCTCAAACGAGGCATGCCAGGAAATGGCCTGATAATCTCTGAGGCCCCTCAGCTCTTCAAAACATGGTCAGTGGGGAATAAGCCATCTGGTTTTAAACTTAGATGGCCATCAAAAAGGTCTGGCATGTGAGAGCTGCTATGGAAGATCTAGATTTTAATTTCTTGTGTTTGTTGAGAGTCAGAATGACTAAAGACAGAAAGTAGCAGCTGTTCAATCTAGTGGCAACTGCCTCTTTAGGAAACCAGTAATGTGACTTGTGATAAATGCTGGGATACAAATGTGATCATTATTTAGGACTTCCAGTAAATTCAGACTGACATATAACCAGGCAGGAAAAAGAAACATAAGAATCTTTATTCCAGTGGCTCATGATCAGCAGCCAGAATTCATCTCAGATTGCTGAGTTTTGTGACTAGTTGATATAGCACCTAGAACTTCTTTCACCTTACTCTTCTGGACTTTGATCTTATCACACTCTTGAGGTCTACAGGCCTGGCCAGTCTGCAGAACCTTGCAGCACCTCCAGAAGCAACAGTGGTTAAAGTAGAAGCTCCCTTTGGGGTTTGTCAGCTCATTCATTTTTGGAGGTAGACTATGCTATTTGCTACTCTGCCAATGGAAACCCTAAGTCCCGTGGACATGGTGACCTGTTTTTAAATTTCTTCTGACACCAAACTGTGATTATTAAAAAAAAGGAGTTACTCTGTTAGCCTTGAAAGTTTTCCAGGGTCTGGGTTAGCATTCCCTGGCCTCTTGTTCTTTAATCACTGCAAATTTATCCATACTTGGAAGAGAGCAGAATGTGTCAGAGCAGTGGTCTGGTCCTCTGCAGTTGTGTTCTAGACCTTACTTCATGTCTCTAACACTTAAAAATGTGGAGCAGTACACTGAATCAGTCTGTTGATGCTGCAGCCTTGAGGTGTTTTGTTTTTTCAGCTCTGGACTTTTACAGATTTTGTTTCAGTGTCTTGATTGTGTACATGTAGATTTTGCCTTCTGCTTTGCATGTAGATCTCATGAGGAAGATGGCCAGTAGGCCTCGTGTATACATTACATATTTCTAAAGGAGCTTTCTGGTTGATCTGATAAACAGCACATTCCTTAGAGAACAGCAAGGGCCTGCAGGGAGCTCTTTGACATCCCTGACCCTTGGTGAGGTGTTACAGAGCAAGCTAGGGTCATTCCAGAGGTTATGTTTTGATCTTCTGTTTCTTTAGGTCAGCATTAAGTGGAGGGGATTAAGGGATTTTTGGCAGTCTGTGTGAGGGGTCCACTGCTGGGGATAGCCTTGAAAAGAATGTTTGTCATTCCCACTGCCTGCTGTGGGAAAGTCACAGGATCACTACATCAAGTGCTGGGATTTCTAGAGAGTCTTAAGCAAGAAAGACCCTGGGGCAAGATACCTCTTTCTTATCTAGTTGTGACATTTCTACAGGAGATGCTGTTTTACAGCTTTTTGATTGATTTCTCCTACAGTCTTAACTCTAGATTTAGGCAGAGGGAGGAGGGTGGGAAGAAATTAAGCATTTTGTCCAAAGTCTTTGTCTTGGTTTTGCTCATGTTAAATTTAATTTATAGGTATTTAGATCACAATACTTAGAGGAAAAGTTGCTTGCCTTATAATTTTTGCCTTATAATTTGCTATTTGTCCCAAACCCTGTGTTAATTAACTAGCTCATACATTCATATGCTTAAGTCATTTTACTCAATCTACTGGTGTTAAAAAGTGATGTCAAAGTGTGGGTTTAGCTTGAGGGAAATCAATGCAGTGAAAACAGGGGATTCTCTTGGGGCAAGCTCTGAGTCCCAGCTCTGGCACTGCTCACTTTGTGCTGTCATCTAGGTGCGACACTTCCCGCTCCCTCTTTCCTAATTCAGCCTGTGCCGTGCAAGGGATGCACCCACACAGAGTGAGGCAATGTGGCCACAGGAAGGCTGCACTCCTCCACGTACATTACTAGTGGTGAGAAACAAGTTTTATTAGCTGGTGTGGCTAATAAATTCCAAGATCTGAACTGGCTTTTGTTTTCATAAAACAGTGTATCACACAGTCCACAGCCAAAAGGCACTAGAGGCTGAACCTTTTACCAATTCTATCAGGATTTTAAACATACACATTTTTGTTGCTTCTACTTTGAATATACACCCTGTTATTTTATAGAGATGTCCATGCCTGAACGTCACCAAGTGCTTTCAGATTATTAGCAAAATTCTCCATTGTTGTATCCTTTATCTGTTATCTTTCTTCTGCGTGACTTACCTGTGATGTCTCCCAGTGGCTGACAGCACTGCAGTCAACATCAAAGCAAAGAACTCTTCATTGTCTTTGCTCTGCACTATACTTACATACCCCAAGTATGATAAGAAGTCTTCTGAATTAATTCTGCCTACCAAAGTCTGTCATTAAAGACAACAACAGTATGGCATAAAAATCTCTGAATCCCAAAAGAGGATTTTGCACATGAATATTTGGTGAAGAGAAAGGTTCTGATTAGGTTTCTAGCATATTGTGACTTCATGATTTTGTATCTTGTATTACTCAAGTCATCAGTTACTAATAGCTATTTGTCACAAAATCTCAGTGATATTTCCAGAACTGAATTGTATTGCTGGCAAACGTGGTACACCCCCTGAACAACCAAAAGGAAACAGGTTCGTACTGCAAGACACAGACAGTGGAACCCATCTGGTTCACAGACGGGAGGGTCATTCTTGTCTTTTCGTTGCTAATTGTGTTACAGAACTGGTTTCTTTCAACAGGAAGTTATAATAAGATAATCTAATTATGAATAATTTTGTTTACCAGACAGTTTTCCTTTGGGAATAATCGAAGTTTCTCAAAAATTTATCACCTCAAATGCATCCTATAGTTGGTCTCCTAGCACTTCTTCGTTAGTGCTTCTTTCCTGGTTTAGTTTCTCTCTCTTACCCTTGATGACTGTTCCAGAAGAATAATCTTTCACTATTTTAATGTCCTCCCATTGTGAAGACCTATCACTTTAAAGATATAATTCTCTTACTCTTTTCTTATGCTTTCCAGAAGCACAAGTATTTGAAAGAATACCTGTATTCTTAAAAAAATGTCAGTAAGAATGAAGGCTTGAAGGTGTTATTAGAGGCCTATGCTGCTCCCCATTACTGCAGAACGTATTCCATGTAAAATAGCAAAGCCATTGTGGAGTATCTGTGATCTTCAGGATGTGTTCTGTCTCATTCTTTCACATAATCATAAATAGGAAATAAAATTAATGTAATAAATTTCTGGCCTTTGCAGATGTAGGATTGTTGTATTGGATTCTTGCCTTTTAAAAAAACAGCATTGCATCTACTGGCATGACATGATCCAAGAATACTGTTCCATAACTGTTGTTTCTTTCCACATCTCCAAGGAAATCTGCAGGTTGTTATTGCAGAAAACACAGCCCTTACTGCTGTCCATTGCCACATCAGCTCCAGCATTGCAGCAGTGAAAGTGTGAAGTGTGGGATCAGGTCCCTCTATATTCTCAGATGGATGGACGGCACCACCTCCACAGGCTTGCCTTCCTATTTTCTATTTCTTTTGTTTTTAAATTTCCCTCTCATTATTTCAAAATTAAACCACATGAAACCTGCCCCCAAATATCTGTCTGCTGACCAGAGCTGTTAAATGCTGGTGCCAAAGAAATGAGTCTGGACTGACTGGACTAATTAAGTTGGCCAAGGCACTTGAGACAAGCTCAAAGAGTCGCAGTGGGAAAGGGAGGGAGAAACACCAATTTCTTATATGCAAGTATTAAAGGAAACCAGCTGTTCCAAAATACCCTTGGTTAGTGAATGTCTCCACAAGCAGTCTGCTAAGGGAGCAATATCTGGAGCTTAGTAAAGCTGACTTTTTAAAAATCGGTATTTGAAAGACAGAAGGATCCATGTTTAATTTTTTTTTAATCCACTCCCCCTTTATAGTCATTTGCTTTTACCCTAGCTTCTAACAAATTATACTTTCAGCTTCTGCAACTTTTTTTGCAAGACTGTTAAAGGGTATATGGGACCATCCTAGGAGGAGGGTCCTACACAAGTTACTTTACCCTCAGGGTAAGAGCTATGTGCTAAAGCCCTCTTCTGTTTTCAAGCAATTGAAGCAGCACTGGACTCAACTCCAGAGTTTTTACTGTTGTTGCTGATTTTGTGTGTTTTATTGATTATGCTGTGCCACTTCCATCTTCAAGTTTTTTCTGTTTTTTTAGACAAAAAAGACAAATAACAATTGTTTGAAAATGGAACCAACAGCAAATATGAAGCCAAAAGTCCCATGTCTTCCTTTGCATGTCATTACTGAAGGATCTAAGAGACTTATGTTTCATGTCTTGTCCAATATCTCTTACAGCATAAGCTAGCTACTAATTTTTGCAAGTGCTGATAAGTCCTATCTCTTAGCTGAAGTCCAGTGTGAGTAACTATATTCTACCTAAAATTGCTCTGCAGTTTCATTTGAACATGTTCTTGACTTCCCAGGTTGAATTGTGTGGTCCATGAATTGCCAAATGGCAAGTGCCAACTTACAGCTCTGTTTCAGATGTGGAAACTCTCTGAGAGAGAGGAGAGGGAGTGTTTGTCCCTGTAAAATTAGTTGTTAGCACTGTTCTCTATGGCTCTTCATAGAGTCCAATACACATGTTCATTGCAATGAGAAAGGAATACAGTGGGAAGTATCCAGCTGAGATTTGTTATCTGATCAGTTGTAATGAGGAAACAAAGCTGGTGGACTCACAGTCTTACCAGAATTCGTCCTACAGCTGAGTTTTGTATTGTCGAGTCCTCACAAAGAAAAATGGCTTCTATCCTTTTTCCTTCTTTTTTGTTTTTTATTGCTACTGCACCAAAAAAAGGTACAAAGGAAAAAGGAATTATTAGTTTTTCAATATTACATTATGTTTTTCTGTATCTGGCTGAAGTCTTCAACTAAATAAAGATCATGAAAGCAAGGTAAGCAGTGATCAGGACTTCCAGAAGAGATGTTCCAGCAACTGCTTCACTATTTTCTTATTTAGGAGACCTGAGGGTAAGTCCCTTCTCTCAGGAGATTTTCTACAGTAGGTAAATGGCTTTGCTTTTCTGCACCTCAGCTCCTCATTTGTATGGTAAGGCTGAGAGCATTGCCTTGCTAGAGCTTGCTGTAGTGATTACCAGCTCACCCTGTTTTCAAGGGGATATCCACTGGCTGGGAATCATTGCAGCATGGGTGCTCCTCTTTTTTTCTGCTGAGAATGTTGGACTGTGGTTCTAGCAAATGCTATTCCAGACTTCACTCGTTTCTTACTTCTCTAGTCAGAGACTGTAAGAAAGGGAGAGACTCCAAGCCAGTGTGGTGGTTCTTTTTCAAAGAACTGGTGCAAGAGTTAGCATTTTGGGCAAAGTGTGAGGGTGTTTGGGCTTTTGCTTGCTATTTTTCTTACTCCACAGAAAATGCTGCAGATTCTTTGTATGTGTGCGCACAGTGGGAGAACATGCCCAGCTGAGATCCAAACACAAATGAAACAGAACTCGGAAAGTTCAAAGTTGACACAATCCAAGTTCTTACTACTCGGGGGAAAAAAAAAAAAGCTCCTCTACTTTTCCTTTATTAAAACAAACAAACAAAAATCCCAAACAAACAGTAAAAAACCAAAATAACTCCCACCCCACTCATCTTCCTTTTAAAATGCATGCATTTAAATCAGCACACTGCTCTTGGAGATGGAAGAGAGAGTGAGTTCTATTCCCAAAGCCTGTTTTTAATCATCAGATGAATTTTGAGAAAACCTCTGAACATTCAGCAGTTGTGGTCAGTTCTCCCTGCCCAAAAAACGAGTGGTTTTTGCAGACATTCCATAAACACAGGAAGCTTTGACTGTGTCTCTAACAGATAGGGAGACAGAAAAGTAAAATACACACAATATAAAGACAAAAGCTAAACTTGCCATGATAGCTCAGAGGAATGTAGTCCAGAAGTCTGATGTTTCAAACAGAATATCCCAAATCTGTAAAGTACAATTCTAACATAACCTGCCTATGTTTTAGATCTCTTTTTAATTATTAATTTTCCTCCGTGAAGCATGGCGCTATATTCTCCTTGAGTCTCTGGTTTGATTTTGTTTCTTTGGAGGGGTAAAAGGGGCAGCATAAAGGGCTAAAAAACTGTGGTGTGAAGAATTCCCATGGTGTTTAGCTTCCTGATCATCTCATAACTGGTTTTAATTTTTATGTGATGAAATATTTGCCTCAGTTTTATCTGCAGCAGGAAGTTTCATGGATTCATGTTTTATCCAAGTTTTCACATTAAAAAAAAAAAATGCATTTTTTATCCGTTCTAAATTTTTTGTCGTCCAGCTCCTTACTGTCTCGTTTTTCTTCTAAAGTAAGAGTAGCTAAAAAGAAATTCCTGGTTATCTTTTCCTGCATCATTTGTTACTTTTCTATAGCCTAATTGTTGTTAGTTTCCTTTATAAAAGAAACACTTAAGTTCCGTTCATCCATGGGGTTTTTTAAAGAGAAGTCTTTACTTCTTCTAATTCCCTCACCAGTCTTTCTCCTCAGCTTTGCTTTTGCCCAGTTGCTCACTAGAATTGAAGCCACAAACACAGATGAAGGTATCCCTTTCACTTTCAAATAGCCTTTTAATATTGTAATTATTTTCTTTTCCACTTGAGTATTAACCTTTCTAACCTCATCAGCCCAATGAACAGAGATTTTAACAGAACTGTCTGCAGTTGTCCACTCGAGCAGTTAGTTGTTAAAAAGCGAAATTCAGAACATTTTTCCCAAAGTACATTATTTCTCTCTGAAAAGTAAAGAATTTGCCTGATGTTAATCTGTCCAGTTTTTTCATTTCTACCCAGTTAAAATTACTGGAGAGAACCTTTAACTGAGACATCCCTGACACTTCATGATGATTTCTGTGAGTAAATTTTCATTGTTGGAATAGCTGAATCCGAGGGCTTTTAATCATTCTGAATTTAGGATTATGAATCAGAATAATGTCACGGTTTTTTAGAGTCAGTATTCTTTCACAACCTTCCTAATTTTTAATTGTTTTTCTAAAATTCTCTGTTAATATGATTTCTCCCTTCACAGATCCTGTCATCATTGTCAGCCTGTTTGCCAACAGAAACCCTGTTCCAAAAGTTTTTTTCCTGTGGAAATGTTTGATATTAAAAAAATTAATCGAATGAGTCAAACCCCAGATTTTTGAAATCTTCAGCACAGAGAAAAAAAAATACTAAGTATCTTTCATGATATTATATAATATTGGTGGTATTAAAACAGCAATGGAAAACAAGAAGAAAACAGTTTTGCTTTTAGTAACATATATTCCTGCAGATGTTTCAGATTTCCACTGCACTCTTCTGTGGTAAATTCCTCTGTGAAAAGTTTAGTTACCATTTCATCAAGAGAGGGCTCCTTAATTTTTGGTGTGGTTTTGTTTTACCCCAACTGCTCTGTGTTTACAAAGACAAGTTAAAATATTGTATGTTCTATTGCACTCTACAATTAGGAATTATAACATCTAAAGTATTGTGTTCAGAAAAAATCCCCAATAACTGATCATTATTGGGTTTATGCTGAAAGTTGTTTCATTTGGTTTGGTGAAACTCTCTATTAGCATCCCAGTTGGTTTCCGGTTAAAATCTGCTTTTGATGTATCCTTGCTCCATCCTTCTGCTTTCTCAAATCAACTCAATCTGAAACCTGGAAATTCCTGTCCCATGACTAATGGACACTGATGCAGCTCCTCCCTGCAAGCTCTGCTCTCTGCTCCTTTGGGTGTGCTTTGAAACTGGTCAATAATAAGGAGCAAAAGACTCCTGGCCCTCCACGCTGTTTTATTAAACTTGCTGGCATGGGAGCTTTAGCACTGTCCCTGTTTTCAACATTAAGCCACATATGATAAGTAAAGAAATACTGTGTTTTACCAGGCAATGTAGTCAAATGACAACATAGTATGTAAATTGCAAATGTTAAAGTGGTTCAAGTGGTGTACACCAAAACCTCATCTGAAAGGGAACTCTGTATCAGCCATTCTTAAGGAAACTTGTCAGCAGCCTTGGAGAATTCCCTGCTGATAATCAAATGTCATCTGACCCCACCAGGTAAAAGCTAAAAGTGATTTACGTTGGGTTTTTAAAATTGAAAGTATGCAGTGTCTTTGCATCCTTTATTCTGCTGCACCATTTTCTTCAGCAGTGTTTTTGGCTAGTCCGTACATCACAATCTTCTATGGGAGATGTAGGCAACCCCTGTAAAGGCGGGGTGCAGATTAGGTCACATGCAGATTTTCCAAGGCAGAAATGCAGCGGTGAGACCCCCATTTCACTGGGAGCAGCTGGTTCCCAGTGGAAGGAGAGGTCTCTGTGCCACCAGTGTCCCTGAACCCAAAAGGTTTTCACCCAGTCCTGTAGTCCTGTGGTTTTGCATATGAAGAGTTTGGGGTTCCGTGGCCAAAGATCGCCCATGTCGGTGTTACAGACAGATACTGGATCTTTTTCCTGAAAATGAATGGGGGTTTGTTTAGTTGGTCAGTGCGGTTTTGTTTTTTGGGGGTTTTTTTGGTTGGTTTTTTTGGGTTTTTTTGGTGTATGATAATTAGGCATGGATAATTAAATACAAGATTTTAGCAACTTTGTGGAAGTAAAGGACTAAAGGACCAGTACGAATAACTGTTGCAGCTGTCAACATTCTATGCTGTTTTGAGGGGATTAATACGCAACCACAAAAATTTGTTCCAGGCAGACACTTGGCATTAAAAGATGCAGTCCAGGATTTTATTTTTTTCTTACGTTTGAATTTAATGCATCGGGCCATTTTTAAGTAGGAAAAAGACTTTGTTTTTGAAAGTTCAGATTCCTGACATAGTTCTGGTTTCAGAGGGAATATTTAAGGAATGAACAAGGGCCACAGGACTCTGCCTCCTATTTTGCCCCCTTTCTGCCTCTCTTCATCAAAACTGTTTTGTGTTGTTATGTTCTTGTGCTCTATCACAGCCTGTGATAGGGACAGATAAAAGTGTAGTTCTGGGTTTATTCTTCCTCATTTTTCTCTTTCACTCGATAAAAGCCCATGACTGGTTATGCCTATTGACTCTCGATAGCAGTTGAGGGCTTCTTTGGGAACTTCTGGAAAATCTCATCTTGGCTATGTATTCTGTACTCAGTGACTGCTTCCTATGCCCACAGGTAAAATAAATGAAGCCCCCCATAATGTCCTGAAAGTTGTCATCTTTCCCAGTCATCATAACTGTCTTCCAACAGACAGGTTTTCAGCTGTTTCCGCAGTACATGATTTATTGTGAAGACAGGAGAGCAGAAATCAATCTAGTCCCAATGCTCTTGCAGTCATGTTTCTACTGCCAAATTTCTGCTATTCTGGGGAAAAAAAATTGGCACTAACATAGCAAATGGTTCATCTTAATTTAAAATATTAAGGGAAGTCAGAAGAGGAAGAAGCAGAATATTTAGAATGTTAAAAAAATACCTTTAAATTAGAGAGAGATTAAGAAAAAGAGAATTAGGAAATTTCCTTACTTATAAATTACTCCCTGAGTGGAGGGTTCACTCAAAATTTTGTGATTTACAAAATGCTCAGCTGGCAGGAGAAATCACTCAGTGACTTGTTCATTTTTCTTTTTATCTTGAGTGTCTAGTTTTGCTTTAAAAATAAGCAGTATGGGTTCTATGTTGAATTCCCGTACTGAGTAACATAAACCCTGAGGGTTTTTTGTAAATTCGAACAAAAAATGTGCCATGAGCAACAAATCCACTATTCTGGGCCTGAGTTTTGCTTCATACTTTGCCTATGAACTTAAGACTATTAGTTGTTACTGTTACATTGTCTGTGGTGTAAAATGGGCTTCTGCAGCCCTAAGATCTGAGAAAAAAAATGCACTGAGGGCTGAGTGCTCGTATTTGAAACATAAGAGAGGAAGAACAGTACAGTAATCCCTGTTTTCCTCAGCCCCAGCGTGTGCATGTTGGCTTTGTCAGAGATTGCTCAGATTGGCCGTGGCAAAGCTGACCAGAGGCTCAAGTAGTCTCATGCCTTGTTAGTCCAAGTTTCTTGTCACCAGCTGTATTCTCTCGAAGACAAGGCTCTCTTGAAATGAGATTTGGTGTGATTCTATATGATTTCTAGTTCCAGTGATTTTAATGATACTTCATGTAATTGTTTTTAAATTTCTAGTAGAATTTTCTTCCACTTCCCTTGATACTGATGCTAAGATGTGCTGTATACATTCCTAGAAATAAGTAGGATATATCCTTGCTGACAGCAGTGTAGTGGAAGATAGCAATATTCTTAGTTGTGTACAGTTCTCACAGTGCTTCACAAATAGCAGTTTTTCAACCTGTTTTAATTTTTTTCACAGACTCAGAACCAGAGGCACAAAGCAGGTAAGTTATATGGCAAAGGCACTAACTGGGAATCAGTGATAAGCCCTCATTTAGAAGAGGGCTCCTTCCTTTTATTTAATGTCTACAATGTTATATGAGCTTTTATAAAACTTCTCTTAATTAAAAAAATCATGTAATGTTTTTAGAAATCTAATCCATTGAAACAATTTAGTTTGTCCTTTGTTTACTGTTTTTAAATTTAAAGAGCACGTTTCCAAGCTGTTATGAAATTTGGCACTGTCATTTATTGAATGCATTATTTATTTGAGGGGAAGAAACCAAAAACATTCTCCCCCAACCATTTTGTTAGAGTTCTTGAGAGCTTAAGGTCTTCATGCTCTGAAAGCAGTTGTTAAACAAAATAAACTGCATGCAGGAAGTAGTGGAATTTAATGTCATACAAAGTTCAAAAAGAATAAAAAGAAAGAGCTTATTCTCAACACCAAGCTCCTGTATTAGTACCAAGAATTGATTCACCTCAGGTAGGAGGTGGAAGTATCCCATTGTTTTTTTGTGGGTTTTTTTATTGTTTTTTCACTAATATTAAATATTCTATACATAATATTTCAGACCAGGTTATTTTTTATTGTATCTTTTTTTAACATACAGTGCAGGAGTATATTATTTTCCCTGTATGTAAAGCACTCAACAGCCGGAATTCGGTATTTTATATATGCATCCATCCTGAGGCTGTATTTTGCAGAACAGGGGAGGTTCTGCAGATATCCTGTTTACTTAGAGAAGCCAATGATCAGGTCTGCTCTGCAGAGAATAGCCCCATATTTGCAATCCCAGTTTTAGCTCCAAGCAGGCTACTGAGACTATGTTGGGCAGCATAATATCATGCAGAGGTACTAAGCAGAACTTGGTCCTGGCAGTGCTGTAAGTGCTAATTAGAGTTTATACCTTTGGGTACTGAAGCATTTAAACATCTTTCAGTTCTGACACTGACTTGTCCGACACTTGCTTGGGGATTTTACAAGGGTGCTCATTATATGATACGTATATACCCAAAGGATCCGTAAAGTGAGCTGGGTAATAAGTGATGCTGTGGAAAGAAGAAAAAAAAAAAAAACCATACCAGGAAGTTCTGAATATATCATTGTCTTAAGTACAGGAAATGCAATTATACCCTGGAGTATTGCAGAAAAAGGCATCTATATCTTGCTTTACATCAAAGTAATGTGGGAAGTATTTAGAGTGAACAAGAAGGGCTCAGGTGAAGCATACAATATCCTTTAGTGACTTGAGCATTTGTAGACAACAGAATGAAACCTTGCTCTGCTTTTGCAAGGAAAATAACATGAAAACAATCCTGTTTTGTGCAACAGCCCTGAAAAAAAAACCAAAACTGTGTATTACTTTTCTAATTCAAATTAAGGAACTGCTCAGCATGTACCCCACCTTCTGACTCGGGATTAATTTCAACAAACCAACAGATCTTAAAATGCAATTTACCTGTTAAACACTCAAATTGAAATACATTACAAAATGTTTAAAAAGTCACACTTTTTTCCTTAGCATTCACTTGCCATCAGGGTGCACTTGTTACCTATCTGCTGAATGTTACTGGGTTTGTTAATAAAAGCAGGAGCAATGAGCGAACGCTGTCAGATCTTGCCTTAAAAATCCTTCAGGCGATCGGGGTAATAGCCAAAAACTAAAAGCTGCACCTAGAGAAGTTGAACTGGCAACCTGTCAAGGATCCAAAAACTGCCTCTGTTTTAGACTTGTAGTAGTTGTCAGTTTCAACAAGGCCTTCTCCTTCTAGAAGGAGTAGCTGTTGGGATGCAGATCCCTCATTCCATTGGTGATGAAATGAGTCAGAATGTTCCACTCATGAGTCCCACTCATGTCTGTAGCTTAGATGAATGAGTCCAGAATATGTAAATCTCACTAACTCTAAGCAGTTGTGTATTTTGAAGTCTTGACTCTTGAGCTGTGCTAAAGAATAAAGGTTGTGAGCAGCCTTCAGTTTCATCAAGATTTGTGTTTGATGTGCTGATGTTAAAAGTAGAATGTGCAGCCTTTGTGTTAGAAATCATCATCTTTCCTCATAAACTGCTGAACTGAAATTGCAGTCAACAAAGTTAAACTTCTGCAAAAGGGCCACTGGGGTTTTGTGGCTCTGGTTAAGCTCACTCCTGCCTGCCCTGGAAGGTGTGCGTGTGATTCTTTGTAAAACGTTAACTTCAGCCACGAGCTTCCAAGAGTCATCTGGCAGAGGGCTCTGGTAACAGTCCAATTGTTTGCTAAGCTTGTTGTTCCTGTAGACAAATGAATGTTAAAATAGCTCCTAATGAAACTTTAGCTCCTGGCTGGCTCCTAAGCTATTTTCCAGCTGTAGCAGCTATGCTATTTGAGTGCCAGTTTTCAATTCTACTTGATTCACAATTCCTGCAGACCATAGGATGGTTGAGATGGATATTAAACACTCTGACAGGCAGAGGATTACCACTTCCAGCGGGTTTATTGTTGACACTTGCAAACTGCTGCTTTGCCACCCACTGTTACAGTGCCAGTGAGGAGCTGGGAGAGGTGTGACACCAGGTTCTAGACATATTTCAAACTAATGTGTTGCTCAGTAAAACTGATTGAAAATTTGAGATACAGAGGGCATTTTACCTTCAGAATGAAAAGGAGCTGTGAGCTCTAATTACCTGCAATGACTTTAATGCTTGAAACTGGCACCCGCGTGCTGAAATACGAATGCTGTGATACACTGCATTAACTACAATGTACCTTCGTGATGTGTGTGCAGAGACTGTTCTGCTATTGCCCAAGGGCTGTTGTGTGGCAAGCCCATGGCAGTCTTGTATCCAACACCCTTGTGTAGCTTTCCCACACAAATGGAAAGCCATTAATTTTGGCATCATGATGTGAGATAATTTTAACTAACTCAAAGATAGTTTTTCTCTGAAGAAAAAATAGTGTTTTTCATTGAATTTGTCAACTTGCTATTTCAGATACTCCCTTTGCATCTGGTAATTTGGTTCTTACACTAGAACATTAAAAATGCATCTTCTGAGGTTTGATGAATTTACATTCAAATCAAAGACTGTATCAGGAAAACAACCTAACAACCTGGGAATTTATTTTTTCTATTTCATTGGGGCAGGGAGCAGTATGTAAAAGTAAACTATACAGACCCATGAGTTCTGCCCAAATAGCTTTTCATAGCAAAATTAGTGTGAAGATTAATGAGAACGTCAAGTAATGTCTTTAACAATAAAAACATTGACTGCCAAGTAATTAATGAAAAGTTTCAGAGAAAGAAAAAGGAGCTAATGAGAGGACAGATTAGCATGTATTTGCTATTCCCGTAGATTGGATTTCTTGTGTTTACTACTGCTGAATCTCATCTGTCATGCTAATAACATATCAAGTTGCAAAGATCTACAGTGATACCAAATGCGTGTTTGCTATCAGGGGCGATAGGAAAGACCAAGATAATGTTGTGGGACACTTGGAGATAGATGTCAGGAGAGAGTTTGCACCTGGGCTTCACTCTTACTTCCTGAACTGGGACTAAACATGTTCACAGCTCTCTTGCTATGGCAGCAGGTCTCAGGCTGTACAAATAAAAGGTCTGAAGTGAAGTTACTTGTTCTGCTACATGATGAATGGTTGTTTATAAGATAAGGCTGCATGCATCTTTCTTCCCTTTCTCTCCTCTCTGAAAAAAGACTCAAATCAGAGGAAAAAAAAACTTCTCTGGGTTTCAGTAGACAGTTTTTTCTTTTATTTTTAAATGCTTGTTTGTTTGTTTTGGGTTTTTGTTGTTCCCCAATGGGTCTTCTTTTGATGGCGATAAGAAAACTTTGGCCAGAGCTGGCAGGGTTGGCTGTTGACAAAAATTGACACTGTTTGAAGGCACAGTCAGTTTGGTTCTCAGGATCTTCCCACCAGAGAGGTGAATATTCAGATCAAATAAAAAGTTTTCTGTCTTCCAGAAATGACCACTTTACCTCCTAGGCTTATATAATTAATTTTCGCAACTTAATTACTTGTTTATTTTCTTGAGGTATACACACAGTTTGATTGAAACAGAATAACTCCTGAACATTAAGTGTAATATTAACTCCATTTGCTATCAGAAAATTTGCTTTTCCCAGAGCCAAAATCACGCAGCAGTAATTTCCCATCCTACTATTTCTTCTTGGTAGAAATCTCTTAAGACTTCTGTCTAAATTCCTAGGTCATCAGTCATAGGCAGATAGGTTGATTCAGGTTGTATGAATGTGGACGTATTTTCCTACATCCTGTCCAAATTCAGATCGATGCTTTGATGTGTGACAGTTAAGAACCTCCACAAGACAAAACTAAATCCTGTCAGGAGAGGAGCATTCACATGCACAGCCCAGCAGTTTCTGCTCATTTCTGCAGCAGCTTTTCTTTTTTCCTTCTATGCTGCAGGAGTTGCTACTGCTGTATGAACTGCTATGAACTCTGATACATGATTTCAGAACATTCCTAAAACGCTTGAACTTTTCCCAGTTGTAGCCAAGAGAAGGGAAATAGCTGTCTGCCCCAATACTTCTCTATAGCATCTCTCTACTGTTGTATCAAGGGGTGGACATCAGAAATAAACCAGGTTTCTTGTTTCCTATTTTTCATTCCTGCTCTGTATCCTATCTGGTATCATATGTTGCTGTACCAGTAAGATCAGTAACACAAATGTGTTAGAGGTATGCGATGTTAATTGCTCTTTGTTCTGCCAAGGAAAAATCCCCAACAAAACTGCAAAGCTAAACTGCACCTTGTAGTATTGTAGATGTGGCAGTAGATGTTACAACGATAGTGTATTTATCTATATATAGCTCAAAGCACTGGCAAATGAACTGCTTCACAAGGATGGAACTCTGCCTTTGAAGGTATTGGCCTTCTTGTTGTCCACAACTTTTTCTCAACTTGCATTCATTAGAACTGGGTCTGATATCATTTGGCATAGTGTAAATCAGAGGAGATCACAAAATTTAGTGCAATTTCTGCACCACTGTAAGGTCATGACTAGACTTTCACCAGGAGAGTTGCTTCTTTTTGGATTTGTTGATTCATAGTTCTTTTCGGTTTGGTGTTTGGGTACAGAGATTTTAGTATTTCTTTTTTTTCCCCCTCATTGCATGTTAATTGCCCTTTTCTGTTACTCATCCTCTTCACTGTTCTTCTTTTCTCTTGCACAATACCATACTCAAAATCAAAGTGGACTGGGTATTGTTTTTAAAGACCATTTTTTAAACACTTTTTTAAAATAGAAGATTAATGTAGTCAGATTTAAGTAAGTGACTAGAGACATCCCTGAGTGGGACATAAATCCAACAATATATAAATACAGATAAACAGTTTTAAATGATCTATTGATCTTTTTTTGGTCTGAAACTCTCTGAAGCTATAAAGAGAAGGATGTAGGAAGACATCTTACCAAGAGTGACCTTTGGGTTTTGTCTTTCTGTTACTTGTTTTTTGTTTATTTTTTTCAGAGAATGACATTAGTAATTCATAACTACTAGCTAAAGCAAATCTGATTTAAAAAGGAAGCACCATACAGAAACTTGGGAGACATATTTGCTCAGCTGAAATCTAGCGAATAACAGTAGTGCAATTAGAGTGAAAGGAGTCTTAGGGAAAAAATAAAAAAGACCTTCTCAGAGCTATTTTAAGATCTTAGGTCATGAGTTAGGTCATGAGCTTCTTAGCATTTGGTGTGGTATCTGAGTAGACCCTCAGATTATAGATCACAGCAGGTGCAGAAGACTATGCTATAAATACTTTTATCCTTAAGGAGTTCACTAATTTCTTGAATGACAAACCAAACAGAAACATTAGTTCTGAAGAGGAAAATTATTGAAATAATTTAAGGCTTCATTTTCCAAAAAATCATCCCATAGTTCTTAATTGCAAAGCTAAAGTGCTCTCCACCATTACCTAGGAGATGTTACAGAAAACCTTTCACAGGGTTACAGCATGTGTTAAGCATGACTGGCATGTTCTGGAGTATTTCTGTATTCGTTCGCTGCCTACTGAGCTGTGCTGAGAACTGGCCATCAGGATTCCTGCCTTCTATTTTAGGGCTTTCTCTTGCCTTACGGCTGGAGCATAGATGACCAATTTCCCCAGGGAAAATTTGCTATTTTTATGCTTCTTTTAAAAATATTGTCCCTCAGTTTCTTCAGTGCAAAGCTCTTGGAGATCCTTACAGAATAAAATACACTGACTCTGTTAGTAAAACCTGCCTGATTTCATCAGTATTATTGTTTTTCTAGGTGAATACAGATGTTTTCAATTTCCTATTTTTTGGTAATATCCTACACTCATGTTGCTGGCTGCCTTTGTCCAAAAAGAACATTCCTGTTTTACAAGGGCAGCAGAGGTCCCAGAGACCTTTGAGAAATTAGTTTGTGTTTCATTTATATTTGCCTCCCTGTGAGGGAACACTCCACTTTTCAAATGACACATACAGGCCTATGAGTTCACTCCAACTGACCTAATTTGAATCCTTAATAGTCTTTTAGGAGGGATGTTTTATAGAACTGGCAGAACCAGTTGTTTAGGTATCATTTCCTGTATATTCCTCAAAAAACAAAAACAAACAAACAAACAAAAAAAAACAAAAAACAAAAAAAAAAACAAACAAAAAACAAAACAAAAAAAAAAAAACCAAAAACCAAGAAGAGATCTAGGAAAAGAAGTAGGAAAAGCAACTCCAAGGGCATGTTTGAAGTTTTTCCAAGTGATTATGTCCCCCTACCCTTTCGTTTGTTACCAGAATCAACCCCCTATGACCAACCCAATCTATGCCCGAAGAGCAGATCCTCCTCAAGGCAAATTTCTGCCTATGTCAAGGGGTAGGTGACATGACAGAAACATCATTCCATAAACAGATTCCAGCCTTACTCTGGGAAACTGTACTGTATTGTCAGTAAGCCTGAAGTGTGGCATCACATGGTCACAGGAGGAGTTGTGAATTTCAAAACCAGGTATCCTTTCCTGGTGCTTTGAGTTGGTTGGCTTGATTTTCTAAAGTGCCCAATTAAATTAACAGAATTCAAAATTAGTTCAGTAGATACTCCCCAGAAGAAAGTGAAACTGCTGCTAGGCAGTTCCTGTGCCGTTTGTTGATGAGATGAGATGAGCCTCTGTGAAAAACAAAAGGTAGCAAGTAACATTGGAGAATTGGTATTATGTCAGAAAAATGAAGTTTGTGCTGCCTTCTCTCTTCAATAGCAATTCAAAATATAATTTGTACACAATCTGTCTTCACATATCAATTAAAGAGGGAGAGACTATACAAGCTATTTCATTTCTAAGCCTACCTTTCTTAGCCAGCTGGAACTGAATTTTCCAAGTAATTGCAATTGTTAATGAAAGGTATAGCAAGCATGTTAATACATGTCTGTACTTTTCATACTCTCTCCAGGAGGAAAAGGAAAATTAAATCACCATCAGCCAGTTCAGCCCCATAGATGCAGGTCATCTTGCTATAAACAAAGCTTATTAACTGGACATTTTCAGCTAAGTAGAACCTCAAGATTTTTTTTTTTCCTGTGGAGGTGATAGGATGCTTCAGGTATTTTTTTTAAAAACTTTGAGTTCCTTTCCTTCTGCCCGTATCTCATACTTCTCCTGTATCCTAGAGGCTCCCATGTCATGGCTAACATTCTTTTAGAAAAATGGAGCTGCACAGGCATTCTTTTAGGAGCCTATCAGCACCACTCCCAAATTAGCCAGACAGGACACTGTTTGTTTAATTTCACAAGACATTTGCTTTCCCCAAAATGAGAAGAGCTACCTCAGTGAATTCCCAGCCATGATACTCTATGCTTTTTAAGGCATCTTTTGTGGCAGAGGAATAAGTTCTCCTAAACTAGGGTAAAAACATTCTGATATATTTAACAATGCAGTCAGGTTGTTGAACAACATGTCACTAGGTATCTTTTAAATATTCACTATACTTACCTCAGAAAGGCCCTAATCTGTTCTAATTGACTATAGTGTAAAATATAGATAAGTGCAAAGAGAAAAACCACACTTGAGAGTTGGTTGCAACTAAATCTGCAGACTTTTTCAGTACTCTCTTGTATTGTGTTTTACAACATTCTGTGGCAGGACAATGTTTCACTCAATAATTTTTACTGTTATTATTGTAGTAGTTCGGTTATTAAACCAATGCAGTGAGAAAGGACTGCAGTGAGAAATCATCTTTTCTTTAAGTAGGCATAAGGAAAGCTTCTACTTTGACAGTGGACTTCTGCTCCCTAGGAGCAGTACACATGAATCCCTGTGCCTAGTTGTGAGCCTCTCTGAATTTTGTATAGTTCATATGTGAATTCAGAGTATGGCCTTTCTGAGGACCTGGGGAAGGTAACTGTTGGTCTGAACCCTCATCGGGGGCTTCACTATCTTGTAGAGCTGAAGCTTCGTGGAGTAGCTTGTTTAAGATCTCCAGGAGCTGGCCTCCACGGCCTGCAAATCCAGCCCTTACTGCCCTGGCAAGTACCATGGGCCAGAAGTTGTAGGACATTCCCTCCTCCTGCAAAGTAACATCAGTTCAGCTGATCCAGTGACAGCACCAGGGAGGAATTTTCTGCTACAAGTACTGAATGTAGACAAAGAGGCTGCCTAATTTTCTCTTTGTGCAACCCAAATCCTGTGGGACTCATGCACATCCCTGTACTTTCTACGCTGTACAAGGGAGCGTGCGTCCTGAGCAAGAAACAACGTGTTGTGTCTTGCTCACTCTGCTGATGAGACTGTGAGAGACCCGCCAGAAGTGAATTAAATAGGTCTCCACTTAATTATATGTTATTTTGTTAATTCTCTATCTGCTGCTGGCATTACGAAGGGTGCAAGTCACCTCTGCAGCTAGTTTCCCTGCCCCAGCTTTTCCTGGGCTCCATCCCTCGCAGCTCTGGCTACCCACGGCAGGGCATGGCCCCACCACTGTCCCAGCTGAGGGGCGTAGTAGGTCTCGTCCGCCTTTTCAGTTGTCTCTTTGCGCCCTTGAATGTGCAGTACCGAGGCACATCTCCCTGCCAGGAGCCCCGGCCAGGTACTGCGGAGGAGAGCGGTGCCCTTGGGAAGCACTGGCAGCCGCTGGCACCTCTGCTCTGTCCCGGCACTGCCCTGGGGGTCAGGGTCGCACCTCAGCCCCTTCCCCGCGGTGTGGGTCCCGGCGGAAGCCCTGCCCTGCCCTCAGCCCTGCCCGGGTCTCGCCGCAAAGTCTGGGCTTCGTGCTCGGCGCTGCGCGGGCCGGCCCAGCGCCCCGCCGCCCTCCTTTGCTGCAGCCTGGCTGTTGAGCAGAGGTGCCCCCTCCTCCTCTCCTCCTCCGGCTGCCGGGGGAAGGTCTCCGAACGCATTCATTCCGTACGTGCATGCGGTTAACCCGTTACTGCCCGTCCTGCAGGCCCCGTGCCCCGCAGCCCCGCGTTCCCCTGCCGCCTGGTGCGATCGGCTCTGCCACCCTCCTGCTGTAGAACAGATTGATTTCCACGGGTGGGGACGGCTCCAGCATGGGGCTGGTGTCACCCAGACGCCCTGCCCTCTACGAGCAGCCTTCGCGCCCGTCTCCTCCGCTCCCCGCGCTGCGGCTTGCTGTCTTTTTTTTTTCTCCCAGGAGTAGCAGCGAAATGTCCCGTCCTGCCTATTTGGAAATGGGAACAAATTGCTCCCCCGCCTTACCTCGCCCATCGCATCCCATATATAGTCATATCTACAGTCAAATGGCAGGCGGCAGCGAATGGGAAGGCTGTGCCTCCCAAAAAAACCCGGGGGGCAGTGAGAGAGGGAAAGGGGTAGGGACGAAAGGAGGAGGGAAGAAGGAAAAAAAAAAGCCCTTTCCAAAAAAGTATTGGATGTCTTGAGGAATGCAGTCAGCCCCCTGGGAAAGTACATATCTGTGAGGCGCTCCCTGCCCGCCGCTTGCACTCGGCCGGCGCCCCGTCCCGCACGGATCAACCCCGCCGCCCGGCAGCTCCGCTCCGCTCCCCCGGGGGCCGCGCCTGCGTCCGGACTCGGGGCTGTCCCGCAGCTTTTCAAGTTTTTCTTTCGGGAGCAGTTCGCGCGGGGACGCGCCCTAGCCCACCGCCACCATGGATGCCATCAAGAAGAAGATGCAGATGTTGAAGCTGGACAAGGAGAACGCCTTGGACAGAGCCGAGCAAGCCGAAGCGGACAAGAAGGCAGCGGAGGAGAGAAGCAAGCAGGTCTGCACCGAGGGCCCGGGCGCAGCCAGCGCCGGGGCGCAAGTCTTTCCAGACGACTCATCTCTTTTTTTTTTTCTCCTCCCCTCTTCTTCCCCCCTCGCCGTACCTTGTATTCCACCCCCGCGCCCTGCAGAACTGGTTGAACTTTCCCTAAGGCAGAGCTTCAGCCTGGCAGCCGCCGGCTGGAGGTCCTTCCCCCGTCCCCCCCATTCCAGCTGGGGAGTAGGGCCCTGGGACAGCCGCGTGGCCTCTGCCTTTGTCATAGGAGCACGGCTTAGAGAGGCTGCCTGGAACACCTAGTTAGCACTGGGCAGATGTGCTGCGATTTGGCAAAGGACAGTTAAAGCTGTGTTCCCCACTCCAGCATCACTCAGCAGACTTGTCCGGTTCTAGCTGCCCCCCCCGCCCTTCTCCAGACTCCTGTCCCCTTTTTTTGTCCTTCTCCAACCCCCCTCCTTTACACCTGGGGCTTTATTCGATTCGGGAAGGGGAACACATTGTTTGCACGTTTCTGGGAGATCTGAAGGAGGAGGGAGGAAGGAAGAGAGAGTGATTTATGAATTAATTTCCCACTTTTCTAAGCCCAGGGAGAAACATATTTGTGCGTTGTATTTCCTCTTGTGCACGTAGTTAGAGGATGACATTGTGCAATTGGAAAAGCAATTGCGTGTGACGGAGGATTCAAGGGACCAAGTGCTGGAAGAGCTACACAAGTCTGAGGACAGCCTCCTCTCCGCAGAGGAGAATGCTGCCAAGGTATCGTGCCCTTGCTGCAAGCAAAGAGGATCTAACTGTCTCTCCTTCTCTCTCTCTCTGTCCGTCTGTCCTTTTCTGTCTCTTCTGCACTCGCACCTCTCCCTTTGCACGATCACGCTGCCTGCTGCACCTTTTCCTGCCCGCCCTCCCCTCTGCACCACTTTCCACCCGTATCACAGCTGGAGGACGAGCTGGTGGCTCTACAAAAGAAGCTGAAGGCCACTGAGGATGAGCTGGACAAATACTCGGAGTCCCTTAAAGATGCACAGGAAAAGTTGGAACTGGCTGACAAAAAGGCCACAGATGTAAGTTACCCCTATCCCTTTCACCACAAGCCCAATAGAGAAACCACACTCTCCCTCTGCTCAGGACAGCCTGGACTCCTACCCAGCAGCACTCCAAAGTTTGGTGATGGCAGGGTCCAGGCACCTCCTGGGCAGGGAGGTGGGAAACACAGCACTGCCTCCCTGCATGAGGTTTGCACACTATCAGAGGCGTTTGATTGGGTTTCTGCTCACCTGACATGTGCTTTTCATGTGTACTTGTCACTCTAGATGTGCAAGTAAAGAAATGGTGATTCATCTGTTCAGGTGATGAGTGAAACAGCTCAGGCTGGAAGAACACTGTCTTGATAGTGAAACAGAATCAGAGAGTTAATAGCAAGTAAGTGCAGGAGAGGGAGATCCAGAAGAGCAAGGGCAGCTAGTTCTGTCTTCAAGAGAGCTGTTCCTGGGCATGCATGTGTTAGAACTGCTGCTAGATACTAGTTTGGCTCACTGGTCGCTGAGATAAAAGGTCCTCTCCTACTTTTTTTTTTTCCCTTGGAAATCAGTGGAACTGCTTCACTTGTCAAAGAAAAGTTCAGTCTTGTGTGACAGAAAATTATCTGGAAGATGATACTTGCTAGTTTTGCCGTTTAGAGGACAGGGATCCTGGAAGCAAGCTGGGAGATATATATAGCTCAGCACTTTATATGGTAATAAGGCAAGAGCTTGTGCCTCTCCCAGGCCCTCATCCCACCCACCTGTCTATCCCTGACATGCATTTAATGGATTGCATGCATGGAACCGTAAGAGTATATTGTCTGTTAAAGTCCTGGTCTCTATCGCTGCTCTTGGACAATTCGATTCTCCCTGAGTAAATCTCAGGTCTGAATTACAGGATTAGGTGAAGCTATGATATTTCCAAAGCAATGACCCTCTTTTTCCTATAGCTCAGCTTTAAAAGCCAACCTCAAAGCCGTAATGAAAAGGAGTTGCCACAAATGAAGCAAGCAAAGTATTTCAGGGGGAGGAAGGATAGTTTCAGAAAGGGAAGTGTTACAAACAACAACTTTGCATGAAAGACAACATGCTTTTATCTTATTTTACTTCTAAAAGGAAGAAAGGATTAAAAAAACGGTTTAGCTTCAGTATGGCAATTAAGTTACATAGCTTTGAAAGAGAACCCAAGAACTTAACAAACAGAAGCGTGTAAAGGAACAGGGGAGAGGGTCCCATGTATAATGTGGATCAGATGTCTGTTCTGTGCATGGCTGCCATAGGAGAGGCAGCTTCCTAGCAAGACGTTTATTTAGCTTGTTCAAAAGAACCACATATAGATCCAGGGGAGATATTCCTTATATGGAAAAGTATGCAGACTATTTGGAAATAGCTTGCCTAGGATGAAGGCAGGAGAAATGCTACTAGATTCCCGTTCTGAAACTAAGGATCTTCCTAACTGATCCCCATGCCATCTTCCCCTGCTGGAAAACAGCATTTGGAAGCTAGTTGAGGGCAATTTTATTTGCAGTCTTCCCTCAGGAGGGTGGGAGAGTGTCTGGCTTGTTTTCATCGAGGTAAATGCCATATTTATTTGTATGCATGGAATATGTCTGACATTTTAGGGACATATTTCTTTTTTGCAATGCAGAGTATCTTTGGGGCATTGCAGTTGACCCAGTATTTGCCTTATTAGTTTGGATAGTTCCAAGCCTTAGGAAAAGGACACGGGCAGGGAGGGAGTGTCGGCTCGCTGGGATGGACTCGCCTTACACTGGGATGAGGAAATCTTACCTGTCCGGTATGACTCATCTCCTAAAAGCCAGGCACATCCGCAGAGCCACCGCACCTGGGCGGGGGCAGCTGCAGCCCCCTCTCCCCTCCCCGTGTCTCAGGAGCCAGGCCGGGTGCAGCATCATCTGGTGTGTTGGTTGGTGTCATTTTATGACGCTCATATGGGGGCGGTTTGCGGGAGGAAAGGCGGGTCTTGACCCCGGGTCAGGCCCGGCCCGGCCCGCGGGACCCCGCGCGCTGTGCCGCCAGGCGGCGCTGCTGCCCCGGCCCATCCACCGGCCACGGCCGTGCTGCCGGTAGGAGCGGCCCATCTCCGGCCGGACCTGGCCATCCCCGGCCACGACCGGCCCATCCCCGGCCAGGGGCGGCCCAGCCTCGGCCGGACCTGCCCATCCCCCGTCAGGAGGGGCCCATTCCCTGCCACGACCGGGCCAGGACCGGCCGATCCCCGGCCAGGACCAGCCCATCCCCAGGACGGCTGGACCGTCCTCCGTGCCCGCCCCGCTCCCAGCCCGGTGCCGGCAGCCCCGCCCCGGAGCTCTGCGGCGCTGGGGGGACTTCCGGGGCTGCGGCGGGCGGAGGGAGGCGGCGCGGGCAGGGCGAGGCGCGGGCATGGCGGCGATGAGCTCGCTGGAGGCCGTGCGCAGGAAGATCCGCAGCCTGCAGGAGCAGGCGGACGCCGCCGAGGAGCGGGCGGGACGGCTGCAGCGGGAGGTGGACCAGGAGCGGGCGCTGCGGGAGGAGGTAGGGCCGCCCCTTGGCCCGGCTTGGGCCCACGGCCCGGGGGTTGGGGGCGCTGGGCGCGGGTCCCGGGGTGCGGCTGCCTCGCGTTCCTCCCCGGCCGGTGGGGCGAGCGGCCGCTTCCTTCGCCGCCGTGTCCTACAAGATGGTTGTTACCTGCCGGGCTGGCCGCGGGGTCGGTCTTCAGTGCTGCGCTCCCCGGCTCGGTAACCCGAGTGCTGCGTGGGGCGGGCACAGGTGCGGTGCGCAGGGAGACTGCACTAGGTGTGGTGGCCAACAGCAAAACCCCGAGCTGGAATGAGTTTGGATTTAGGCGAGATGTTTGAGATGACGTGTTTGATATTAGGCTGTGAGCAAGGTTTTATGGGTTTTTTCCCTCCACAAATCCTGGTTCTCTCATCCCATCCAGACGAGTTCATCTGTGGGAAGTCAGCATGGCGACTCTTGGGAAGTACTTAAGACTGAACCTGTCAGGCCCGTAGTACCTGACAACAGCCCAACAGTGTAAGCGTACAGCCCCAGTCGCTGTACATCTGTAGCTTATTTTGTTCCTCAAAGCTGCTCGCCAAGAGGGGAAAGGAGTAGGCTTGGTTTTAGGCAGAGGCAAAATGAGGTGTGAGCAGCATAGACTTACATAGCAGAGAGATGTAATTATGGGCGGCAATCACAATAAAAAAACCTGATAGGGCTGTTGTTTGTCTTACCACTGACCTTTGGGAGTTCTAGCAGCTGTAACTTAATGTTTCCTGCTATAAAATGTACAGTGTTCTTTGAGGCAGTTTCAGTGTCTTCAGTGGTTGTATAAAAGTGAAGCAAAAGGACAAATTTCTTGTGTAATTTATTACAATAGAAAAAATAGCAATTATTTGATTTCCTTATAATATGGGCCTTTCTGCACTTTCTGGGCAGTAAGTTCAAAGGAAGAGCCTCCTGATAACTTGCAGGTGATCTTCCTTATGGAGCAAAATATGGCTGTTGTGCTTGTGTAACTACTGCATTCTTGCAGATCACTTGGCACATCCATTTTTTTTCAGTGAATGGCCACAAGTCATTAACTTATTTCATAAGGGTTTCTGTTTTTAAGAAACTTGTACTTGTTTTCTAAGCTTTGTGGAGTAAAGGACACCAATATTCCTACTTCCAGTAACATGTATTATTCTGAATAATATACTGAGGAATTTCTATTGAAACGGGAAGTTTTGCTGTTACCTTTTGTGGCAGAAGGAATAGTGCTGGAGGAGTGATTACAGCTTTCTGGTGAAGTCTTCCCTTAAGAGCTCAGCTACATGGTAATAAGGCTTAGGACCCTAAAGGTTAATGTTTGTCTCTTCCCTGGACTTGGTTTATGTGGATGATGTGGAATTCTGCAGAGTACATTTACATGGTGTTTAAGTTTTTGTGTGTAGGGGTCAGTGCTGGGGTGAAAAAAGGCTGAAAACTGAACTCCCAGGCACATGTAGACGTGTGCGTTTTCTACAGTGCTGGCTACAGATGAGGGGTTTTATTGTTGCAGCTGTATTTCTGCATGCTTGAGGAGGGAGGCTTTGAGAGCACTGCAGCAAGCGAGCTGAGGTGTGAATCTGCCCCTTCCTTTAGTGTAATGCCTTACATGTATAGCATGTGACCAGCTAGGGTTGTTATGTGAGGTTTTTTTTTCTTCCTGTGCAAGGTACAGATACACAAACAATGAAAAAGCTACAGCTGTGGCAAAAACGTAGCACAGCCTCCAGCTTTTGATTGTTAAACCAGATTGTTAAAAGTTTCAAGGCTGTGATTAGCAGCCACTCCCTTAAAAAAGAATCTTCTGTTTTGCGTACATACATCTCAAGGGGCTGTTGGTAATTACGTTTTCAAAATGCGTTTTTCTTTCTTCTTCTGAAAAACAGAATCCCCCTTATAATGGTAATAATTAACACCCAATGGTAACTTATCCATGTCATCGCTCATTGTCAAAATATACGGTGTATAAGTGCTACGGCAGATACGCAGGTTATGTTTGCATGGTAGCAGTGGGAGTGCCCCTCATGTCACTGGGGTTTTTTCCTTCCTTGCCATATAAGGAGAGAAGTCCTGCTCTGCAGAAGAATAACTGGGGCCATATAAGGCTGGTTGGTAAATCCTTAGTGACTTACTGGAGCAGGAAGTGAAAAGTTGAACTTTAGTCACCCTGTATTTTTGAAGCACGTTTTAAGCTCTTACCATGACGAGGAGTCTTGACATGATAATAATTAACTTGTAACATTACAAACTTCCCTGGGGTAGCCTTTATGAAAGGTTATTTTCTTTCTTAAGTCTGGAAGTTCAAATTCTTACTGTTTTAAACCCAGAAGTCCAAAAACACAGGTTTGGAATACTACTGCATGATTACATAGTTAAATATTTTATATTTGGATTAATGTGGATCTTTAAGGATGAAGTCTCTTCTCCTTCTGGTTCTGTGTGTTCACTGCCAATGCGTATTAATGTTCAAAAATACAATTGCTTCCCTGTTTATGTGTTGCTTTCAGTCCTTCTAGGAGGACATCGTTACTTTTATGTCAAAGGTTGTTTTACTTGTCTGGCCTGTAAGTTTTTCTTTCTTGTGTTACGTACAGCAAAATCTTTGCTGTGGGCAGCTGTATCCAGCTACCCCTGGTTAGAAAAGAAAAAGTACCAAACTGATACTTTTGGTATCTACTTTTACCAGAGGTTTGGTTCCCCCCTCAACTAGGCATCATAGGAAATTCAGATGTGTACTTTCTCACATACAGCAAATATATATCATATATGTTAGTTTTTAGTACTATTTAAGTGTTATTCTCTGAAATCATTAACTTTTTAGAGTAGTTATCCTTTTGTATGTACTTTGTGCTTAATATAGTTTTGAAAGAAAGTAAGTTTCATAATGAGGTTACCACAAGAAGGCTGTTTTACAACTTACTCTGCAACTTAAGCAAGTGTAGGTTTGAGATTGTCAGAAGTAAGAGCTTGTAATGATAAGAGGCAGATGAGTTGCAAGTGTTATACAGAAGGTTAAGTGAACAGGTAATTCAGGAAAGGCAGATTTAGGGGAAGATTGTGGATGGAACTATCGGAGGAAGAAAAAAAAAAAAGATGTTTTAAGGGATTGCTGCCTGTACCAGGGCCCTTGCTGGTACCTTGTTTGTCAGCTCTTGCACAGCTTGCCTGTAAACACAACTTCTGGGTATTCGGGTACTTCTTAAATGTTCTCATACTCTCTCTCTGTCAGCTGTCTCATTGCAAATGCTGATCCAGGTGTGTTACATGTTTACACTGAACCCTTGTTATGGAACTCAAGGAAATGTTGGGACAATTCTTACAAAATATGGTGAAAGGTCATAAATAAAGGAATTAGGGTAACAGAAGAATTGAGTAATTAGTTTGTGTTGATTTGATTAAAAAAAGGGGAGATCTGTAATTCATGTCTGCAAATACAATAACAGAAAATATTTGGGTAATGGTGCATAATTCTTCCTGTGCAGTTCTTTCTAGTACAAATTGTACAGTCCTTGATGTGCTTCATTGAAAGGAAGCATTAATCACTTTTTTCCTCTGTTAAGCAATAACCTCACAATTCAATGATATACATCTCTGTGTATGGACTTTTTAGTGGATGAAGTCAGAAATTACAGAAGTGCTGTTAAATGGCACTGGCAGGTAGTGGGATAACCTTTTATAAGGGAAGATGTGTGCCTTACTATGAATTAATTTCTGTTCTTCCTGTGCTTAGGCTGAGAGTGAGGTAGCTTCTCTGAACAGACGCATCCAGCTGGTTGAGGAAGAGTTGGATCGGGCTCAGGAGCGCTTGGCTACTGCCCTGCAGAAGCTGGAGGAGGCCGAGAAGGCTGCAGATGAGAGCGAAAGGTGGGTGGGGCCACACCTGAATGGATTGTTACCCTTATGACAAAGATCATAATTGCCAGGGTGTGGGTTAGGGCAATAAATTAAACCACTCCTAGGTCTCTGAACATGTGTAATCTGCTCTTCTTTTGCCTACATGGACTTCAGTTACAGCTTGTCTGTAGAAATGTCTTAATATCTGGGCTTGGATTCTTTCTCAGTTATGAAGACAAGATTTAAGTGTGGTGGGTCTTTTGGTGTATCATGTCACATCCTGGGAAAACTACTTGGCCCAGCCCAGACTTCTCTCATTGGGTAACAACTTCTTGTGATACTCTTGTGCTGTTGGGTGATTCTTGCTTTCATTGTGGGTAGAAAATCTCACCTGGAGAATAGGAAAGTGCTGGAAGAGGCTTTGGTTCTCCTGTTGGCATGATTGGTACATAAAGGTGAGCGAAAGAAAGAGACTGATAATTCCTTCAGACCTCCAGAAGTCCATAATGTAAGTTAGGAACTCAAGATTTGTGACTTTGGAAGATCTTCTCTCTTCTTCCAGTTGTAATACTGTAACACAGTTGTAATATATGTGTGATAGTGCCTTTTATTGTGAAAGAAACCCACACATTCTGCATGTGTATTTCTAGGTTACTAAGGATTCAGTCTGTTGAAAAGAAATGTGCCAGAGACTCACAGTGTGTTTTGAAACATTTAAGATAATTTTGGATCAGATACGTGCAACGCACAGTGTTTCTTGTGATGAAGGAGTTAAATTTTGCTTATGCAGAGCACAGAGAGCTTCTAGGGCTCTGACATGGCAAAACCCAGGGGAGTCTGGCCCATAAACACGATTCTTGTCAGTCCTGCAAGGGTTGTAACATGCTGTTGATAAAGTAAAAGCACAGATGTTTCCAGTCTTCTCTATTAGGTCTTTAGAAGCAATACCCTTTATTTACCTCTCTGCAAGATGAGTTTTTCCTCCAATTTAAAATGAAAAAGAATACTACAGCTGAACTACAGTAAGAATTAACCAATCACACTTTTTCTTCCTTCCTAACACGTTTTGTTCCTTGAACTTCTGAAATGTGAGTGCACAGGACTAATCTATGGTGTGGAGACTCAACTGTCTGATGCGCTTCATTCTCCTGAATACAATGGTCTGAAAGTCACATACCACAAGTAGTAGGGCTGGAGATAAACTGGCAAGCTCTGAACCTTGCATTTCCTGTTTTTCACGTTTTTCAGAGGAATGAAGGTCATTGAGAATAGAGCCCAGAAGGATGAAGAGAAGATGGAAATCCAGGAGATCCAGCTTAAAGAGGCTAAGCACATTGCTGAAGAGGCTGACCGCAAGTATGAAGAGGTCAGTTCTTGAGTGCAGGTCATTTCTTTCTAAAGCCCATTAGGCTGTGCCTGTAATTTTGTTTTTCTCCTTTGCCTTTTAAGTTCAAAAGATCACAAACACGACTCTTCACAGCTGTGGAAGGAAAACTGGGCACCCAGATACCTCAGGGGACTAGGTGACAGGAGATCTCTGCTTAGATTTTTGCGCTAAAATGTTTGAGAGTATTCCCTATGGTCTTAGGGAGAAAAATATTTTTCAGTTGCCTTTTGGTGAATGAAAGGGAGGTCTTGAAAAATGTCAGATAACTAAGTCTCGAATGAACAATGTAGATGTCACATAATCAAAACTTATGTGTTGACCAAAAAATGAAGAGGCCCAGCCCCCAGCTTTGTAGGTTCTAGAAACAGGTGACGTGTGGTGCAGCAATATAATATCCCTGACTGTCCCTTGCCTGTCCTTGTAGGTGGCTCGTAAGCTGGTGATCATTGAGAGTGACCTGGAGCGCGCTGAGGAGCGTGCTGAACTATCAGAAAGGTAAGTGTGGAACTGCTCTGAGATGTATGTGAGGTGCTAGAAGAGAACTATGACTGCATGAAACGTTGGCAGCACACTGTGTGTTCAGCTCAAAGCTATGTTTGCTCATTTACTGTAATCGTTGAAATAAATGACCAGTGCCAAAGTAAATGTGTTCCTATGTGTGTGCGCGTGTGTTTTGTCACTGCATGCTGTACCTGCACACTGATTTTGTGAATGGCTTTTGTGCATTTCATGTGTTCACTAACAGCCAAGTCCGACAGCTGGAAGAACAGTTAAGAATAATGGATCAAACCTTGAAAGCATTAATGGCTGCAGAGGATAAGGTACTGATACTAATAAACAGTTTTTAGGTTTAACTGCAACCCAAGTCTTTCAGCTTCCATAGCCAGTTAGCTCACTCAGTAGTAACAAAAAAGTCCTTGCTATGCTCTTTACTCTCTTTGCATCTTGCTTTGGTGGTTTTCTTTGGTCTCTTTTTTTTTGTTTATTTATTTATTTTTACCTTTAAAACTGATCTCCTGTGCAGCCAAAAGAAGCTGAACCTGTCTCAAGTGTAAAAGCTCTAAATGTTTCTGTGTAAGCCAAGAGCTGTAGATAAATACCTGTCTGGTCATCGTCTTAATGTGCACTTGAAATGGTATTCGGCATCACAAAGAGTTGCTTTCAATGTGTGATGGATCAGCTGCTTTTGAGGCCGTTCTTTTGCCCTGTAATTGTTTTCATTTTTCTCTGTCTTTTCCCCCTATTTTCTCCTGTTTCTTTTGCTTGACTGAATCTTCCATCCGCCCCTTTCCTGCCTTCCCTCCGAAATAACAGCAAATGTGCTGAGCTTGAAGAGGAGTTGAAAACTGTGACCAACAACCTGAAGTCGCTGGAGGCTCAGGCTGAGAAGGTAGGCTAGAGACTTATGTGAGAATGTATCCCTTAAGTTGCCATCTGGCCTGTGGGGTTTTCTTTGCACGCTGCTCGCTTTGCAGCATTTCAGCAGGGCCCTTGTCAGTAGAGGCATTTGGATTTACTACTCAGTTCATATTTGGCTCCTATTGGAACATAGCATATCCTCTAGTTCCAATAGGTCAGTATTATTTGGCCACATGTTCTGTTGAGTATTCTGACAGGATTAAATATTGCTTACAGAATGTCCCTCAAAATGGCATTGTATGCTAACGTTAAATTTCTCCAAAAGACATTCCTCATTAAAACTGTAGTACTAATTTCTTCTTGAAGTTCCCACCGTATTGCACTGGAATGTAACTCAAGGGAAGTTTGACTCTTGTAATAAACCGTGTTACCACAGCCTTGCAAGTGGAATTAATTTAGTTTTACCTATAATAATGTCTTGTGTACAGATGATCTACTACAAGAGTTTCGATTGCGGGGGTTTTTTGGTATATTTAGAGCACCCGTCTAATACCAGTGATCCTCTTTCTAATTACAGTACTCACAGAAAGAAGACAAGTATGAAGAGGAGATTAAAGTTCTGACTGACAAACTGAAGGAGGTAAAATTAGAGCTGTTCTTTGCAACATATCTTCCAATGCACCTTTGATTCTCTTAGTAAAAATACTACTTTGATGCTGTAAGGATCAGCACACATTTTGGAAACAGTTTAATGTTAAATATCTCCCCTAGAAATTAGTTTATACTAGCCTTATTATTTGCCTCCTCTCATTGTACTTCTTTCCTCTTCTTTCCTCATTTGAATTATTTCTCCTCAATTCCTAAGAACTCTATGTGTGTTTCCTAAAGTAGTCTGTGTTTGTCCTGAATTCAGGCTGAGACCCGTGCTGAGTTTGCTGAGAGGTCAGTAACCAAGCTGGAGAAGAGCATTGATGACCTAGAAGGTATGGGGGTTTGTTTTTCTTCTTACTGTGGAAATACGGATCTCTTATTCTTCTCTTGTGTGGGGGTTTTTGTTGGTTTTTTTTTCAATACCCAGGTCTACTGGGCTGACTTGTCCCACTTATATAAATGGGTCTGCCTAAAGAGTAAAGTAAACAAAATATTTTCCAAATGAAATGTATTAATAACTCAAATGCTTCAGGTGAACAGTGTTTTGCTCTTGCCTGTCTTTTTCTCTCATGTTCTCAAGACTCCTTTCATTTTTTTGCTTTATACTCTTCTATTTGGAGGAATATAAATGTATAGGGTAAATGATCAGATGACAACTGTTATTATCATCTTAGCAAAAAGCTCATGAAGAGTTGCATTATGTTTACAATAATTAGGAATGTAGCAAGCTAACCTAATTTATTACTGTGTTAAGTGTGGGTCAGGGCAGGCATTTTGTGGCATAGACCAGTTGTTGGGTTTTGGTCAAGCTAATAGATTGTATACGTAATCAGAAGGATAGCTTATTTAACTTCAGAGGGTTTGTAAGGTTTTGATAACTCTGTCAGAACTGCAGCAGAGTAGTAGAATGTGCTTTCTGCCTCTGGAGAAAATAATTCAGTAGAACTTTATAATTAGAAGTTATATGGAGTTCACTATTAAGATGCATTACACTAAGTCTAGGATTTTAAGAAGCTTAATTGCATGGTGTGGCAGGCTGGGTTCTGCATGAAGGTGATGAAATGCCTAAGTAGCTGCTGAAAATTTATGATCCCTGACTCAGGAAGGAAGCAGAGAAGAAAGATAAGTGTTTAGAAGGAACAAAAATTGCTGTAAGGAGCTGAGTTTGACATGACACAAACCAGAGTGGTTTAAAAAAAAAAGTGGTAGAAAATGGTAACATCCTCCTTGAGCCCCATTTTTGGATCTTTTCTCCCTAGTTCCTGTGTGCCTTCCTAATGTGCATTAAAACAAAAATCCGGGGCAGTGAAACATGGATTTTTGCTTCTTTTGTACTTTTTCTTTTCTTGGTTTTCTGTATATCACAGGTTGCTCCACTGGCAGTGCAGTTAATGAACTCGTTGCATAGAACTGTTCACTCTTTTCTTTCTTTTATTCTTCTCTAACTTTGTCTCATTTTGTCTGTCACAACACTTCTTTATGTGCGCTCTTCCCATTTCCTGCGGCTTCTGGATGGTATCCCATGCCACCACCTTCACCTTCCATCCCATGACCCTGCTCCATTTCCTTGCACACTTCTGCCTTCCCTGCGGGAACATTAGATGAGCTCTATGCTCAGAAACTGAAGTACAAAGCCATCAGTGAGGAGCTGGACCACGCTCTCAATGATATGACTTCCATGTAAATGTCTTCCCAGCTTGTGCCCACTCCTGCTTCCCTACCCTCACTGATTGCGCGGTACCGGCCTTGTGAAATGATGCTCCCTGTGTAGTGGGAGATGCTTTCCTTTAGAAAGAATAGGTGTACAAAATACCATGAACAATTGCTTTACCCTGGCAAAGTGTGGGTGAGTGTTGTGCCAAGCCTGGTAAATACTCATGGTGATTTTGTAAGCTTGTGGTTACTCTTTCATTCTGTGTCTGCAATCCTTGAGTCTTGTGGCTGTCCTTTGTTTGTAGCTCTGTGTTTACCCTTCCAGTTCACCTCTGTTCAAAACATCATCTACCAGGCCCATCATGTTCATTTTACCAAAGAAAATTGCCTTGGTACGTTTCATTCAGAGTGTATTCCTTTGCCTGCTGTCACAATTGTTGCTCTGGCAAAATTCCTACAAAAGTGTCAGAGAAATTTAGGTTTAGTGATATTATCTATTAATGACAGTAGAAAGTGTTTATCTAAATTTCCATAACTGGTCTGAAAATTTCAGCTGTTACCACTAAATTACAAGTGTGGAAATGGATTTAAAATACCTTGTCATTTAAACCCATAAAGGTGACAATTGAATTGTAGGTTGCTTCTGCATATTTTCTGGATAGCAGTACTAATTTCATTTGCATACACCAAAAATGTGGTAATACCAACTTTAGTCATAAGGAGAAAAATAAAGAGTGGCAGGAAAGCAGGAGAGTCAGAAGGTGTAAGGTGTGACTCATTCATGCGGCGTTTGACACAAACTGGACTCTGAACAGAGGTGAGCTGTGCTGCCTCCAACTTCCCGTGTTCAAACCCTTCACTTGCATGAACGCTGCAGCTGGCATGGGGGAGGGGAGGAGCTGTGGCTCTCAAGTGCCTAGGAGGTGCAATGTTTGGTCCCAGCATTCTGTTTTGGAAGCCCAAGCATGCTTTCAACAAGACATAAGGTGTGCTTAGAGCTTGAAATGTATTTTGTGTGCACCTGTATTTTAAATGTTTTTTTCTTCGTGGTTTTTTTGTCCTCATGTCTGTTCATTACTTTCCTCCCTCTCTCTACCAGCATTTTAGTAGAGGTCTAATGTTGCCTGCTTTGTATGCTTTGATTTTTTGTTTTTAAATTCCTTCCCAACATATGGTTTTGCTCAGTGGCTTATCGAGCAAATGGTTCTCTTTTTTCATCCTCTGTATACAGAGATTACAATATTTCTTCAATTTGGGATATTTCTAAGTGGAAAACAGACTTTAAATTGTACTCTACTGGTACATGAGGACATGACTGTAGCATTCCAGTCCCAGCATGGTGTGCTGTTTCTCTAGCATAGTCATCTCAGCATGCTGGGCTCTGCTGTACCATTGCTGCTTTTTTGGAAGTCTTTACTGCACCTTTTTTCATTTTCTACCTTATCTCACTTTTTCTTTTCATGCAGATAATTTTCTTTGCTTCACTTCTCCAAAGACATCTTCATCGGGTTGGATAAAACATCTTTCCAAGCTTTGGATATTTCATGGGTTCATTGTCCTGTCTTCTAGCTTAGTTGACACTTCCTCTATCACCTGTCTCAGAACATGCTCTGTTTGTGCTCTGCTGTACAGAAACTACATTTCTCAATGTAAAATAAATATCCCAGCTGTATCCCTTTTGCTATTCCTTTGCCTTTTATTTATTTAAATAACTATTGAAGTTATTAATAAAATTTGCGCTTTTTTGCCATTAGGGATTTCATTTTTTGGTGTTTTCATTTTTTAGCTGAAAACACTTTTGCCTGAATGTTGACAATGCCAAGCCAGTGAGTGCAGTGTGTGGGATGGTGTGAAAACTGACCAGTTATTATCTTAGTTTTTCTAAAACTCTGCTGCAGATAAAATGACAAATAGATGTAATAGGAATTTTTCCAGTTGTTATTGTTAGGACAAAATTTGCAAGGGCACTACTTCCTTGGGGTCACTTGGTCGTGGGAGCATGGCTGAGAGAGCAGTTACATCCTTGATGTAACAAGATTTTTCACTTTAAAGCCTGAAATCTTTTCCTAGCTTGATGCTGAAGATGTCTTATCTTTATTTAAATGTTTGTTCATTAACTTATATATTCGAGACAGATTTAAAGAGGCAGGATCAAAAACTTGAAATTCTTTTGTTTCACCCAAAAGTAATCCTTGAAATGTCTTGCAAAAATGTTTTCCCAGTTTTACGCCTCAGTTATTCAGCAAAGATGTTGCTTGCTAACATTTCGGGGTTTTTACGATACATGTTTCTTGAGTGGCATGATAGGATTGGAAGTTCATCGGGGAGGTTTCGGTAGCTTTTCACTTGTGCTTAGTTCAGACTTGTGAGTTTGAATTGCAGACTCATGAGAAGCATTTCAAAACTGGAGTAGGAAAATTCTTGTGATTATACTATTAATGAAATGATTCTGCTGCAAAGTGGAACATCGTGGATTTCAGGTTTCAGCTGATCTGTCAGTGTGTAATTAAGGATGAAGCATTAAATACTGACATCTTGTGCTTTTTTGTATTGTTATTTGAAACTAGGGAGTTGATTGCCTTATTTTAACTTTATTTACATCACAGTGAAAGAAGTTATTTTCCAGTTCACATTAAGGTGAAAATTGGATTGATTTCTGGTGATGCTGTCACTCTATATATTGCTAAAGTTCCTAAGTCACCAAAGCTAAATAAACTCATTATACCATAGCTGAATTGTAGATTTTAACTTGTAGAATAATGTAAATGTCTTTCTTGTTCAGCTTCAAGATTATTCAGCAGTGCAGTCTAAACTAGATTTTCTAGCCTCCTCAAAACTTGTTTTTCAAATAAGGCTTGCAGATGGATGCATTCCCTTCCTGGCCTGCCATCCTTGGATAACTTTGGTATATCCCAGTTTTCTAGCCTATGACACATCCTAATGTTGCTGGCTGTGGGGAGAAGCCCAAATACAGGATATGTATCAGCAATCACAGATAGTTCAAGTAATAAAGTTCAGTAACTTACTACTTCTCAGCTGACAAACAGTAAATGGCTGTGTGTGAAGGGTGACCAATTAGAATGGGGTATGTGAAAGTTACCCAAATAGAACAGGATGAGCGTTTTTAAAATGACTGAGGCTAACATGGTTAACTTCACAAATGGAAGAGTTAGGGGGAATGTGGTCAACTGTCACTTGTCAGCTGAGCCAGAGTAAAATATGCTACAGCAACTCCAATTTCTTAATCTATTGTGTTTTGGTTCATTGTTTTAGCAGTGTTTTTTGTCCACTCAATTCCTTGCAATACTGGTGTTTCTTAAGAAAAGTAAACAAAAAAGCAAAATCCATTGTAGGAACCTGTCAATTTTTAACATAGTGATTTTAAACATCAGTATTAAAATTTTGCCTTTTGTGTCAATCATACATGATCAGCTCTGCACTGGAGGATGACAGATTGCTGGATGTTGTACTAGAAATGGGCAGTGTAATGCAGATCCCCAGGTAGCTGCATGCAGAATTCCTGGCTGGTCTTGCTGCACTGATCTTCACTCCAGGGAGCTGTTGTGGTTCCCCACTGCAGTGTGGTTCAGCACTCTTGTCACCCTTGGTTGTGCTGTTCTACCTCCCGTGTTTGGTTGTTTCTGTGCCTGAGGCTTCTTGCCGGGAGTGCGGGGCTGGCTCTGGGCTCCGCTGAGCAGAGGCTGAGCTTTGCTGGCTCTGCACAGAGCCAGAGCTCCCTGCTCGGCTGCTGGGGCTCCTGCAGTGCCAGGATCTGCCTCTGGAGCAGATGGATGCACAGCCCATGCGGAATCAAGGGCTCACTATACACTTGGGAAGTGCTTTACTGGGGGGTTTAGTTGTTTTCGAAGTTGAGAAATACTGTAAATCTCTGCCTCAATCAGAGAGGAGATTTCTGTGATGATGGCAAGTGTAAGTTCACATTATTCATTTTTGAATAACAGCTATATACACTTTGCCAGACAAAGTGAAATTTTAGTTACTCTAAGGTTTTGATGTTTTTTTCCACATAGATGTGACATTATCATGATGAGAGAGACAAGATCCATTTGTTACTGGTGCAGGATCAGAGCTGCAAAACATGCCCTGGCTTTACTGAGCTGGCTATGGGAGTTTGGGCTGGGGAGGAAGCTGGGAGGAGTTGCTCACCACACAAGCATGTCCTGCAGGCCAGCTCACTGCACACTGCCTTTGCTGTGTCCAGTGCCTGCAGGGGACAAGGATTCCTGTGGAAGCTGTTAGGCAGCTTGTGGAAAAGAATCAGAAACAGTCATTTCCTGTAGGGGAATAATCTGGGATCAAGAGGTCAGGAGTGTAGTTAGGCTATTGAGAAGAACATGGACAATTTGAGAACACAAGATAGTCAAAAGCCATTGTGAAACATTTCTTTCACTCTGCGAACAACTCTCACTAAATGTGCTGTCACAACATGGCTGTGGCTGTTCTGTTTCAACATGAATTGTCCTCTCTGTTTGCTGTTTTTGAGCAAGGTGTTCATCCTTCCTTTTCATTTTCACCAAATGTCTTTTTTCTAACGAAGTAGAACTTGGAAATTTAAAGGTATCAAAATGTGTTGATTCCAGTAACACAAGTATATTTTCCTACCAAAAATAACATTTCAACCCATCAGATTTCCTAGGAAAGGAGTATGGGCTCTGTCAGACCTGGTGGTAGTTGCCTACTAGCATCTCTCCTGCTGTTACTTGTGCTGGCTGTGGTGCAATTGCTTGCTTTCTACTGGCAGATGAGGTTTCACCACACCTTAAATAGTTTGCAAAGAAAAATGGCACGCATAAAACAAATCTTTCACACTGTACAGAAGACTAAAGCAGGACTTAGTACTTCTAGGAATATAGCTGCAGTTCTTCCGTTTCTATTCCAGTTTGTGTCTCACAGCTGTTCCCCACAGCAGGATTCTTAGCCAGTTCTTCATATGGTCCAATAGCTGTTCCTTGGAGTAGCTCTTTAATTACTAGAGTTCTAGAAACAGAGGTAAAATGTTTCTCTGTATGTTACTGAACTGTCTGTCATGTGACCAGTTTCTTTATTAACTCTTATTTAACTGTTTTCTCTGTCTAATCTGTCTTCATTCTGCCTCTTTTTTCCCTTCTAATGTGCTTGCTGCCTGTACAGACCAACTCTACCAGCAACTTGAGCAAAACAGTCGCCTAACTAATGAACTAAAGCTGGCATTGAATGAGGATTAAACTTTAGTGTGACTATATTGTTAACTTGTTTCAAAACACCTTCTTTCAAATTTCCTTTAAGAATGAATCAGTAAATGTAGAAATAAGCAAGAAACCTAGAATTTTTTTTTTTTTTTTTTAGCTGTTGATTCTCTGGTAAATTAATGAAAGAAATTCTCAGTTTCTCTTGGGAAAATATGGAAATGCTTCTGGATGAGGCTTTTCATTATGTATCTGCACACCTATTTTGGGGGAGCACTAAGCTCTTCGGCTGTGCAGTAGCTTCTTTCCACGTAGGTAAAGAGCTACAGCATTTTGCTAACAGTATCCAAAAAGTAACGGCTTGCCTTGCAGAAAGGCACTCAGTTTATCTGACAACATGAATTGGCCCTAAGATTTTTACCACAATGAGAGTAAAATATTCACCAGGATTCATATATCTGTATTTCAAAACCAACTTAAAGGATACTTACAGCTGTTTTGTCTGGAGACTTTGTTGTGATAATCTTGCCTTACTGTGAATTGGGCTTGTATTTGACATTTAAAAAAAAAAAGAATGGGAGCTCCATCTGACGATACCCGATCAGTTTAAAGGTATGCTTGCGTAGTGTGAAGTTAGTATTGCTGGATCCCGGTAGGATGCACCACCAGAACGTTATGCTCATTTATTGTATCAAATATGTGTGTTAAATGATTGTCCTATAAAAGTGTGCATGCAACATAAAGCGACTAACTTTGAGTCTATTTATTTTCTAGAAGAAATAAATTTCTTAAAGGTCACTTCGCTGAAAACTGTAATAGTTTCAAATTTTTTGTTCTTTGTGTTTCTGAATTCTATGAAACTTTTAATTGTGTATCTGCAAAGAACTTACTTATTTTCTTTATTGCCTACTTTAAAAAAAAAAATCCACTTACTATCTCACATAAGCAAAGAGCTTCCAGAACATTGTGTCTCTGTTGACAGTGCATTTTTTTTAACAAATGCAGCTGTAAACAGTTCTAAACTTGCATTACTTGCTGTTTGTTTTATTAATTTGGAGTTCGCTCTAGTTGTGTTATCTGGGAACATTGGTATTTATGAGCATGCACATTTCTTAACTTTCTAAACCCTCTGAGAGAAGTGATGATTGCATGCCTTCATGTTCTGAGAATCAGTACCTCCAAAGAACTGCTATTCATGTTTTAATTTTCTAATCCCACAACAGAGAAAGTGGCGCATGCCAAAGAAGAAAACCTTAGTATGCATCAGATGCTGGATCAAACTTTACTGGAGTTAAACAACATGTGAAAACCTTCTTAGCAGCAACCACACTATTTGTTTTATTATTTTTACACCTGCTTGCCGTGAAGCCCCATAAACATGTCTTTATTTTAGTTTCACCACAGTCACAAGAACATCTGCTAAATTATGAAGCAGGGGTCAGGGAAACACCAAAATGGGCAAGCCATATGCGGGTTAACCTACATTACATTATGGTTTAAATGTGCCATTTCCCAACAAAAATGTTACCTACACTTTGTAGAGAGTTCAGCAATTCGGTCTGCTTAGTCTTTGAAGAATTCTGGCTGTGGCAGAAAGTGTCCCACCTCAAGTGCCAACTACAGTTTTTACACAAGAAGAATGATTCGTGTTCAAGAGAAATCAGATGGAAATGGTGCTATTTTGAACAAAAGCTTTTACTTGAAGTCTTTTGTTTGATATCAGACAAGTCAGGAGTTGTCCAGCACAGTAATTTATTTTTATCAGAATTTTACTGATCTGTGAGAATTCGGACTTTCTGTGCCTTCTAATTCAGTAAAACAAAGATATGTAAGCAATGGAGACAAGTGAAGGCTTCTGGAGGTTTTAAATTGTATTCTTGCAACTCAATACAGAAGTGTAGGTCAGCATTTCACCTTGAGTATTCATTCGATTGTATTTTTCATGTTGAAATGAAAGATTCAATAAATTCAGGACAAAACATTAATTTGGTAGAGATTGTTTTAAAATGTATTTTATTTGTGGGGATTTGGGGTAGGGGAGGAATTTTTAAACCGATATTCGCCTCACTTTTTTTCACACTTTCTTTGAGCAGTCTTAAAAGTATACCTGTATGTAAACATTGTATAATGATATGAAATAAAATGCACATTTTAGGACATTTTTTAAATTTTGTTCTCCTGTGGTTTGTTTTTCATTACATCAGTTTCCTGTGCATCCCTGTGTCAACTCTGCACGTGTGCAGTGTCTTTCATTGTGAAACACTGTTAACACACTGGCTCTCAGTCTTTTCTGTGTTGTTGGCCAGTGTGTAGAAATGTGGTGGTTTGGACAGATGTGGATCTGTAGCTGCTCAGAGGGGCCCTTGGAGGGCCATATTGCAGGAGCCTGTCCCTGTCACTTGGCTGCATGCCCAGGTGGTGCAGAATGTAATTATCCCCTAGCAGATGAGAGAGCCTTCCAGAATTGCTCATCATTGACCAAAATGTTTTTGGTAAGACCATTGCAGAACTCCCATAGACCTCTTGGGGAAATGAGTCCTGAACGCCATGCTCTTGGAAACACTACCATCTATTTGTATATCTTACGTGGTAATATGTGTTGATTTACTTCAATACAGTGGTAAACCTTCTAAAATCATGTGTCATGTTCATAAGAGATACTTCCTCTCAGCTTTTCACTTCTGGTTGCTTGTTTCTACATATTTAGGTGTCTTTATTTGAATTGTGAGGTCTGTTGATGGGCAACTTCAGGACTTGAAAAATAATTTTTATTCCTTCTTTTTCTGTAGTACATTGCTGAAAGCTGATGCCGTCCATCCCTCTAGCAGCAAGGAGCTTGGTAGGAGACAGGTACAGATAACCTTCCAGATCACCAAAGAATTTCCATTAGTGGACCCTTAGCAAGCAACTGAAAACAGGTGACTTTATCAGCCACTGCTGTAAGCTGGTGAAAGGGTAAAGTAATACATAATAATTTCAGGTTAAGTGGGAGTCAGAGAGGGAAGATGTACTGGTATGAGTCCGGCTTTTTTTGATTGTGTTTTAAAGGGAGGAACTTGGTAATATTACAAGCTTTTGTGTGATTTACTGGCCAAGACTTCCTAATGCTGCCAAGACATCCTAAATGGAAAGGATGAAATCCCTGGCTTCATGTTTCTCTTATAAGTGGTTTTGCGGAGCAAAATATATGCTACAAAGCTCCAGCAAGGCCTTAGCTTGTACTAGAGGCTGACAGGTAAAGCTCCAACCACATTGTGCACAGGTAA
The DNA here is from genome assembly GCA_013397865.1 of Struthidea cinerea. Lineage (NCBI taxonomy): Eukaryota > Metazoa > Chordata > Aves > Passeriformes > Corcoracidae > Struthidea > Struthidea cinerea. Next base: position 1,377,661 of record VZTI01001175.1, on the reverse strand, counting down.
GTTACTCTAATCTCTTGCTCCTTCCTTGCTTAGCACAAGGATGGTGTGTCAGGTAGTTGAGCTTCAAGAGTTCAAGTCCCCATGCGTGTGTGGCTTCCACTGGTGCTGCTGGAGTCAGGAGGGCTTCCCATAAGGAAGTGCTGTGCTGGGAATTGTTTGTAGAGTAGGGCCCAAGGCCACCCAGGGAGTCAGAGGCTGTGCAGGAGTAGAACAGAGGAGCTCTTGGCACTGGGCCACGAGTCTTACACAGCTGAGTGTGCTGCCAGCTCCACTGGATTGGTGTTACAGTCACGTGGTATGTGCTTGAGTCCTAAACAATGTGTGGATGAGGTCAGACCCTTCATTTGCTGCTTAAAATTGCTTTTCAGGAGACCACAAACTGCTTTGTGGTTTGGGGAATCTGAGTTCACCTCTCACTGTGTCTAAGGGTAAGAGGAGGCTGTGGTTTTCATGTCTCTTAATGATATCATGTCACCATTAATAGGGCAAGCATGTGCTAGCAAGGAGATAAGAATTAATCTGAAAAAAATCTGTTTGCAGAGTAGACTTCCCCAAAGTGCACTGTTGCAGATGAATCCATAAAGCTTCATGTTAGGCTAATAAAAGCTTTCCAGGTTCAAGGAGAGCTGAATGGAACACTGAACGTGATGATGATGAATCGCACCAAGTGGCTTTTTTGCTGACTAGCAACAGACACATGAATACACATAAGGGCATATTAGCTGGAGCAGGAAAACTGTTTCTACCCTATCTCATAAGCCACTACCCCTCATGGGTTCTTTGCATGCAGTGTCTAATCAGACAAAACTCAGTGAAGCTACAAAGCATTGGCTTGTAAAAATAAGTAAGTTGAGCCCTGATTTAACCCCATTCCAGCAAATTTGCAGCTACTTTGCTATGTTAACTAAAAATTGGTTAAATCACAGAACCCTGCATCCTTCAGCATTCCTCAAAATGCGTGTCCTGGTTTGGAGAGTTACTCACTCTTTTTTTCAATGCAAAAACACATTTGGCAGTTTGAAATATATCCTAATTGTGTAGCCATGCTCTGTAATTGTCTGGGTTGGTTTTTGAGCTGACCTCTCTGAATGAAATGAGTAGTTTGGAGAGCATCAGAACTGGCAAAACCTGCCTTCTTGCAGATTCCTGTCTCATGGCTGGCTGTAAACTTGGAATGAATTATTTTCCAGATATGGAGATATTTGTGTTGTCTCCTGCTTCCCTTGGGATTTCTCTGATATCAAATAATATACAAGGCATGCAGCAGGGTGTGCTTTCCTTCCATCAGAACCCTCAGAGGCATGTTCTGTCTATCTTAATGGTTCCTTATGTTCACAAAACTTGCAGAAACATAATTTATGTTTCAGAGTTCTGTGTGGTCAATTAGTTCAATCAAGAGTGATTGAATGGAGTGAGAGATAAGAAAGAAAAGGAGCTTAGTTTCAGAAATAAGGCTAAAGCAGTAGGCTGCACCTACAGAGCACTGCCTCTCAGCTCCAGCGCCTGAGTGAGAAATCTGGATCTGTAAGGTATTATGTGTATTAAATGCTACTCAAAATCTGTGTTGCCAAACTTAACTATACTGTTAATGTCTTAGGAATGTCTGTTACACTGGGCTATCTGCAACTGCTGTAATGTTCATTAGTGGCAGCAAAAGAAGAAAGTGATTAGCCAACTAAATTTTAAATCTGGGGGAGGAGATAATTTTTATGTGACTCAGCACATAGAAAAATAGAGTACTTTTTTCCTCAGGTGGGCTTTTTTTAATAATAAAACAGGAACACCCATGAAAGATTAAGTGAGAATTGCAGAAAAAAAGGTCAAAGCAGGAGAAACAAGGATAATGCTTTTTATCTTTATGGAGGGTTTTTTGAAAATGTGCACAGGAATAGCTCTTTTAATAGAGAGAAGCTGTGGAACTTACGTCTTCAGTGTGTGTTGTGTTCTATCCAAGGTACAGAGAATCTGTACAAGTTTGCATAATCATCTTGGCTTCATTTGCAAACCCATCTAGTTTTCTGTAAGTCAGAGCCTTGCCAATTCGTAAGCTGCTGCTGAGAATTGCATAAATGCAGGATACCTCTCAATGCTATCTAGATAATCCAGATGGAAACAATGGGAAACAGAAGCAGATAGAAGTCTTACAGACACATAAAACCCCTCACTCCTTTCCATTTGTTATTTCCTCACTCATAATGCACCAAAATAAAAGGACATTACGTAGTATTTTGGATTTGAGTATTGTGGACCTTAAGGACACCACAGCACTGGCTTCTTCCTGTCTCTTTGCTGGTTTGAGGAATAGCTGGATAAAGATTAAACAGCATCTTTTTCATTACAAAACCAGAGCAAACACACAAAAAACCCCAAGTCCTGCAGACCCAGCTGCAACTGCCAGTACCACACATCATAACACACTGACATGCAGGGTTGTGAGAACATTCCTCTATTCTTCACAGCAAGAATATATGGATCATGGGTATAAAAGGTTATAAATGTCTGAGGCCATGATCCAGCAAAGTATTTTGAATGCCTTCTATTCCAGGGCCTGACCATGATCTGCTTCTTGGGATTGTTCCTTTCTTTGATGTAGTTTTCATTCTTTGCCCTGAGACACAAAGAGAAATGTTGAGGAAGAATCCATGTGGTCTGTCTCAGGTAAAGCTGAGACAGCAGCTGTGGCAAACAGTGTTTCCTTGACTTAAACCTGCAGAGTGCTACAGCCAGTGATAGCTGGCCGTGCCACTGAGGAAAATTATGCAGGTCTGGTGTTTCTACAGTACAATTTGTGAAAGAGTAATCAGGATGGTGCAACTGCAAAGCTCTGGTAAGTTGTTTTAACTTGGGACACATTGGTATTGATATTAACGTGAAGATCCGTGTGAGTTTCCAGATTAAAAATAGAGTATTTCTTTGCAGGCCCAACCGACAGTTTGTTATGTTTTTCTTGACAAGAATATTAGTTGGAGAAATAGCCTGGGAAAATGCCTCAAAATCTTTCCTGGATTATGGGTTTTTTTGCAGCCAGCAAGGATGAGCCTGCCAGACTTCTTTCTACTTAATCTGGATTGTTGTGCTACTTCCTTATTTTTTATTGTACACATGTGGACTATGAAATAGGATAAAAAAGGGTGATGTAATCTGTGCAGGCTGTGCAGAAAAAAAAAAAACCCTGGAAGATGAATTAGGTGAGAAAGTAGGAAGGGAAACAAGAAGGTAAAATTGCGCATGGGAGCTAAAGGCCAGTCATGAGGGTATAGAGAACATGAAGGTGATCTACAGAGGGATGAATCCTCCCCTCTAAATGCTGCTGTGTTGTTATGCCTTGTCCTGCTCCTACAGCCTCCATTTGTCTGTGCAGCCATCACATTCCTTTGCCACAGGCGAAGATGTTTGGCAAGGTCTAGGTAACAGGAAATTCTTTGTCACCCTTATCTGCGTTTAAAGTATGCAGGAACTTTTTCTGTAAAAATCCTTTCAGTGGTTCTTGCCACACTGGAAGAATCTTGGTTATGCTAGGACTTCATTATCAATTATCTTAACCAGGAAATTACAACACTTCAGAAAATAAAAATATAAATGCAAACCCATCATTTTTGCTGCTTTTCAGCAGATAGCAAACATGTAGCACATGTGTGTGTGCTTTTATTACATTCACATGCTGCCATGTCTAAGTGCAAGGCATTTCCAGGAAATTAACAACTGCTGGGAAGGATTGTGGATATAAGAGACAGCCCAACTTACAACCCAAACTGGTTGTTAGTCCTTGGGAGGTGCTCAGTGCTGAGACTTACTGTCATAAATTGGAATGAAAAGCACACGGGCTTACGTATCTGTGCAGGAGATACAGATGCTATTGCCATTTGTGCAATTAAGGTGTTTACTCCTCCCTCTGCTTCTCCATCAGTGTATGAGCTGCCAGCATTAGGAACACTACAGCTGGCAAAAGGACTGTTAGGAAGGGTTTACTCTGGATCCATTATATTTGTGAATCGCAAGCTATTAACAGTTCAGATTTAATTAAAGAAAAATTATAAAATCCAAGTTTAAATTGAGTGCAGACTGTGTAGGGATTTGTGCCATTTCTGCTAAGTTGTTTTAAAGATCATTTTACCAAACCACCCAGGTGCATACACAGTTTTGGCCATACACCCATATGGAGTACATACAGCTAAGGCCTGCCTGTTTGACTAAGCCTTAGCCAAACAAACAGTTCCATTAGAGCAAAGTCTCAGTGTTGCAGAATTGAGCTTTAATAGCCATTGCACAATGAAAGGTTCTCTCGTGTCAAAGCTTCTGGGTCTTTAGCTGCTGTGACATTTGGTATGCAGGTTTAAAAACCAAACAGCTACCCACGATGAGTATTGCAATGTTATATTTCAATTTTTAAAGAAAGGCTGATGTTTAGAGGTGCTGAGCAGTTCTTTTTGATCTGAGTAGGACACCTGCATACTGTATTAAAGGTGTGAGATGGCAGAAATCCCTTTTTAAACTACTTTAAACCCAGAAAGCCCTGAAATCTCTTTTCCCAGTTTCTCTTTTGTCCATGTCTGTTTTGCCTGTGAATCAGTATTGAAGACATTGCTCTCTATCATACATGTCACTATGAGTTATAGATATATTTCTCAGACAACATGGGGATTTAGCTTTGCTTCTGTTTTATTCTCCTGGTTGAGAATTTACAAGAACACAACAGTCCACATTAAAAAATGCTTTTTACTCACACCTGTTGTTTAAGTTTGCCAGGCACTAAGTCAAGTAGGAACTTGTTAGCTTTCATTACAGCACTTGGAAAAAATGTCGTCATCCTCTAAGTAGAGCACAGCCTCCCCTCCGGCACCAGCACACCTTGAGCTTGATTCTCCTATGATGGATGCGTCCTTATCTTGCTTATCTTCACGCTGCAGATTGCTTTTATTGGTGATGAAAGGATGAAAAGAACCCAAGCTGAGTGGCAGACATTGAGATGAGTGTGCAGGTAGTAAAACTGTTCTACCGAGTAATGTTAATCATACTGAGGCGTAACTGTAAGTTAAGTGTGTGGTGTACATTGCTATACACCAGAAAGTACAAGTAGCATCTGAAACAAGGAGATGGTCCTGGTTTTGTTCAAGGTAAAATAAATAAATGATAGTATTTCCAATTCAAGCAGTTGGTGAGTTATTCCAAGTCACAAGAGAGATGAACTGTCTCACACTTAGTGCTTACTGGAGGAGTCACTCATCCCAGGCAGTAATCTTCCCTCAGCAGCAGTTTTAAAAATTTTCTTAGTTGTTTCCCATAGCCCTGCTTGCAAAGGTACAAAACAAATATCTACTTTAGTTTTTGCAAATATCCTATTGCAGTATAAATCTGTGCAAATGTCATTAACTTGATTTATCCTGTACGGAAAGGGAATAAAGTAAACTCTCTGCTTACTGATTTGTGTAGCATATAGTAATTGCATACTTAGACATCTTTAGAGAGGCTCTTTTGAAATATGTCTGAGTTTGGGAAGAAAAATGTGAAGAAAAGGAATGGAGTTTGTAGTATGCATGGACTCACTCCAGAAAGAATATGCAAGCCCAGTGCCAAATGCCTCCACCCAAATACCCGAGACGTTACTAATTTGATAAGAGTCCTTTTCCTGTTTTTTACTAGCCTGTGCAGTTTCTCAAGCTATCTGTACTCTGTTCCCACGAAGAGCAATTTTAGTGGCACAGAACATGTCTGCAACACGAAATGAAGGTGTAGTTGCAGCACAGGTAGGTGAAAGCACACGGGAATGGATGGTCAGAGCAGTAAATGTGTGGAAAGTGGGCTGGCAACCAGCCTGCACATATAGCTGGGTGAGTATGTGGCATAAACCGCAGAGAAGCCTTTTGCTTATGGCAGTAAATATCAGTCAAAATACATGCTGGGGCTTCAAATTATGTTGAATGGCTTGGAAAAATTGCTAGAGTAGGTACTGAGCAGGATCTGGAGTCTTCTGTCTAGAAGAACATGTAAGTACAGTAAATGCAAATCAGGACTGTATTCTCCACACAGGGTATGCCTGAAGATTCACACAGAAAATCCGGAACCACGTTTTCCCTCCCGCTGCTGTATGTGTCCAAGCAAATGTGCCTGTTGTCTTTCCTCCTGACTTGTAGACACCTGCTGTGGAGGTGGCACTTGGTGCTGGCACTTCAGGATGGCTGAATGCAGTTGCCTGGCCCACTTCTCTCACCAGTAAGTCAGTGTCCAGCTCTCAGAGTCCTCACAGGCACATGTTTGACTCAGACTCTGGGATATGTCCATTTCATTAAGCTTTGTATTTTGGGGAGAAAGGGTGGAAAGAGAGGTAGTTATCGCCCAGTTGTGAGGAGCTCTTCCTAGAGCAAGCCAGAAAGCTTTCCCAAGTGCCCGCACATATAATTCTATCTTTGGGCATAGGAGCCTCACAATACCTTGTGGTTAATATGTTTCATCTTTCAGGTGTTTGACACCTTCCGTGCTTTGTTACTTTGTTTTGAAACAACATAGTTGAGTCTCAAAAGATACACATGGAAGATGAAAACTCACTGATGCTGTGTGGTGCCTCTGGCACTGCAAGCAGTGGTGATGCGCACCATTTTCCATGGTGTCTTGTACCTCTGCCCAGTAAGTGGGAGAAAAGCTGGAGAGGGTAAAAAGGTTACACACAGCAACTGAATTCTAATGATAAATGTGAAGACATTTTCAGGCACAAAATTGTTCAGTCCTCTCTGTGCTGTTTTCTACCAGAAGAGACTGTTACCTGGAGAATAACTTCAGGAAAAACAGAAAAAAAATCTGCATGTTTTATTTTCTTTGGAGGGAGAGTGTGTGTGTGTGGTGGTTTTCTCTTTTTTACACTGATGTATTTCACAAATGTTCCTTCACTACATACTTTCAGCTGGTGAAAATTATTTTTCCTTTGAGTCCCAAAAAGTTTCAAGTAGACCATGAATTAAAACGATGAGGAAATCACCACTACAAAACTGGAATTTTAAAACGAATGTTTTTGGAAAGAAGAAAAATAAATGTGTGTGCCCTTTGGCTGATCTGTAACCACAGCATGGTCTTTTCAGCATTCCTTTTCTTAACATGCAAAATATTTTCTGAACTCCCATCCTGTTTTTTTAGGAACTGTGTCAGACTGCATGCAACTTCTGAAACTAAGGCAGTGACAGTGTGGCACTATAAAACTTTCACACTCTATTTTATTGAAAGTATATAATGCCCAGGTGACACATCCTGAGTACACAGGAAAATTGAGTAAATTAAGCAGAGCTGATGATAAACATGTTGATCTCACTGTCTGAAGACCCACTGCTTTTAATTCTACTCTTTCTCTTGGTCCAGACATCTTACACGCTTAAAGATTTATTCCTGACTAATGTTTCTCAGCTGAGCTGTTGGGGAATTCACCTACCTACGACCTTAGTTGGGAAAAAAAACCAAACCAGCCCAAACAGCTAAGGGAAGATTTTAATCTTAAACTCAAGCTGTGAGTATGCCCTTATTTCTGTACCTTTAGGGGGAACGTGCCTGGTTTTATGGCTGGATCTGACTGTCTTAGCATAGAATGTTACTGGTGCACTTTGGTAGGGCAGCACTTTTACTGCTGTAGTACATACACTGAGACCATGCAGCTCTTACCTTACTTGATAAATAATAATACTCTGAGAACTGCTATACTGACCAAGACCGAGCAAAAAAATGTATGTGGGTGAGGAGAATGTAAGAACTGAGTTCAGTAATTCTATGACAACCAAGAAAGCTTCCACGGCAGTGGAACCTCTCCTTTTGCTAGCAACTGGTTAAACAGGTGAGAGTTTTTACTGCCATCTACTGCACAAATGCTTCAAGCCAGAGGGAAATAAAAATTCTGTCTCTTGACTCTGAAATGAAATTGCTTCTGAAAAGCGAGAGAAAGCAGAGCTTGATTTCTCTCTACATCTCATATTCCCTTTATTTATCTTCTTTTCAAATTCAAAAAGAATTTGAGTCTTTTATGTCCTTTCTGTGCTGAGAGTAGAAACATCAGGTTTGATCAAGGGAATCATTATCCCTTCAATCTTTGCATTTTCCATCAACACAAATTTTCCACATATCTATGTATACATAGATAACATTTTTAATTGCTGTTTTCCTATTTTTCATTTTATCTAGTACAAATATAAATTAGTCCTTTTTGACATCTTTTGCTCTTGTCTGTTAGTTATATTCCATTAGATTCCACATTTTTAGATCCAGAAATCTTTACAAAAGCTAGTCTTTAATTATTGGAATCCAGTTGGAATAATGGGAATCCATTGGATTAATGGACCATTTCATTGTTTCACAATAAATCCAAAAAAGGAAACAAAGGAGCTTCCTTATACTACTACTTTCTTCATTTCTAAAGCCCTTTCCTACACATTCAACCTACAAGCTTCAATCTGGGTATTTAATAATATGAAAGAGCCAAGATGGGCTCATGATTTCAGGTCTGACCAGCCCTTTACCAGGGGAATACTAATACTAATCACTTGCTCTCTATCTTTCCAACCTTACATGTTGTTTGTTAAAAATATTATCCATTTTTTTCAATGGAAGGGTTACATTTAGGGGCATGTCACTGGAGAGCTTGTCAGTGAACTCGAAAAGCAAAGGAGATCATCATAGCAAAAAATAATGTTATCAAAGTCCAGACCTACAAGCAGGAACAGCCATAATAACATCTGTTAAGCATTGCTGAGACATCAGAATCCACAAAAGCATTTGCAGAAATGGAGGAGGACTGATGGAAGTGATGAAATTGTTTTCAAAATTCCTGATTTTTTTATTTTTTTTTACCCCAAGAGTTGTGTTTTAGGAAATGTTGATGAAGCCTCACAATTTGCAAATGCCTGATGTTTCCACAAACTGGTGACCGTCAGCAGCAGAGTGAGCATATGGCACCTTTTGCTGGTGGGCTACACCACCGCAGAACAGCACAAAGGCTGCTGCCCACCTTCCTGTGGTTCCCCAGCTCACATTGTCACAGTGTTATGAGAAAGCCAATGAATGCTGTCAAGCAAGGTAACTGGGAAGATACATCAGCACTTTGTTTGAAGATCCTGTATTATTGAGCACTTGGTGTTTGCCTTAAAGACTCTAAAACCTTAAGGGATTCTTGATGGTGAGACTCCAAAGCTGGGCCCAAGTGAAGGTGAGTGAGCACAGCCCTGACCCATTGTGTCACACCATTCTTTAGCATCCGAATAAGGTATATCTCAGCACAAATCCAGCAAGTATAGCCTGGCAAGGAGGCAGAGCAGGGGAAAAGTCAGCTGGTTTAGTGCTAAACCAACCACATGGAGTTTTGACTACCATGCCAGGGGGGTCTCCAGATTGACTTTTCTGGCTGTGTTACATGAAGAAGATGGATTACAGGTGAGACTCTGTGCCTATACTTCTGAGTCACTGATGGACAAGAATAGAAGAAAAACATTGTCTTTTTTGTTAAATTAGAATTGGATCAGCCTAGTGCTTGCTGTCCTCATTTTCTATTGCTATCAGTAGAAAAAGAGTAGAAAATCGTCAAAACACTGTAAGCCTGATGCCTCAACTCAAAGTTAGCAAACCCAGCAGTTTAAAGGAAGATGAAACAGATAACAGCAGGCCAAGTTGTGCTGCTGGACTTAGCACAAAGCTCTTCATTAAGGCAGAGAAAAATGGCAAGCTCTGTTTCTGGCCCATTCAAAAGTGTGATGTCAAAGAGTGTTTGTGTGAGCAGGTTAATGTAAGAATGCAGAGAATCCTGCTGCAACATGCTTCCAGAGACAGTGTAACACAGTGAAAATGAGTTACAAGAAAGTAAATATATCATCTTGTACCAGTTGGGTATGAAGTTGTACTGTGATAAGCACTGGAGTTTTATTGAGAAAATACTAATGAGCAATAAATGCCTGCAGTGAAAAGGGTAACATCTGGTCTGCATTTGACTTCACACATGAAAGCTATTTGGCCTGACTTTCTGCCAAATCCTGCAATTTTGAGATCATCGGACATGAAGAAGATTGAAATCCCTAGGTTAGCATCTCAAAAAAGTAAGCCATACTTGTAAGCAGAAGTGGGGTGTCTGTCCTTTTAGAACTCTGCATACGCCAGCTGTGCCATCCACACTGCTCTAGGCTGAAACCTGACACTACAGCTTTTAAGTAATTCCTGACAAACCTAGATCAAATATGCTCATCTTGCAGTTAAAAGGTTTTATCTGGGTGTTAGCATAGCTTGCTGTACTTCTGCCTGCCATATGTTTAGCAGCAGGCTTTTTTCATTTGATTCTGCAAACATTTGCTGGGGAGCGCTGAGTTAAGAAATTATTTTGTGGCTTGAAGTATTCTTCACCTTATCTATCTTTTTCTTATGCACCCGTGCAATGAAAGTGTTGGTTAAAACCAGGTTATTTTGTCAGAGCCACATTGGTGCTGGTAGGAGTTACAAACTCACCTCCATCAAGAGGAAGAGTGAGTGGTGCTGAGCCTGCTGGGGGCTCTGGGCATTCCAGTTACCCAGCAGAGAGGACTTATGCCTCAAAAAACTTTATTTTCAAAGAGTTAGACTTTGGGGAGGATTCACAGGGATTTGGCTCATTTTGCCAAATACCACCTGTAACTGCACGTGGACACAGCTGGTGGCTTTTAGTGGTTAACTAAAGGAACCAGCTCTAAGTCCCCTGTACTTGGCACTGGTGAGGTCACCTCTCAAGTGCTGTGTCCAGTTCATGTGGCCCTTCATGATGAGGACACTGAGGTGCTGCAGTGGGTCCAGAGAAGGACAATGGAGATGGGGAAGGGTCTGGAGCACAAGTCTGATGAGGAACAGGTGAGGGAGCTGGGGGTGTTTAGCCTGGAGAAAAGGAGGTTCTCGGGAGACCTTATTGCCTTCTAGAACTGCCTACACCACGAGGGTGTAGTCAGATGGGGGTCGGGATTTGCTCCCACACAGCAAGTTACAGGATGAGAGGACATAGTCTTAAGCTCCGCCAGGGGAGGTCTAGGATGGACACTAGGAGGAATTTCTTCACTGAAAGGGTGACATAGGAATGGGCTGACCAGGAAGGTGTTGGAGTCACCGACCCTGGAGGTGTTCAGGGAAAGACTGGACGTTGCACTTGGTGCCATGGTTTGGTTGATAAGGTGGTGTTCGGTCACAGGGTGGACTCGCTGATCTCGGAGGTCTTTTACAACCTAATTGTTCCTGTGATTCTGTTCATCGCCCTGGCCGGCCAGTCGTGCCGAGCCCCGGGGAAGCGGCCCGAGTGCCGGCTGTCCCGCTCACGGAGCGAGCCCGTTTGCAGCCCGCGGTGAAGGCGGCCGAGCTGCGCTGCCCTGCCCTGCCCTGCCCTGCGCTGCGCTGCCCTGCGCTGCCCTGCGCTGCCCTGCGCTGCGCTGCCCTGCCCTGCGCTGCCCTGCCCTGC
>VZTI01001175.1:1349858-1365737 GCA_013397865.1 Struthidea cinerea | reverse complement strand
GTCCGGGCGGTGCCGGCGGGAGGCGAGTCTGAGAGCGGGCGGGAGGAGAAGCCGCCGCTCCCGCGGGGCTTCGGCGCGGCCGTGGAGAGGAGCAGGGACCTGGTGCGGAGGATCAAGGTGCTGAGCCGGGGGGCCGCTGGAGGCTGCCGGTGGTGGCGAGGCTTAGGCCAGCTTGATACAGGGGTCTGTGGAAGTGTGGCACAGTATGGGGTCTCTGAGAACAAGGGGGGCCTTCACGGCTGTAGGAAGGAGAGGTAAGAGCCATTCGAGGAGCGGCCGAGGGCACTTTTCTCAGCCTGGAGGAGAGGAGACGGAGGGGAGACCTCACTGCGGGCTGCAGCTTCCTCATGAGGGGAAGCGGAGGGGCAGGCACTGAACTCTGCTCTGTGTGACGAGGGAATGCCAGGAAATTATGTCAGGAGAAGTTTAGATGGATATTAGGAGAAGTTTTTTACTTAGAGGGTGGTCAGGCACTGAACAGGCTCCCCAGGGAAGTGGTCACGGTTCCAAGCCTGGCAGAGCTCAAGGAGCGTTTGGGCAACGCTCTCAGGCACAGGGTGGGATTCTTGGAGTTCTCCTGTGCAGGGCCAGGAGTTGGCCTCGATGATCCTTGTGGGTCTCTTCCGACTCAGGATATTGATATTTTGTGGTTCTGTTTAAAAAACACGTTGTAGTTAGTTTGAAAATCCAGCTGGAGCTTCTTTGAAATCTTGCCTGCCAGTAGGTGATGCCGTTTGCCGGTTGCATATTAACTCGGTCATGTTTTGTTTCTTTTGAATGTCCTGTTCAGTAATTTAGTTGAATTATTAAAGCAAAACTATAACATTGCTATTCTTGTTAGATATGTTTTTCCCAATGGCTGAGTTAAAATGTCAGCTTTGCAAAAGCAGTTTGTACCAGTTCAGCGAAATGGGTACATAACAAAATTTCAACTATAATTAGACAACAATACGCGGGTTTATTTGTAGGTTTTTTGTAGCTTTTGCGGTTCAAGGATTTGGGAGGAGGTGTTTGTTAACTGTAAAGATCGTTCTAAATGTCTTCTGTCCGTTTTTTTGGCAGGATGAAGCAGGAATCCCAGGTATATTAGTTGGGGTTTCTGTAGATGGAAAGGAAGTCTGGTCAGAAGGTTAGTATGTAGGAGTAGTAGTTGTGCATGCTGTCAAGCACTGATGAACATTTAAAAAATGAACAATTCAGACAAGCTAATCAGACTGGGATTTCATCTACACGATGTTCCATCTCCGGACAGTAGCCAGAAGCAGGTGCCTAGGGAGTATCAAATGACACCTTCCTTGGTAAACTTCAGTCATTTCCAGGAAGTGATAATTTGTTAAGTTCCTGAATATGCTAGTATGTCTCAGCAGTTAGATTGGAGAAGCTTTCTTCCATCAATTTTCAGATCAGCCTTTGAATGTACTCTGGGCATAGAGCTGTGCACTGGTCTGGTAGCACTGTATGTAGGAGGTAAAGAACTGTTCTCCCCACAGGAACTTCCTTAACAGTCAAAGGAATAATGGCTCACATTTGGTGACCTGTCTCCTGTTTGTGGGCAGAGGTGTAGTTTTACTGGGAAGGTACTGGGGTTTAATAGGCGTTATCCTTTCAGAAATTGCAATTGATTTTTCTAGTTATACAGTTTAGTTTTAAGTAGAGTCTGTTAGTACTGCTCCTATCATGTAGACATTTGATGTTTAGGAAAACACATCAAAATGTGTATCTGTTCTCAGAAATATTTTCATGAGTTTCAAAAAATCCAGTGTGTTTTGGGTTTTTTGGACAATGTAAATGGTAGTAGTAAATGGCAACATCTTTCATTTATGTTTTATAGAATTTGAAGAAAAAAATCATAGTAAATAAGATTGTTATTTTCTTTTGATAGTCTCCTGTTGCATTAATTGTTACATATGTATGAAGCTGATTATGGGTTTTAATTTCTCTTTCACCATGGCAGAAGTGAGCTGGAGAGCCTCTGGTACCTTTTATAATGTGGCCTAAAAAGAAAATTGTGCTAAAACTTCATCACAGACTTTCTCAAATCAGATAGCTTTTTCTGGTCTCAAATTACCTAGCAATGAAAAAGGAAGTTTTTATAGGACTTCTGCAGAATCCCTTCCTTGACAAGCAGGAGAGTGCCTGAGGGATCAAGTGCCAGTGGTTTATCAGCAGGACTGCCAGATCCACTACGTGTGGGAGCCTAAGCCACGGCAGAGCTTTCTGCACCCTGCTGCACATGGATATAGAGAACAACAGGGCCTTGATAAGGTGCCTGGGAGTGATAACATTGCTCTACCAGAGTTCTGGGTTATTTGGGTCTCATCTTCCCTTCTTCATGGGGGGCAAAATAGGAACAGGTGCCAGTTGCATGTATTCTGTGACCACAGTACTGAAGCTGCTTTCTTGCTGATGGGCATGGGTGTGAGGTTTGGAAGGTTTTCACTGGGGGAACAGCATCTGCATTCACAAGCACCATGCACTTGAGCAGCATCTATGTAAGAGAAAGGGTCTTGGGCAACTGGCATGTCATCTGTTTTATTTCTTGTATTTTGTCAACGTTTGTGTATTTTTGCCTGAGCAGTTCATTGTTAGACTACAGTTTTATATATACAGAGGTACGTTGCTTGCAGGCTTTTCTTATACTGAAAACTGCAAATACATCATTGCTGCATTTTCTTGCTTTTATGCTGCAACATCACTTGTACTTTCTTCAAACCTGGCTCAAACTGAAGACTAGTTTGGCAGCTTGATAATGCCTTACCATCTCCAGTTATTGCTACCAGACTTGTGGATTGGTTACATAGGAGAACACTGTTACAGAGACTGTGAAGCTGTGTTTTAATTGAAGTCATGCTGACTGATGGTGAAACATAGTGTGTAAAACCTCTGTTTTGTGAAACCTTACAGCTCAGGTAATTGCTATGAATTTGTGAGTGATTTCCTCTCTCAATTTCTGTATTGATAAAATAAGACCCCCTTTACTGCTTCAGCCATTAATTCAGAACAATAAAAGGAGTGTTTATGACTGTTGGTCAGTTATTTTACGGTCTAGATTTTGGTCTCTTTGGGTTTTCTACACTGAATATTTGACCTCAGGAGTGTAAATTTTGGCTTAATCTTCAATCTCATTTATCATTATGTTTGTTGTAGTCTTAATCAGCAACTTGGGATGCCACTGGCTAATCCAATGGGCTCTGATTAACTGCTACTACTACAGTAGAATGTTATTAATTGAATTGAAGCAGAGGCTGGGATAGTCCAAGACTTCATATCCCAGTTTAGCTGGAGGAAAAATATTTTAAAGGGACAGTAAATCTAATTAATTGCAAATAATTAATTCAGCATGTCTCTGTGTGAAGTACTTACCAGAGTGTTTTTATTTCCTTGAAGGCTTGGGCTATGCTGACGTGGAGAACCGTGTGGTGTGTAAGCCAGAGACCATCATGCGCATCGCCAGTATCAGCAAGTGTCTTACAATGATGGCTGTTGCTAAATTGTGGGAAGAGGGGAAACTGGATTTAGATGCTCCAGTGCAGAAATATGTCCCTGAATTTCCAGAAAAAGTCTATGAGGGTGAAAAGGTATGTAGTTTTTTATTGGTAAGAGTTTTTTACAATTTTTGTTCCTGTCACTACATAGCTATTTGTGTACAGGTGCCTGATCTGGACCTATTCTTATAAAACACTCAAAATAATTTAGACAAATACTGATGTTTCCTGGTCAAAAAAGCAAATTTGGATCTTCAGTTTTATGTTGAGTGTGTAGTGTCTGCATATATACTTTTTTTTTTTAACTGCATTTAGTATGTGATATTTAAAAGGTCTTATACCTTTGTCTGTTCTTGGTCATGGTGAATTTTACTTTTCTGGTGATTTAGTGTTCGTCTTTTAATGAAGAGAACTCACATTATCCTGTCTACCTAGGTCACTATTACCACAAGACTGCTAGTTTCACACTTGAGTGGGATTCGTCACTATGAAAAAGATATTACAAAAGTAAAAGAAGAAAAGGAAAAGGCAAACAGAGCACTTAAGCTAACAAAATCCCATCAGAATAAAGAACAAAAAGAAAAAGAAGGTAAAGAGATTGAAAAAACTGATTGTGTCAAACAGAAGAAAGAACATGATGGTGAGACAAAAAGCCGAAATTCAAAGCCTGGCAGGAAAGACAAGGAGTTTGAACAGGAAGAGTACTATTTGAAGGAAAAATTTGAAAGTGTGATTGAATCACTGAAGATATTTAAAAATGATCCTTTGTTCTTTAAACCAGGTGAGTTTCTATTAATGTAGACCAAAATGTGCTCTTCTGGTGAGAATTTTGTTTCAAATAGTTTTACAATAAAGAGGGTAGTAGGGTCCACTAAAGAGTGTTTGTTTGGGGGGTTTTGGTTTGTTCTGCTTCCCTTCCCTTTTTTTTTTCTTCATGTGCCCCATTAAAAGCTCAACAGAGAAGCATTTGGTCTGTTCTGCACAAACCATCTGGTCATGTAATATATATGTATAAGACTTTTCTCCCAGGAGCAGTAAGTAATGCAGTAAGTGCTCTGAAACATACCAGTTACCGGATTTATAAATGCTAAAGCAGAATATAATTCTGGTAACAAATTTGTATCTACAAAGTATTTTGTAAGCAGATACCAACTTGCTGTAGTCATGTTCTGGGCCTTCTAGATAAGAGCCAGAAGCAAAAAATTTTACTGAGGCATTAAATCAGACCTAAAAAAAAACCAGTCTACAGAAAAAACATAGAATCACAGAATAACTGAAGTAATTTATTGTTGGGATTATTTAAATTAAGTTTAGAGAGGACTTTGAGGAACTTCAGGTGTAAGTTTTGAATGAGTTTAAGGTATATGCATTGCTGATAAACAATAAATAATGTGCATTTAAGGGGAGAGGGATAGGAAGAGGGAGAAGTTAAACACCATCTTGGAGAGCTCTAGGAACCACTTCAAGTAGGAGATCTGTCTCAACTGTAGGCACTTTAGCAGTTGCTCAATATATAGATGTTTCATAGAAGGCATTAGCACAAGGATGAAATTTAAAAAAAATGAATCATTGTTTTGTAAATAAATTCTATTATCTTAAATAATATGCATGTTTGTGTTCATATAATCTTTTGGGATATTCTAGAACTGGAAACACTGTGCTAAAAGTGATGAATACCCTTGAAAAATGTGAGTACTGCTGTTGTCTTCCCTTCTCCAGGGTATAGACACACAAGCAGGTCACAGTAGCTGAGCGTCTTTTAAGCACTAAAACACAAGTCTTTTATGGCTTGTGTCAGCTTTCCAAATCCAGACATCCTTGTGAGACCTGGTGTGGTAAATCTCGTGGAAAGGATGTTAAATGTCAGCATTGACATTTTGGCATGAAACCTGACTGTGCATACAGATCCCTGGGAGGTTTTAGTGCTGCTCTCTCTCAGCAGGATCTGTGTCTGCTGCAGTACAGAATTTCCTAGGGCTACGATCAATGGTGGTTGATTATTCATTGCTATATACAGTTTTATTCGCACATACGATTCCATTTAAGCATCATGAACTTAACATGGGGTTTTTTCCCTTTCTCACTGTGTTTCTTCAAGGTAGTCAGTTCTTGTACTCAACGTATGGCTTTACTCTCTTAAGTGCTGTTGTGGAGAGAGCTTCAGGACAAAAATTTACAGACTATATGCTGAAAATGTTTCGGGATTTGGATATGCTGTCAACTGTCCTAGATGACAATGAAGCAATGATATATAACAGAGCAAGGTAAACAAGGGTGGAACTCTTAATTTTTCCACAACAACTGTTGCCCTTTCTGTATTAATTAAGCCAGCTGAATTAAGAATGTGTGGGTTTTTTTTTTCCCCAGGCATTCTAATGAAGTGTTGTATGTTACCTCAACATTAGCCATGTAGCTGGTTCCAATGCCATGGTATTGGTTCTGTAATTAGCATGTAAAATTACAGAATAAGAAATAAGTATTTTCCATTCTAAGTGTGAATATGGGGGGTGAGGGGAGTAATAAGGGTGACTTTGAAGTTTACTTTGGGTACAAGTAAGCACATAAGTGCAAATAAAGTAAAACAAGGAGTACTAGGAGATTATATTGGAATATATAGTTACCTTGGTTTGCTTAATATACTGGCATTTAAAGAGTTCCATGGAATTGTAATAGTCTCACAATAACACGAGGTTTTCATAAATCAAATTGCAGTATGAATCTTGGCCAGAATTAAAATTCTGTTTAACACAGAACATGCTTTACCAATTGATTTTTAAAAATAATTTAACATAGAAAAGAAAAAAGAACACCCTCCTCCCCCAAAACTCCTACAAAAACAAAACAAAAGACACCCACACAACAACAAACCCAGAAGAATTTATGTAACTGGATAATCCATTCTGATACAGTGGATCTGTTTGGCTCTCTTACTTTATTGACCTTCCTGTCTGGGCTCTGAAATTGGTTATTGACTCCCCTGTTAAATTCTGCGGGACAAGAATTCTGTTGAATGACAAAGCAGGTTGTAGTAAAAGTCTCATGAAAATGACACTCAGACTTTTTAAAAGTGTGGCTTCTAAAATGCTCTCAAAGAACGATGAACATGTTGAATCTGAGGTTTATAGTATGTACAAGCGGATATTGAAAGTGTGTGTGTGCACAGCTTTACTGCTCTGTTCTAAGATGCTTTGTGCTGGTGTTTAGTTTGCTTGCAAAATTTCAGAGGCTCTCTAGCTGTAGGCTCATCTGGATGATAGTGATGTTCTCATAAATTATCAACCTTGTACAGTCAAGGTTTTTTAAAACGTGTCTATGTTCATCCTTTTATAAACTGAAATATGGGAGGGATCAAAGAATTGGGACAGGTGCTGTTCTGGGAGTCTTTTTATAGGTACTTACTGTTAAGCAAAACTGAGATACTGATTGATGCTGAAAACTGTGGGTTTGCTTCCACAAATTGGAGCTCGGTGCCTCAAAATAGAATGTATTGACGGGTTGAGGTTCGTTTAATGGTTTGGTTATACTATATTTACCTAATAGGAAAACGCTTAAAAATCCATGTTCTAGATCTTTTAGAGGTATAAGTTAATGTCTTTGTAACAGGTTTTTGCTGTGATCAAAAAACTCATTATGGGGACAAGATACTAAATCGCTGACAGAGTTGATGATAGTCTTGCATTCTGGACCATTCATCATTCTTCCTTTGTTTCAACCTCTGACTTTCAGTGTTATAAGTTACTCAGAAGTCTGCTAAAAAACTTTCCAATACAAGCACAATTTAGGTAGGGCTTTTCCTTTTCATAACTCTCCAAGTTGTACATGGACCTTATTTGGTCTAAAGACCAAAGGTTGAAATTCCTTGGGTTATATATTTATCCAACAGTCCTTTCCATATGTTGTATGACATTAATCAAGTCATGATTGGATTGTTTCTTTCAAAAGCATAATTTGTTCTGCACTTCTGTTGTATTTTTCCTGATAGTTCATTCTGCAGTTCTGGTTGGCAGTTTCTAGTTTGTGTTATGCAAGACTTCAATGCTCCTTGCTTTGTTGTAGAATATGGCAACCATAATGGGACAGTGGGGGGAAATAAGCCATAAACGGAAGCTACTGTCTCAGAGCAGTCACCTAAGCCTCAGTTGTAGGAGTCCTTGTTCTTTAAAACACTTAATATCTAGTACAGGGATTTAAAAAAAAATCTGTGTTGGCTGATGTATTTATTTCTGTCACATCTCTTATTTGTATACTGTCTTTAGTATACCCTAAGATTAAGCAGAAGCATTAGTACTTTCATTGAAGTTAAGCTTCTAACTTAAGAAATCACCTTAATTTTTGTTTTTCTGTCTGAATTACTTATTGATTTTTCTGCAATAAATATATTTTAAAAATATATTTTAAAAACCCTCTAAATGTTTGTGAGAACAAGCTAATACATGCTCAATTTGCTCTTTCAAGGTAGGGCAGCTTAAAACAGTTGTGCATAGTATATGAGAATGACAAGTTGAATTTTCTTGAATTTTAGGTGTTACGTTTACAACAAAAAGGGACGGCTGGTAAATGCACCATATGTGGACAACTCTTACAAGTGGGCTGGTGGTGGTTTTCTGTCGTCAGTAGGTGACCTCCTGAAATTTGGAAATGCCTTGTTGTACAGTTATCAAGCTGGACAATTTAAAAACGGGAATGGCAAACTTCTTCCAGGGTACCTCAAGCCAGGCACAGTTGCAATGATGTGGACCCCAGTGCCAAAAACAGAAGTGTCGTGGGACAGGGATGGTAAATATGCCATGGCTTGGGCTGTAGTAGAGAAAAACCAACAGTATGGCTGCTGCAGACAGCAGAGACACTACGCATCTCACACCGGGGGGGCTGTGGGGGCCAGCAGTGTCCTCCTCATTCTGCCTGAAGAGCTGGACCCTGAAGCTCTTGGGACTTGGCCAGTGGCACCCCCGAGAGGAGTAATTGTCACTATTATCTGTAACATGCAATCGGTTTCCCTCAACAGCACTGCCTTAAAGATTGCAAGGGAATTCGATAAAGAAAAACGGGCAC
This sequence comes from Struthidea cinerea, assembly GCA_013397865.1. Taxonomy (NCBI): domain Eukaryota; kingdom Metazoa; phylum Chordata; class Aves; order Passeriformes; family Corcoracidae; genus Struthidea; species Struthidea cinerea. The sequence goes on along the minus strand of VZTI01001175.1, from coordinate 1,357,200 downwards.
AGTATAGAGACTAAAAGAAATGTATGTGACTGAACTCACTGCACTGAAAAACAAAGGGAGAAGGGTGTAATTGGACTTCAGTATCACTAAGAATATGGGAAGAAAAAGCATAAAAAATTCACTTAATTAATCTCTGCTAGTGGTGCTAAACGTACATCTAACTGGAATTCATCTCTCAGGGAAATTCCTAACTTACAGAAAATGAGAATGTAACAGTCAAAGTTGACTTTCTGTAGTACCTATGTAAATTATCATTATATTAGCAAGTTATTTTTATCAAGTAGTGAAACACTTGACCAAGATTTTAAAAAAATAGCTTTTTTTTTGCACTAAGAAGTACAAGTTATCTACCTTGAATGTTAAACTTTAGAAATATTTCACATATTGATTTGAGCACACAAATATGTTGCTTGTTATTGTCACAGATCCAGTCTGCCAAAACTGTTCAGTATTACTTTTTAAAGAAAAAGTGTATCACCGTTGCTTTTTGTTTTCACATAGCACTTTCCTTATTTGCATAAAAAAACCAACAAAATCCAAATCTTGAAGCTACCTCCAGAATGCAGATTTATACCAGAAGCAGGCTTTTGTCAGAGCTGTGGATTAAGCATTAGAAAAGAATGAATCTAGAGCAATGTAAGTAAAAATCTTTTTGTTGTTTAGATGTTCTCTCATCCATTTTTGTTGGACACAGAGAATGTGTGAAATTAGTTTACTGTGCAATAAAGGTATTATTTCTAGAGTCAAATCCACCCAAATAGCACAATGTGGCAAGCTGTGAAACTGTCCCATTGTTTTTGAGTGATACACATGCTAACTTGGTAGGCAGAAATGGCACTGTATTCTGTAGTGTCGATATTCCTTTATAAACAGCAATTAGGATCTTAAATAACTCAATACAACTTAAAGCCCATTCTTGAAGCCAGGAGTAGAAGTCTCACCAACCAAACATGGCCGTAGCAACTGTCATCTCAAAGATTTACCTCCACTTCACTTCCCCTGCAGTTACATCAGACAATATTTCCAGCCTGAGACAAAATAGAAGTATCTTTCAGGAAAGGTTTCAGTACTTCCTTTCCTGCACTGTTTAGCAGCTGTGGTTCTCTGAATTCAAGGAGCAAGATGTTTTGGATAGCAGCTAGCCAAAGGTAGCCCTACCTGCCTCTTTCCCAAACTAATGCTTTTAGTATTATCTTCATAGTTGTTAACCTGCCCTGTGATGATACAGCGTGCTGCCATGTCTGTTCCCACTATGCCTATGGTTATACTTATTACCTAAGACCAAGAAACCTGGAAATTCAGTATTTTGAGGGGTCAGTGTTTCACCTACATTTTTAATTGAAGCTAGTAGGACTAGTTTAGTATACTCTTCATAATTATGATCATTATTGTGCCTTAAAAATTGTTGGTTGGGGTTTCTGGCCCACTCACCAAAACTTCACTTTTTAATTCATTAATAATGTATTGTCTTTATCTCAGAGAACCCTTCTGAATAATGAACTTTCATTGGCCAGGCAATAAATTATCTCCTCTTCCTCTGAAGTCTTTGGTATTGTCTGACAGTTCCAATACAGAAGTACTGGGGTTCTTCCCCCAGTCCTGAGCACCTACTAGCTGGGGAGAAAGCAGAAGTGAATGCTAGCTTTAGGCAGGGAATGAGAATAAGAACTTCTGGTTTTGTGTTGAACACCTGAATAGAAATAGACCAAACATAATGTTTTAAATGCAGAAAATCTGAAAAGTAACACTTATTTTAGGATTTGTCACGTATTTGTCTTGTATAATACACCTGTTTTGCAAATGGTATTTCTTGTTTCTGAAAACCATTTTGTATACTTGAGAGAAAACAAGTTTCACTCACTGACTGTTGCGTGTGGATTTAGACAAAGGCTGAGAATGTAGAAGGTGTAGGTTTACTGTTACACTTGTTTGCATTTGACCAAACACTAACAAATGTAAATATTTGAAGTATGTATGAAAATGAGTAAGGGTAAAAACTAAGGCATTGCTAATACCACTATATTAATGACAGTGTCTAACTCCCCATAAAAAATACGTTTAGCCACCAATTTTTTATTTGCATACCATGTTCTTTATACTTGATCTCCTGTAACTTAAGGCTTTTAAAAAGCCTCTGATGTCACATGTGCAGTACTGGAGATGCTCTGATTTCATCTTCCAGTACCTGGAACAAAATGGGTCCCTGTCAGTCTCTGCTATGGTATTAAATTAATCATGAGTTCTTATCTTTTAGGGTAGAGAAGGCAGACATATGACAGACTAGGAATCAGTCTGGCCTTAGCATATGTATTCAGGTCAAAATTAATATTGCTACTTTGATCTTTGTTCTAAAACCAGTAATTTGATGGGCTGGCATTTTATGTGGGAAACTGTCTGGTCAATTAAGAGCAGCTTTCATGATAGACTTCCTTGTGAGTGAACCTTTGTTGTGAGTGGCTGACATAAACCCCTACTTTTCTTAGAAGGCATGTGTATTCCATTGGTACACCTGTTTCTGTATCAAACACCACCTTCTGCATCTGGTAATTACATGTTCGCTGTTTGAAATAACTGAAATAAAACTTACTTTGCAAATGCAACGAATTGTTGTATCAGGTTTTTGGTTTATTTTAATGACTAGACATGTATGAGTTTTCAGAGCCATAGAAAGAATACTAGTTAATTAGAAAATCCCAACAGTAACTACCTCACCAAGACACCTGATACTTTTAAAGAGATGTTGATACATAACTTGAGATATTATTTAGTAAAATAAGATATATGTAACATTTTGTTTGAATGTTTTGTCATGGTTAAAAACAAAATCCATTTTTACCAGCCATTTAGAAAGCATGGCTTTCAAAAACTAATTAAACCTTTTTCCTTATTGCAAGAAGGCAATTATTTAATGCCAGTATTTACTACTGACAATATGCATGGGTTTGCTGTACTAGTTTTTTAATGACTAGATACCATTCACACATCTTAGTGTCGTTCCATGACTTACAATTGCTTATATGCCAATTGCCTTCTCTACACTGAATGCTTTCAGTGCTTTGCAAAGGACTCCTTTTTTTTTTTTTGGATAGAAATCTCAGTTTAGAATACCAAGTGCAGTCCTGAGATCTAATTAGTGGGAGGAAAAATCCAGGCATTCCAGAGAAACAGCTGAACATAGGTGAGTAACTTTACATTTTTATTTATCACCATATTACCCAAGATGGGGAAGGGACTACAGCCATTTAAAATCCTATCTAGCTTTTGCAACCCTTGCAGTTACGCTAGCTGCAGTAATAAAATACACAAAATGTGTTCTTAAAGCAGTTTCTGTCGCTATATGGATTACACTGCTGTAGTTTTTGATTAACAAGGGCAAGGATGCAGGAAGTCCAAGGTTTTTACTGTTTAAATGTAAAATTATAAAAATAGAGCTCAGTTGTCTGCAAACTTACAGGAAAAACTTGCAGTTCAAATCATTTATTGAAAAAGGGATTCCAGCAGATTAGTCAGGAGTAGCGTGTAATTTGTACAAAATCAATCATAATTACATTGTTGTTGTAACAGGCATTTTAAACTGGTAAGGCTTTCAGGAACACAGATCCAGAAATCACATGCTGAACTGTTCAGTGTTGCTTTCTTCTAAATGAACAGCCTGCAAAGAAATCACATGAGTAGAGATATGAATAGTCCTTAAATTGTTAGACTGCCTTGAAAAATTGTCCATCCAATGAAAGTAGGAAAATTCATGGATTAAATGTAAATTTCATATACCACAAGAGGTGAAGATTTAGCACTGTAAGTCTTCTCTAGCTCAGCCTGAACAACATGGCTCTCATGCAATTCATCTTAAAATAAGACTAAGGTGTACTATTTCTTTTCTTCCAGACGCCTTTTAAAATTTCAGTCTACTGGTCCATCCCTTAGTGACAAAAACCCCAAACTGAAACAGCTGCTAGGTGTGTTGTTACCATTTCAACTGCTCAACAGCCTTACTTCAGGTATTGTCCTCACATTAACTACCCCTGTGTAGTAGCACATTATATAAGCATTGCTACGTGTAATTTGTATACATGTTCACCTTTTGCCCTTTAAACAAGAAATTATTAAAATCTGGATTACTTTTTACACTTTTTAAATCCTAAAGTGTTTCCAGTGCTTTTCATACACCCCAGACACTGGGCTGCATTCAAAGATACTGGTGTTATACCAGTTATCGCTATATACCAGTTATCTGTTTATAATTATCAGTGGTTATTTGTTCCCTTATAATTTATATGAAACAATTTTTTTTTTGAGCCAGGGAACTGCTTTACAGTAGGGCTGTTTAAAAACAAACAGGAAAGCCATTAGTGACTAGCAGTGGCACAGAATTACTTTACCCTGGCAAAAGTACCCTTTGCTGGTGCTCTTTAACACTCTAAACATACCTCAGAGTTAAACAGCAGTATTCATTACATAAGCTGAAGGAAATGACAAGTCACCTAAAATGAAGTGTGTTTGATGACAATGTAGGTGTTTAGCTGGCTGGCATATCTGTATAGCCATTTAAAAACAAAGAATCTGAAGAAAAATTCACAATCTGGGCCCATTAACAATGTTTCTACTAGCCAACTCCAAGCAATTTGCAAAGTGTTCCAGTATCAGTTTCCAAAACCAAAGCTAAAACATTTGTAGGTTATAAAATGCCTTTATATAAGTGGCATATTTAGGTTGTGTAACATTACCCTTACCTTCTGTGAGCCTGGCTTTGCCCCCAGTTGGCTGACACAGGACAGTTGAGCACCCTACACACAGGACTACTGTCTGAGCATGGCTGAAGACAGTGGTGATCTTGTAGCACCCTGAAAAACAGCATTATTAACGTTTCCACTGGGTATTTCCAGCATCATTTTTTAATGTGTTAATTCAATCAGGTACTCTAACTACCCTTGTCCAAAAATGCATCTGTATTTCATTACACAACACACCAAGCCAAATGAAGCAAATCATTGTTGTGTTCCAAAGTGCTTACCTTCACTTAAATGCATAGGAAATCAAGTTAGGTAACTGAAACTGGTATGACTCCTGTACAAAAATCAACACAGCCTGCTGGCTGACAAGCCCTAATTTGCCTGTCACATCTCCTGCAAAGAAGTTGAGCAGCTCTAGATTAGCTTTCTCTGCTGAACAGAAGAACCCATGTAGCTGGAGAAATATTTAACTTGTAACAGTAGAACACTGCTGTTGACAAAGTCTGGCAGCTGGGAGTATAAATACTGCTGTTCCAATCTATGTTTGCTTTCTGTTTAATAATTGGTACATGTAAGGCCTGTGCTTGGTTGCATTCCATAAAGCTAACATAATATTTAAATTGAAAGACTGGCACAGAATAACTTCACTAATTCCTTATGCAATGCTTTGGTCTACAACTTACAAATTCAATGACTTAAGAAAGAATGAAATCACTCATACATGGCTTCAAAATGGAATTTTCACTGCTTTTCAGTTTTTTCCCCTGAAAAGTATTTTTAATTAGCCAAGAGGTATTTTTGGAGGGAGAAAACCTGTAAAGGGCTTAATCTGGATATGGATATACAAAATAAATAGGCAAAGGTGAGCAGAGATTACATTTTCAGCACATGTAGATCAGAAAGCTAAGACAGAATATATGTTGTGAGGAGGGTCCTCTGACGAAAGGACTGGTTGGTAGGGAGAAGTACTATTAGAATAACAGATCTCTGCTTTGTTTAAATCACAAAGAGTAACTGTACAAATCTTTGTGAATAACTGCTAACAGCTAAAATTTAATCACAGCAAATGTTGATTTCCCCCTATTGAATGTGAACTTCCATGCTGAAGAGTTTGTAACATTTGTGGGTTTGGCAGGGAAACGAGCCCAATCCATTTCAGTACGAGGTGGGAGTTTCCAATACCACTGACCCAGGGATACGTAAGGCCATCTGCTGTTTTCAATGCCTTGTGCATAGGATTCTATCCTTGAAGCTCTCCTGCTTTGCTCAATATATCCTTCAAACACAAAAAAACAATTAACCCAACAATAATGAAGATAATCAATGACCTATGGGCCTATGTTGACACTAACTGTATCACAGTGTATGCATTCATGTATACTGGTTTAAAGAAAGTGTAAAAAAAACCCCAAAAAACCCAGAGGCTTAGCCTTCAACTCCGTATTTGTTTAAAAGTAACCACAGTTTACTTTCAAGCTGTTTAAATTAATTTACCTGACTTTTAGATGGAATACAATGTCAGAGCTTCTTAGAAAACTAGGCTACTAAGAAAGAATAATAGGAAAACCTGAGTACATCAACAGTTCCCTGCTTCTAGTCAGGAAGATCACTATTGTAAGCAAGTCTACGTGTTTTCTTACTGCTATAATCTTCTTATGCTGCAGCAGTTTCTAGGAAGTTGCCACACTGGGCAATATGGATGTAACTGTGCTGAACAAAGAAGCTGTTCAGTGGTAGAGCACATTCCTGTAATGGTGCTAGAAAGTCCCATGGTTTAGTTTATGAAAGAGAAGTTGATTATACAGATGTCTCTGAGCCAAAGTAATGAAGATCTGTGAAAAGTGGAGATAGGCAACATCTTATTACCCTTGTATATGAGCTAGACGGCAGCTTAGTTCTTAACAGCAACATGCAAAAAAGGCAGTTGTTTATATTTTACTTTCTATGTATATGTGCAGGATACCTGCATCTATCCTTGTCAAAAGTTTTTCTAGTTGCTCTTCCAGAACTACCTTACAAAAGGAGGAAAAAAATGTTGGCTTCTGTTTGAACTTGTGCTATGGATGCTTTAAGGCATCCATTTAATCTCACTTTTTATATGTGCAAATCTGGGGGATGGGTTTTTCCCTACTTGCAAGGGTTTTATAAAGGAAAAATCCCAACTAAAGAAGGCCTCATGCCAGAACCTCCAGAAAAGGCTGACTGCTTACATTAACTTTTTCCAAAGATTGAAAACATTTTTATTGTTAAAAATCCCAAAGCAATATACAGACCCTTTTTTCTACAGAATAGATAAATGAAACTCAGATAAAAAAGAAATAATAATCAACCGTTATATGAAGATGAACAGTATACAAAATTAGTTTTGTTCCTTCCGTAACGTACGAACATTTAAAATATTTACCTGGACATTTTACATCCATAAAGTAGGAGTTTGGGCTCTGCACAAGACGTTTCTTTTTGTGCTTTCTCTTCTCATCCTCTAAGGAGGGATGCACTAGGTCTTTGGCCAGCTGGGTGGGGCAAGAGGAAAAGCGCACTGCGCGTTACGCGGCCACATGAGAGCCGGGCTGGCGCCCCGGGGCTGTCCCGAGCGCGGCCGCAGCCAGGCC
>VZTI01001175.1:1294464-1349732 GCA_013397865.1 Struthidea cinerea | reverse complement strand
CAGGCCCCGCCGGGGCCTTCGCGGCCGTCTGCGGGTCCCGGCGGCTTCCGGGGGCCGGCGACAGCGGGGAGCCCGAGCGGCCGCAGCGGCGGCCAGAGAGCGGGGACGGTCGCGTCCGCTCCTCTCCGTTACCCCCCGCCCCCCAAGGTCCCCCGCGGTGCCCGAGGACAGGCGGCACCGGGCACGGGGGTAAAGGACTGTAAACAACTCACAGGCATGTCCGCCGCCGGGCCGCCCCTTCCGCACGCTCCCGCCCGGCGCAGAGCCAGCGCCGCTCTGCGCGCCCGCCGGAGCCGCGCCTGTGCTGCGTGTCGGGGGCGGGACCGTGCCCGCTGCAAAACAGCTGCACGTGTGCCTCCAACACGCCAATACGTGACGCTGGCCTTTTCAGGCTATAAATGCCGCTTAGAAGTGCATCGACTTCACACTAGATGCTGACTAAATCATCACTCACATGGCACAGAATCACAGAATTGTTAGGGTTCGAAGGTACCTCTCTAGGTCATCCAGTCCAAACCCCCTGCCAAGGCAGAAGTCACCTAGAGTAGGTGACACAGGAACGTGTCCCGGTGGGTGTGGAATGTCTCCAGAGAGGGAGACTCCACAATCTCCCTGGGCAGCTGTTCCAGTGGTCTGCCACCCTACACATAAGTTTTTCCTCATGCCGAGGTGAAACTTCTTGTGGTTTAGTTTATGGCTATTGCTCCTCGTCCCATTGCTGGGCTCCACTGAAAAAAGTCTGGCACAGTCCTCTTGGCACTCGCTTTGAAGATATTTATATGCATTAGTTAGATCCCCTCTCAGTCTTCTCTAGTCTAAACTGGCCCAGCTCCTGCTGTCTCTCCTTGTAAGAGAGATGCTCTAGACCCCTCATCATTTTTGTGGGCCTCTTCAGGACCCTCTCCCTGTCTTTCTTGTTCTGAGGAGTCCAGAACTGAACATATGTATGTTGTTTCATACTAAATGATACATTGCATGAAGTTGTACCTGTGAGCATGTTCTTTTGCAGTTTTCCACCCCAGTCAAAAAGAAGAAGGCAGAAGAATTTCTGTTAGTTATCATTCATATGCTTAAATCAATTTAGACAACTTATGAGACATAAAAATATTGCAGAGAGTGGAAATTTAAAAAAAAAATCACTTTATTTTTTTTTTGTAAGAGACTGAATGTTTTTTCCATAAGTCAGTTATCACAAATGTAGTCTGTAAAATCACATGTATTTTTCCTGAAACACATAAAAGTGTAGTTCAATAGAAATCCTCCTGGTGGCACAATAGACCTTAGAAAAATCACTTGGTATGAAGGCTTCCCAAACGTCCAACGGGAACATGTCAGGACACTGCCTTTCTAAGAGGGAACTGATGCATTTAGCAAAAATTATTTGAAAAGTTTGCCATGAGCACAAGTGAGGATGTAATTTCATAGAGGCATATCTTTCTGACAACAATATTCTCAAAGCTGGGCTTGGTCCCTCCAGTGCTGACACTGTTACAACTTTCACAATACTTTCCACCTCAAACTCTTACATTATTCTGCCATAATAGCCCCATGTGTTGTAGTGCTCCAAGCCATTATATCGGTTTTCCTCTTCTCACTGTCACAGCCTTGTAACACTGTAATGCTGCGTTAGTGCTTTTTCCTTATGCACTGGTGTGGTGATGACACACAGATAGAGGTATTCTGGAAGTATTTCTTGTATCATGGGGAATTTAATAGGAAGGGCTCTGACTCATACTTTCCTCTGCATGCTGTCCTGTGAAGCTAAGAACATAAACCAGTTACCAGCACAGAGTCAGTTCTTGAGTCTTAGCTGTTCCTACTACCTTCCCATCCTTTTCAAATGCATGTTATTTATCTGCAAGCAGAATGGAAAGAGGATAATCTCTTAAGGCTTTTGATTCAGCATTTGAAGGAGAATTATGTTTTTCTTTGTTAAATAAAATACCTTCACCATGTATTAAGCACCACTTGCAATAAAATAGAACTTCTGAAGTGCTGCCCTTCTTCTCCTCTTCCTCCTAGCTTTCCCTTAGATGTCTTTCCTGCAAAGAGTCTCTGGTGACTGAGGAAGACTTTAGAGTCACATTAAAAATTGGCTTCAGTGAAAGGAGGGGCACACAGAATGATCTGAAAACAGGATGTGTTTTGGACACATTCTTCTGGTTCTCTATTTTGGTTTTGCTTGGAGATTCATTTCCTTTTTGTAACTGCTTGTAGTTCAGTGACCTGCTGTATGAGCCAATTCTAATGCATTACCTTTAATCTTACAATTGAAGCTTTTTTTGAAGTGTACTCTTTAGAAAACGGAAATGCAGCGCTGAGTTTAAGTGTCAGTTAGCAAGGAGACAAATGCTGCTGTCTGCTGTCTGTGGCTTGGCCTACTGAGACACAGATAGATTCAGGTCTAAGAGAACAACTTCCTCTTTCCAGCCTTCTCCCAGCAAGCAAGGACTTTGATCTCATTTTAGAGAAAAGAACAAGAAACTTTATCTGTCATAGAATGACAACAGAAAAATTCCAAAAGCTGATCTGGAAATGTTTAAAAACAACATAATGACAGTTGGGTTTTTCCTGCATTGCAAATGTCAGTCTCTTGTGTTTGAAAGCTGAATCTGTGTCTCTGAGGACATGCATTGTGGGTGTGTTCCTGCTGGGCTGGGACAGCCTGCAAGCCCTCACTGTGATGAACACCTGCTGCCCCTGGTACTGCTTTGTTCTGCTCCATTTGTGGCCTTCTGCATCTGAATTTGGGTGGCTCCTTAGGATTTGCTATCTGACGTTGTGAGAAAAATGGCTTTTGGGAGGTTTTACTACAGAACCTTGTATAAACTGCCTGTGGTCACTGAAGAAGTGTGTAGTGACTGATTTAAAAAAAAACAAATTCACCCTACTAATGCTTACAGTGGTTGCCTAGAATACTAAAATGGGGATGAGTGTCTCTGTAATACTACTGTTAAGACCATTTAGATTTCTTTTCACTAACCACCTCGAAGCTGCACTCAAAAGAAGTAGGTTCACTTCAAGTGGTATGTTTGATCCAGAATGTGACCTGTCTGTGGTTTTGCCTGTACTTCAGAATTAAGAGTTATAATTTTGTAAACTAATGGTGTAAACTGTGGCATGTAATAATTTGGTTTACATATGCTTATGCTCAGATAGTTTAGATTAGCAGTGGAAACTGAAGAAAATCCACTTTTAGTGCTATTGTAATAGCAAACTTTGAAATTAATGGATTTTACAAATTAGAATCTTACAGTGCTTTTTCTTTCTGGAATCGAACTGTACGTACTTTGTGTAATTTCTTTTCCCAATAATGACTTGATTTAACCTCTTCTATATAAAGTTATGATATATACATATGGAAAATTCGTACATTTAGATCACTATAGCAAAGGAGAGTACTGTTCTTTGTACATTAAACCAATGCATTGATCTTAAAACTATGAGTTAAAAGCATGACATATCAACCTATCAAATGCAGTAAGACAAAGTGTAGAATGAGCACAGAAGTATCTACCTTCAGTGAAAGATTTATTTACTGGAAACAGGGAATAAGTGACTTTTTTTAAAGGAGTGTCACATGATGGTCATCAACAGTAAAGTATTCCAGAGGCACCTGCCAAAGTCAGAGTTGTTAGAGATATGCATCAAAAATACTATTATATTGGCTAGCAGAGTTCAAAAGCTAAGGGGCAAAGCTCATGTTAATGACTTGTGGTTAGGTGGTATTCAGGGCAGGACTACCTCATAAGATTATTGTTTGTAGGACTTGGACCTGTTGATTCCATTTAGTGCCAAAATAAGAGGCTCTTAGTTCTACCAACATGTTTTAAACTCTATTGGTTTTTTAAACCTTGTACTTAAGCAATTAAGATGCAGAATTTTCTACAATTTTGTATGCATTGAGCAGAAGAGCTTCATTGAAACCAGATTTTCACACAGTTGTCTTTTTACTTAACCAGTCTCACCTTTGAACTGAGGGGGGAAAAGGATTTTTGAAAGCTAGAAGTAATGATGTCTATTCTTTGAGAAACTAAAAATGAGAATGGGAATGAAGTAGCAATATAATCTGGTTTTTTTCTTTAAAATGTAGGCATTGGTAAACAAGTATTTTCTGACATTTTTAATGTGTATGTAAAGATTTTTGAACTTATTGCATATGAATAGAGGTGGTAATTACATTTTGCTATTCCTATTAGTTCCTTTCTTAAACTGAGGGCTTTAACAGACACACTTTACCTACACCCCAGTGACTAAAGGAATTCTGCCATAACTTGATTAGGACTCACCTGTTTATTGGACGAGCTTGAACTGTGGTACTGATCTCCTTTTATGGCCAGAGTACCTGCCTAATGGGTGAGGGAAAGGCTGTGCAATCTGCCTGGACTTCAGTAAAGCCTTTGGCACCATCTCCCACAGCATTCTTCTGGAGAAGCTGGCAGCCCACGGCTTGGACAAGTGCACTCTTTGCTGGGTTAAAAACTGTCTGGATGTCTGGGCCTAGAGCGTGGTGGTGAATGGTGCCACATCCAGTTGGGACCAGTCACTAGCGGTGTTCCCCAGGGATCACTACTGGGCCCAGTCCTGTTTGAGGTCTTTATTGATGATCTGGATGACAGCATTGAGGGCACCCTTAGGAAGTTCATGGATGACATTAAGTTGGATGGAGAATGTTGATCTGCTGGAGGACAGAAAGGCTCCACAGAGGGATCTGGACAGGCTGGATCTAGGTGCCAAGGCTACTTGTATGAGTTTCAGCAAGGCCAAGTGCTGGCTCCTGCCCTTGGCTCACAACAATGCCCTGCAGCACTACAAGCTGGGGCAGAGAGGCTGGAAAGCTGCCCAGCAGAAAAGAACCTGGGAGTGCTGGTTGACAGTGGCTCAACATGAGCCCAGGTGTGCCCAGGTGGGCAGGAAGGCAAATGGCACCTGGCCTGCACCAGCAATGGTGTGTCCAGCAGGACCAGGGCAGTGACCATCCCCCTGTGCTGGATGGTGCATCCAGTTGTGGGCTCCTCAACTCAGGAAAGACATTGAAGTGCTGGAGTGGGTCCAAAGGAGGACAACAGACCTGGGAAGGGTCTGGAACACAAGTCTGATGAGGAGCAGCTCAGGGAGCTGGGGGTGTTTAGCCTGGAGAAAAGGAGGCTCAGGGGTGAATTTATTACTCTCTACAACTACTGAAAAGGAGGGTGTAGCCAGGTGGGGATCAGGCTCTTCACCCAGGGAACAAGTGACAGGATGAGAGCACATGGCCTCAAGCTGCTCAGGGAGGGTTTAGGACATTGGGAATAATTTCTTCACTGCAAGGGTGATTAGACATTGGAATGGGCTGCCCAGGGAGGTGATGGAGTCATTATCCCTGGAAGTATTCAGGAGAGGACTGGACACGGCACTTTGTGCTCTGGCTTAGTTGATAAAGTGGTGTTTGGTCAAAGGTTGGACTCAATGATCTCAGAGCTCTTTTCAAACCTTAATGATTCTATGATTCTCCTCAGGCAAAATGGTAGGGTAGTACTTTAGGGTTTGTAAAGGCTTTTAAAATTCTGCTTTTTTGAAATGTACAAAACAGAATCAAACTGTTACAGTACCATCTGCTTTTACATAGTGACAAAAGGTAAACCATAGTTTCAAATCTCTTCTATTTCCTACATGTTCAGTGTTCCCCTCAGTGATTCTCCCATACCAGAAAAGAAAATAATTTCTGATCTATTTGACTATAATGCAACATAAACCAAATGTTAACTTTTCCAATTTGATGCAATAACAAAGACTGGGTTCCAAAGTGTTTTCATGGAACAGGTATCGTAGAGGTGTGGTTATTGAACCTAAACAGCTTTGATAGTACTCCTCAAAGTTTTACTAACAAATTACAAGGTATATAATTGAACAATTTCAGTTTCTTCATATTCTAGAAAATCAAAAATTGTAACTTAATTTTTAAAGTTCATGGTTAAGTAAACATCTGTCCCTTGAATGTGGCAAACTGGCACTTTTCCAAATCAGAACAGAACACACTATTGCAAAGCACGAGTGTAATTGAAGAGGAAAGTAATTTGCATTATTTTTCTATAAAAATATTCTTGAGTAACAGATGGCGATCGCAAACATATTGCTCCAGAGACATATAAAAGCCTATGTGTTCCATAAAACTCAAGAGTGAATATTAACCCCAAAATTTCTCTCTTCAATGCTGAAATGTGTTTGTGTAGTAATCTTCAGCATGGCCATAATTACAGTACACAGCAACTCATGTCTCTGAAAGTACAGCTACAGGGAAGTGTTTCAGAGATTAGTTTTTAATTTTCAGTTTCCTAGAATCCAATTATTCATGTTAGACTGAAATAATTAACCAATTTGGTCTGACTGCTTCAGTTGCCAGGTTGCCATTATAATTTATAAACTCAATTCTTGTAATAAGCAGTGTAACAACTCATCTTAACATTTAAACAGCTAATTGTACAGTACAAAAATGATCCAAGCAGCCATGTTTCCAAATTCTGGCCTGAACTAGGCAGAGGTCCTCAGGTGTGTTTAAAAAAAAAACAAAAACAAAAACAAAAAAAAAACCCTGGCAATTTCCCCCATCCTTGTTTTGCAGCTTTCATTCTCATCTATCAGATGATATCCTGGTCTTCCAGAGGTCTCAATCAAACAATTACTATGAATAAGGAAAAGAATTTTTTTCACTTGTATTATGACAAAGCATATAAAAGTATAGATATAAAATTGTATTTTGATCCAATTAACTGGAAGTTAGATTAGCATTCATGACAAGCTCTTACTGAATTCACCTTGTACAGAGATTTACATCCCATCTGTCAATGGACTTTTCATGATTTGCTACCACAAACATATTGGCCAGCAATACCACCAGAGACTCTTAACAGAGAAAATTTGGATAATTAATAACTAGGAGCAGAATACCTTTTGCTTTTTCAAGGATTATAATGGCTGAAGGTATTTGTTTGGAGTGATCCCTCAGTGCACAAATACAGCAGTAGCCAGGCATTAGACTAGCTTAGCCCTATTTCACCCCATCAAATTGTTGTTTAATGTCATGAGGTGATTTTTTGCTTGCAGCAGGCTAACCATGTATGAGAGAGCTTTAATATTAAAAACTAATTTTGTTTTTTTGTTCTCTATAGAACTCAGCATATGTATTGGCCAAGTTAACACACATTTAAAAAAAAAAAAAAAACAGAAATGAGAAGGGACCTTTTACAGTCGTTGGCTGGGTTATAACTAATAGAAACTTTAATGAATGATTTGGGGAAAATGTCTCTTTTCCCTGTTTTTGCTAAGAGGGAACCGAGAACTGTTCTAGTGATTTATAGTGTTAAAGAGTTCTGTTTATAGCTTGTCTGAAGGCTACAATTTTTAAATTAAATTAAAGCAGTAACTCTTTGTTGTCATTTTGAAGTGTTTCAATAGTGCTATTTATTTTTATAGTGCCTTGTGACATCCTGTGGGGAACACACTATAATGAATACATAATGAGGCTGCCTCACACCAAGAGTAATTATTAAGGAAAAAAAAAGATGGGGGAAAGTGTTTGAACTGTTCTAGAGTAGATATCTTGTTGTAGAATATCCCCATTTCCAGTGTTACGTCAGACCGCATGAAAATAATTTTTGTGTTGTGTGCACGAGTTTCTTTCTGAGTTGACATGCCCAGGGCAACATGTAAACTTCTGAGGTCACACATGACACTCACTTCTTGGTGACGTGGAGCATTATGCCATTATTTGAGGTGCCACTCCACCACATAACTACATGACTCTATTTACAACTCTTGCCAGGTTCCAGAGAGAATTGAGCCCCGTGGGACGCGGCCATGTGACCGCGCAGTGACAGCAAAGCCTCGGACGTCCCTCAGTGAGTGCCGGGCCTGCGGACCACAGCCCCCGTCGGGCCCGGCGGTTCCGGCGCCGTGACGCGCCCGCGGGGCCGCCTCCTCCCGCCTTTCCTTCCCTTCCCTTCCCGGCCCTCCCGCCGGAGTTCCGCCCTCGTTCTCTCCCGCGTTCGCCCCCTCCTGCTGCGGCGGCGAGCCGAGCCCAGGCGAAGATGGCGAAGACTTACGACTATCTGTTCAAGCTGCTGCTGATCGGGGACTCGGGCGTGGGCAAGACCTGCGCCCTGTTCCGCTTCTCCGAGGACGCCTTCAACGCCACCTTCATCTCCACCATCGGTGAGGGGCGCGCCCGCGGCCGGGCGCCGCCATCCCGGCGGGCGAGGGGTCCTGCCCGGGGCCGAGCAGGGAGGGAGGGAAGGAGGGAGAGAAGGGCGGGGGGCACCGCCCGTCTCGCCGCCCGGGGTCAGGGCCGCGGTCGGGCCGTGCCCGGCCCCGTGCGGGAGAAGGGGCCGGGGGCAGCGGGAGCCCAGTGCCGCCACGCTCGGGAGGGATTGTCCAGCGGCGGAAGGTGCCGCGGCCCTGGCGGGGCCCGNGTGCCGCGCGCGGAGCCTGCAGCTCCTTCCCGGCGCGATCGCGGCCCCGCGCCGAGCCCGCAGCGCTGCCGGCCTCCGGCAGAACGGCGGCTTCTCGGGCTCTCCTGTTGTGGGGCGTCTCGTGTTTAGGTGCAAATTTTCCGAAAGTGGTGGAGGACGGGGGTTGCTCGAGCTGCCTGTGGCTCGTGCCGAGCTGCGTAGTGACACTGACTGAACGCTCTGGACAGGGGGGTCAACTCTCAGTTCTTCCCTCAACACTTCTAATGTACGTGTATGTTCATGAATATAAAGCTCACGTTTTTGAGATTTGGAGTAGTTCCGTTCGAGCTCCTCAGTCGCCTATAGAAGCCCCTTAGTGACTAGGTGAAAGAACCTCCTCGATGAAAGTTGAGTTTTGTCCTAAATTTGGTTCTGAAAAGGGGTTTCTAAGCTTCACTAACTTTTTTTAATGACAGTGAGGTGTGATATATCAAAACAAGTTGTTGTGACTTATATTTTTGTAAGATTTGTCAGTTTTAGAATACTTTGCTGAAATAAACATAAGCAAAATTTTCAAGGCCTTCTCTGAGATAGAGCTGAATTGAAATTACAGTGTGGCAAGCTACTTGTAGCTGAGGTCACTTTTAAAGTGAAGTACACTGTTTTGGGGATGAAGGGATAAACTGCAGTGGAGGTATACTGGTATTTAGGAGGGCAAAACTAATGCTGACTTTAAAAAATAACACTTAAGAGAATGAGTAGACTCTCTTAAAAAGAAATTGATTTAAAGATGAGGTGGAATACTGTGTAACTTGTTTTATGTTACCCTAATGCCCTACCCTTTTCACACATTTTATTGTGCATAACTGGGTGCACAAGGAAGAAACAATATTTATGCACATGTGATTGACTAAATTAGGTGTGGTGTCAGTTCTAATGCTTTAAGAACAGTTTATCTGCATTCTTCTGGCACATTTCTTCTCTCTCTGCAACCGTTTTCAAAATGCTGTATCAGTAACACCAGCTGATTAAGGCCTGAGTAGCATTTTACCTTAACTGGTATTTTTCTGTACCTGCAGTAGAATAAAAGGCTTAACAAACATTAAGAAATGCTGTATCATTAAAAAAAAAAAGCCTACTTTGGTACTGTGCTACTTCTTTATACTTCTAAAGAGATAGCTAACATAAATGGGTGTGTCTGTCTTCCAACCATTTTCTTGATGTTTCTTGAACTGCTTAGCCCTTGATACATTTTTTTCCCTCAGTGATTCACTTTGAAGTCTTGAGGACTGTGAATATGCTGTTGTTTTTTCTTACTGTATTCAGTAAATATGCTGAAATTTGCTCTCATTTCCTTCCTTTATATTTGCTTTTGCAAGGGCCTTATTTTCAAAATGAATCAGCTTGAAGAAACTTATTAATAACTGAGGCATACTTCTAATTCCATAGGTAGCAGTTGTGATTTCAAAACAGTTACGTTTTCCTTCTTATAATTCCAGTCCCTTTTTATTTTTTAGCAAAGAACCTCCAAACAGGAAAGTTGACAATGCAGGAAATAGTGAAACTGTTCATAAAAGTGCTGACATATGCTTGAATAAAAATACTTGGGGTTTTTTCAGTCTTCCTTGTGTATTGCTTATATTACTTGTAGGTCAGTCATGTGGCTCTAACCTGTTCTTGAAGATGTGCTCGCATCCCCTTTCTCTCTCTGTCTTTTAGTGGCTTCTCAATACTAGTTGGTTTTACAGTCATAACTGGTCCATCTGAGGAGCTTGGGGGAATTCCATTTTTAGCAATTCTGCTTTTTTTTTCCTTGACTGATAAGTCATAGTTAACTGTGGTGTGGAGGGAGGTGCAGGGATGCAGCATTTTTCCCAAACAGGCTGCTCTGCCAGTTCAAGTTTTAAGGTCCCCAGATTAGCATTCCTCATTGAGTACACTGAGTGTTCCTGGAGTATGAGCTGCTAGGCTGTTTGGTTTGTACGTTCTCCGTGGATTCTGCAGTAGGATGGTACTTACGATGTGTGTTCAATTAACAGTGATTTTAATTAGTATGTGTGACATTATGTGCCCTCCGTTCTCCTCTGGTCTGTCTCTGCTAACAAGATCAGACTTGGTTTTACTGTCGAAGTCTAAGAAGGCGTGTGTTTGAGATGTGTTGACATCAAATTTTATCATTTAATCTTATGTACTTACATGCTATTTGTGAGTGAGGCGAGTAATTTAGACTTTTTTTTAACTATGCGGGGTTAAATTTTTGACAGTTTCAACTTTTTTCTTACATTTTAGGTCCAGAAGTTAAAACAATCTCTGTTGCCATGATGAAAGGGCCCAAATCATATCCAAGTACCAGATAACTTCCTTATAGTTTCCCACTCCTATTGTTCTTTAGTAATTTAACCAGGGTTGAACTATAAGACTCCAGTTACCAGAGCAATGGAAACACTTTCCAAAAGGAAAAAAGTAAAGTAGGAGGGAGATATGGAAATACTGTTTTATTATAGAATAATTGTTTTACTTCTCAGTGCTCATAATATAGAAATAAGTCAGTAATGAGTTGTAGTTACTTTGCCATTGTGCATGGTATACTCGTGTCGTACTTTGCAGATTTCCTTCTGTTTTGCTGTCATGCAAAGCGTGCATGTAAGGCTACAACATCCATGTAGATTGCTTGGAGGCTGGGAAATGCTTCTTTGACTTTTCTCCTCAAGACTTTGGTCATGCTTATAATCGTAATCAATGTTGTACTGATTCAGAGAGCAGGGACTTCTGGCCTGGTGTCCTGTGGCCAACAGTTGCATAAGAAGTGAGATAAAAGTGCAATGCATATGTATTTGTAAGTCATCAAACTTCTTTTATTCTTTTTTTTGACTGTTGGTGCATGAGCTTTCATGTCTGTGTCTTCACTACCTGGCATAACTAACACCTTCAGGAGACTTTGCTACCCATTATGAGAAGTGAACCGGTGATCTTTGGGTTATTCGAAGCGATGTATTTTTACTCTGTGAAAGCACAGATTGGCCTTGAGCAACTTTAGACATGACAGGTCCTTGCCCTGCAGCAGCTTTTAAGTTTTTATACAGGGCTCTGTAGCTCTGTTAGGAGAATTTCTAAAAGTGCTGGCAAGTCATAATACTGCTGTGGTCCCTAGTGAGGATCAGCTTTTCACTGTGAACATGGGATAAGCCTTTCTTTACAGCGGGAGTGTGTTATGTAAGGTTGTGTTGTTTAGTTTGCTTCCTGAGTGGAAACTTCTGCTTTTGCACACTTCTACATGGAAAGTAAAATGCAGTTGAGTCAGCTCATTTTCATACTTAACAGCTCCTAAAGCAAAACTTATCTTGGAGTATCTTGTGTGCATTTTGCTAGTAGTTTCAGTACGATACACAAGAATCAGAAGCATTAATTTAGCAGTCTTTAAGTATCTTAACTTGCTGTTCAAGTAGTGCAGTCTGGTAAAACTGGATTTGGTTTATAATTTCAAATAATAAGGTTTATTTTTTGCAATCCTTTCAACTGTTTTGTATTAACTGGTTTCTATGAGAGTAAAGTCGAATCTTTGTAGCTGATAGCATTTCTGATTTAGTACAAAGGCTTGCTGACAGAAACAAAATTTGTAGTATTTATTTTTTTAATCCAGGATGATATCAGCATTTGGCAGGAAGTTGCCCACGAGATAGTACTGTATCTGAGAGTTGAAACCATTTGTTGATTTTACAGAAGTAGCTTTTCCTTAGCCTACATCTTCCAAAATAGGACACTACTCTGGCAGGCAAGCACGTGTGTGCTGACCTTTGAACACTTCGATGAAAATCCTTTGTCAAGCAGAATTATCAACTTCCCTTTTGCAGTGAAATTTCCATGTCTGTAATGTGTAATGGAAATTGTTTTAGTGTATTCAAGTCAAATCACGCCTCATGGAATATTTCGACTCTTCTTCTCCACGGTTACTTATTTGTATGATGGGCAAAGGATTGGTTGTTGCTTTGCTAGGGTTTGGGTTTTTTTCCCCCACCCTCCCAATTAAGCTTCAGCATTTCCTATCCTTATTCAGTCAATTTCTTTTGGGCTTCTCCAGATGGTTGGAGCTGTAGAAGAAAACACATCAACGATAGATGAGCAGAGGCAGGGAAGCATCAGGAAAGCATTGTCAGGAGTACTTTATTAATGGTCATAACTACAAACAGATTGTCATTTGGACTTTGAAGTGACTGAGATGAGTTCACTCACTCAGGTGGCACCGTTACACGTATCTACAGAGTGGAAGTAATGTGTTCAAGGCTTGTAGCATCTGGGACTAGGGTGTCTCTTCAGGACAGGGTTTACATGGAATAGGTAAGACAGTTTTGTGGAGGTAAATACGAAACTGGAACAATGATTCTGTTTTCAAGGCCTCTGGTGGGTGGTCAGCAAGATGATATCCTGATGTTGGATGTTTTAGCTGAAGGTATCGCAGGTTAAAAGCATTAAAGTTTGTGTCTCTTGTAACTTTAAATTTGGTACTAACACATAGCTGGTAACAAAGGACATCTTAACTTTGATTTTCATCTGCTGATGAGGTTGCATTATCTTACTGTATTCTGCAACAAGCCAACAATGGAATTGAAATTGTTTGGCTTTTATTAAAAATGCTGCTGCTGCTTTTGTGTTGCGTGTTTTACTCTGAAACAGTGTGACAGATGTCTGACTGTTGATGCCTGTTCCTAATTGGCAGATGGAGGTCTGTCTTGGTTATGTGTTACTGGTTATTTGAGTGACAGGAGGGCAGTTTAGAGCTGCTTTTGTGACTTGGTTTGAATGCAAAGTTAAGAACGGAGACTAACATTGAATAAGTGTAGGAACAAATGTCTTGGTTGATGGATACAGGCTTTGAGAGAGGTATTGAAGACAAATAGCTTTTGTTTGGGAATTTTTAATCTACTTTTTAGGAAGGATTTCCTAGTCCTTCTGCAGTAGGGCATCTTTTTAGTAGAAATACGTCTTGGACTATCTTATTTCAGAATTTACTGAAATTCATAATAATAAAAAGAAGAATACATGCGATGTTTATAAGATGCTTTATTTCATGTTTTGTGGTGGAAGTTAGGTGGTTTTAATTCAAAGGATATTATATTGCTTTTTATCTTTAATTGGATGTTATGGTAGCTTAAGTGCCAAGTCATCAGGCTGACTAGATATATAAAATAGCTCTGATGCTTTTCTAATGTGGATAAACTAGGAGTAATAGTAACATCAAAAAAGTTGCACTGTGTAAGGCTTTTGTACAGAGTTAGAATTATAGACTCAGGATATCCTGAGTTGGAACAGACCAGCAAATATCTTCGAGTCCAACTCCAGGCTGAACAGACCAAGTGCCCTCAGCTGTTCCCCATAAGGCTTCCTCTGCAGACCCTTCACCATCCTCATGGCCCTCCTCTGGACCCTCTCTAAAACTTTGTATCTTTCTTTTGCTGTGGCACCCAAAACTTGATCCAGAGGCTTTTAGTTATCAGACTTGCAACTCACAACTTAGGTCAGCAGCTTCCTGTCCCAACAGAGGTTGCAGTGGGTTGTAAATTAGTGCCTTTTACAGGGTTTTTGACCAGTAATTGCATCTAATACCAGTTTAATCTTGTGGTTTATAGTAAACTTTCCTGTTAAATGTAAGCTATGACACTTCTGATTAGATTGTATGTAGGTAAAGGCAAGTAAAGTACTGCGTGTGTCAGAAGGCTTCTCTTCTACGGAGAACAAACCATTGACCAAGTTTAAGATGTATTAATTTTGCTGCCATTGCACGGACTCTTCTGCTTTGGGCACCAGAGAAAAAAATCCTGATGTTGAATGTCAGTGGCATCCTCTTATATGTATGGCAACATCAAAGAACATGTCAAGCAGGCTGGTCACTAGTAGGAGTCTGGCACCACATCTGGAGATTGGGAAAAACAGGCAGAGTGTAAGAAATCGGGAAAAGCTAAAGTGTCTGCCAGCCAGGGAACATACACTGCTTCCACTCCCCCCACACCTCCCAACAAAATCCTCCTTTCTTTCACCTGCCAGAGGGAAATAGCTTTCCTTTAGTGAGTCAGAATATCTTGTCTGTATGGGGAGACTTCTGATGGGGTTAAAGATGGAGTAAGTTATCTGTGTCAACCCAAGCATGGAAGGGAGGAGGAAGATACAGTCAGAGTAACTGCCTGGGAGAACTCCTCTGGCTTAGCAGAAGTGATGTAGAGAGGAGTACTTAGAACATGCAAAGCAGGAAAAGCAGATGAAGAAATTAAAGAATTAATTAAAATTAATTCATTAAAAGAACCTTGCGTGATGCAGGAGAAGAAAACAGCTATATGCCAGAAAGACAAGTATGACCTTTCTTAGTAAGTTAGGTGGCTTCGCCCATTAATATAGGTAGTAAAAGCCTTTCAAAAAAAGGCATGTTTTGTCATTCATGTAAGACGTTAGAGCAGCCCTTCTTCTCTCATATCCTTTACTTCCCAAACAAACATGCAAAAGACAAACCAAAACCCCCACATGCTTACTTACCCCCATGTTAAAACATGGGTTTAAAAAAGCCTTTGATGAAAATGATGTTTTGGGGCTGTTGAGAGTGCTGTCTATAAAAATAACTTCAGTAACTTTAAACCTTCTGCTTTGACTTGTTGGCCTGATTTTGCTCCCTCACTAGGTACTTTCTACACTTGCTTCTAAAACACATATTTCAGACTCGAAGTTCCTAGATTAGATCATTTATTTTAACAAAGATAATTCTTGCTGGATGAGACATTTTGCTCTTCTGGGATCCTTTTGGACAGAGTATCAGTTAAAGCCAAGAGCTGTCTTACTGATATTGTTGATACGTGGGTTTTCTTGTTGCAGTTTTCTGTTCCTGGTAATACCCTTGTTCTCTGTACTACTTCTTCCAGTGTAAGCAGGTCTGTGCCCTCTAAAGTGAGTGCAGTGTTTGTGCGTTCCTGTAAATCTTCCAAACATTTCATTGCTTCTGTCTTTACAGTGGTCATGTGTAATTTATACCTGCTCTAACATTATCCAATGTAACTTGTTTTTACTTCTCTGATGCTCTTGTGGCATCCCTGAACCTCTCAAGGAAGTGCTTGGCAGTCTGAGTTGTTGGGCTATCAGTTGTTGGGCTATCAGTCTGAGTTGTTGGGTGATCACCTGTCCATACCAGCTGTTCCCATGGTGTTTTTCATACCTGTGTTAAATCTGCAGCTGGTGGGGTTTGTATGTGGTGCCAGTCACAGGCACAGCTGGAATAGAAGGTGCAAAGTGTTTTGTTTGTACTGTGTGAGGGCATTTTATGTGTAAGTAGTCATGGACATCCCAGTTCTTTCCTTTGTGAATCCTGGGACACTCGCTGTGCTTGTTTTTCATGTAGCACCTCTTCTGTTTTAAATAGACAATGTTCTGCCCCCACAAAGTCTTTATTTCTTCACTCTGCATAGCCAGTTCATGTAGAGCTCTGAAATTTTTAAGAGACTTTTTAAAAAAGAAGTGTCATCTTCACTTCTCACTGGACAGACATATAGGCTTACCAGGACCAAGGATTAGGGAACAAAACCAAACCTAATCTTTTCGGCCTGTTCTTATTGTCGCAGCTGAAGCTTGGTATATGAATAATAAGCAATGAACTTTAAATGGTGGCAGCAAGGCATGGGACTTTTTTAATAAGCCATTTTTTCAGCCTTTTGAATTCTTAAGACGCTGACTTTGGACAAAGTAATTATTTTTGTCTTTTTCCTGACAGCAATATTCAGTTAGAGTTATTTTGGTTAAAGACATAATTTTCTATGTTTTCTACAACTACAAACATAGATCGTTTATGGGCAAGAGTTTTGGGATCATTTTTTCCTGTTCTTGGGTGTTCCACTTTGAGGTTGGGGGTTTTTTGTGCTTTTTTTTTGTCTTACCTATTAATTTATGCTTTTGATAAGGACCAATCACATGTCATCTTGTATTAAGCCACCTTCTAGATGGGGAAATCTGGTGTTCTTGCCCATTAAAGCACATGGCAGAGGTTTTTTTTCATGTTGTAGAAAGCCGTACACCACACATCCTGGAGACCTGAGGGAAAGAAGAGCTTCAAAGTAGATGAGATACGCACAAGTCTCCCATAGCTGCATTACAGGTTGAGTGAGTGTGGGGTTGGGTCCCTGGGAGGTCACTGCAGCTGTTTCTCTTCCATACCTAGCCCTAGCTGGAGTGTGGCATAGAGAGCAATTCCTGCACTGCCATGGAGCTGCAGCTGGTCAGGTGATAGCCTGCTCTAGAATCCGCACTGGAGTTGCTGGCAAGCTACTTGTGGGCTCCCTCTGTTAACTAGGGCTTCAGTTTAATGCCTGGTTCAACAGAGGGTGCTCTGCTACTCACAGGAGGAGGGATGTGGCTGGGAGTACCTGTGCTCTCAGGTTATGCTATCAGTTGTTGTTACAGATGGTGGTAACCTGAATTATGGAACTCACACAGATGAGTGAGTTCAAAGGAGAAAAGGATTTGGTTGTGACACATGGTCCTGGCAGTGCCTCCCCCAGTTTCAGCTGTAAAACCATAGCCTCACTTCAAGTCTCTTGGCCAGTTTTAACGTTTGCTGCTCTCCAGTTGCATGTTGGCTTGAAAGGAATATGTTCTCTAAGCAGCTAAGTTAATGCATTCCTCTTAGAGACAGGCAGTCTATAAATAATCCTTAAAATAAACAAACTTGGGTGTCTGTATCAGTAGTACAATTTTAATC
The DNA here is from genome assembly GCA_013397865.1 of Struthidea cinerea. Classification (NCBI taxonomy): domain Eukaryota; kingdom Metazoa; phylum Chordata; class Aves; order Passeriformes; family Corcoracidae; genus Struthidea; species Struthidea cinerea. The sequence goes on along the minus strand of VZTI01001175.1, from coordinate 1,332,578 downwards.
TATTTAAAAATTATTTTAGATGAAACTGAGTTACCACCAAGTGTAGCTTATCTTTCATTCAAAACAGAATGAGAGGTAGACCATAAGTTAATTTCTGTGCACTTTCATTGTATCTAGATTGTAAGCTCTAGAATACATTCGGCAGGGACTCAGCCCTTTTAAAGTTGGGCTCCCGTGACGGATGAGTAATATTACTCATGTCAAGTAGTATTAAGTTTCTAGTGTTATGTTGTTTTATAGTCTTGAATTTTATATTGAGTATTTTTAGTGTTTAAAATCATGCATCTCAAAGGTTGCTCAAAGCAATCTTAAGTTGAATTCAAAATGCTGAAAAGAGAGTTTCGGTGTTGAGGATGTTGCAGTGTCCACACTGAAGCACTGCAGTGCACAGTTGTGGTGGCAGAACTCACAGGAGCACTGGTGTGAACAAGTGGCTGGAGAGCACTGGATTCAGATCTTAGTGTGGTAGTCAGATCACACTGTAGGTTATTGAGCTGTCAAAAACATGGATGTTTCAAAGGTTGGTCTAATTCTGTTGATTATCAATTGTATTCTGAATCCCTTGTTCTCTTTTAAGTAGAAAGTAGCTTATCTTAAGAAAGGAAGTTTAGGGTGGCAGCTGTGCCATAGCTGAGGGGACACGTGCTGGGGGAAGTGGCAGTTTGCTTGGCACCCTGAGCATTGAGCTGATCTTGGTCGTAAGTCTCAAGGCCTTAGGAGCAGGGAACTGCCTTATGTTACACATGCACATGGCATCCCCATTCTTTATTGCCTTACCTACTTTAGCCATTTGTATATATTTGTTTTGCCAGTGTTTAAACTTTAAGAGCCTTTCTGTATTCATAACTTCCAAGGTGCAAGACACTGCTCTGTGCCTTGTTGTGTGGGACACTGGTACTGGGTTCTTCGTGTGGGTGAAGAGTTAGATGAAGAAAGGCCAGTCAACCTGAAGGAGCCTATTCAGCCCACTCGAGGTTACTAGTGTGTTGTGGATTCTTATGGGCTGCCTAGAAGGAATGTAATACGGTTTGTCCCTTTAAGTTGTGAAAGAGTAACTAAAACTGGTTGCACTCGTGTTTAATTCTAAAATAATTCATTTTACAACTTTTGAAAAAATGTTGACCTTTACCTTGGTGTGTTCCCTCATGTTAGTCTGGTGTATTTTTGAATGGGTGCAATAAAAGACTACTGCCTCTTTAATTTACATACTGATACAAGACATTGCTGAGATCATCTGAAAATTCTTTGCAGATGTTACTAGTGACTAAAGCCAAACGTTCAAGTTCAAAATGATTAGACTTTGTTCTTTTGTATGAGGCTGTATGACACACTGGTGTGTTGCAAGGGTTCCCCACCCTGCCTTTTACAGTGATCTTGACTCCTAGTTCATCATTTTTTATTTTTACTATAATTATTCTAGAAAGATCTAAATTAAAAGCAACTTTCTGAAGCTTCATTTATCTGCCTTTGTAGATTGAGACAGTATACTGATGTAGCACAAGAAAATTTTCTCTTGAAAACCACATTAAAAAATAATTGTGTATTTATTCCAAACCCTGCAATACCTCCTGCTGAGAACAAAAAAAAGGAGTAACTCTGGGTAAGCTTGTGGGGAAAATCTGTGGGAACAAATTGATGTCCCTCAGCTGTTGGATATAAATGAAAAGAACAAGTTCCTGGAGTACTGATCTGTAGATCCGCCCATGGAAGATGATGAAACTCTTGAGCTCTATTCCTGTGTCCTCACACAACTCGTGTGTGATCAGTGCTGATATCTGGTGTGTCTCACCTGGTGGTGGCAGAGGTGTGTGACAGGGCCCTCAGTGCTCACAGCCCCTCAGAGTGTGATATAAGTGCACTGGCAGCAGGTGATGCGGACACTGCTGCTGTGTCTCGGGGGTGACAGGCTTGTGCTGTGCTCTCAGACTCCAAGGCACCCTTGGAAGGATGAGCAGGACAGCAGCAGCTGTAGGAGCTCTGCCATAGGAGCATTGCTGTTTCCCAGCTCTGCTGTTCAGCTTCAGCCGCTTGATGTTCACAGGATGCGCAGCCTGTAGGGAGAAGTATTTTCTGAGTAATTCTCTCCCAGGATTCAACAAACTGAGGGTGAAGCATATTGATTTTCAGTTAGGTGCCTCTTCTCACTTCCTTTTTTTTGAAGGTAAGTTACAAATCTGCTTTCTTGGTTCAAAGTTGATTTTAATTCACTTAACTGGAGTGATTGCAGAAAATGTTTTCCTTTCCTTTTGTATATCTCAAGACTCTTACGTGTCTTGCAGTAAAGAATTTGTAAGATGTTCTCCTTTTCCAGCTCAGCCCATTGAAAAAAATCAAAACCCCACAACCTCACATATAAACAAAGTAGGCTGGGAAGAACCAATGCTGTGAAATTGGATCAAGCCCAGCTTGAAATTTGATGCATAAATTCCAATTTTTCTCACGCTGATTTGCTCAAAAGGGTAATAAGACTTTGTATCTTGACTCCTCCCCCCATCTTTTAATGCATTCCTTTTCATTGTGGTCTATGTCCAGTGGTGGTGAGTGCCACAAAGTTCTGTTTATCAGGGAATCCCATTTTTAAAAAATGTTTTATTTCATTCTTCCATTCTTACTTCAAAGGAGTAAGGTAAGATTTAGTCTAGGAAGACAGCTTCTTTAAGAGGGTGAGGCTTTTATTATATGCAGGTCATGCAAAGCAGTTCCATTTTTGTTTTAATAAACTGTGGTGCATCTTTTATGTTCTTTGATAGATGGGACTAAAATAAAACTCTTTTCTAGCAAGTGAATCTGGTATTCCTTTTTTCACAGCTTCTTTGCCAATTTTTGTGCTCACTGACTTCTTAAAATTTCTTTGGCTTGTATATTAAATAAAACCAACAGGTAAACAATTTAAAATGCTAGTACATTGGATATTTAAAAAAACCCCATTGATTTGTCAGAGATGGAGCAATACTCTGCTGGGGTAGATATACAGGCTAGTGTATGCTGTCAGAGATTGATGTTTATTTACATCCTGAATGGTGCTGATTTCCTGTCTGATTTCTTGCTCCAGCTGCACATGTAAGGTCCTGGTGCTGCAAAGTAGTGTTGAGCCACGTGAAAAGTTAACTTAAAATACCGGTGAATTGGGTAATAAAGGTAAAGATTAAGAATTCTAATATTTGCCTGCCAGTGGCAGGATTTTTTGTTTCGGTTTGGTTTTTTTTACACTAATTTGTATAAGTTTCTTTTCTGTCTGCCTTTTACTGCTTGTACAAAGCATTCAAGAACATTACCCTTCCAGAAGCATTCTGCTGAGCAGACTGAAGTCCCAAGAAACCTTTACCTTCAGGAATTATTTTCTGGTGCAGTTGGAACAACTTACTGGCTCCAGCCAGAATACTTCGGTTTGGTTTCTTTGGTTTCTTTGTGCTGTAGCATTTTCTGCAACAGCAATTTTGTTGAAAAGAAGAAACAAGACAATCTGTCCAAACACTGGTACTACGTAGGGAAAAGTTGTAGTGGAGTCCTAGCTGGAACAGATACTGTAGCATGAAAAACCTGAGATACTGGCTCTGATGGCTACAGGGTTAAAATCGGGGTGAGGGCAGAACAAAAGAGTAACAGTGATGCCCTGAGAGCAAGCTACTGTTCTAAAAACTAAAGTAACAAAATGACCTTTTTCAGCCTCCCTGCTCAGTTTGTCCTCACATTCCTGTAAGAATTGCGTCAGGCTGGTGTGTTAAGGTTCATGGTAGAAAACCACTGCTACTAGAGCTGGAAAAGGAACCTCTCCATATGTGCTGCTGGGCAGTCCCAGCTGTTTACTATTGTAGTATTGTGAGCTCTTTGTAATATTTCACAATGGCTCTTTAAAATGATTGCATTGCAGCTCCATTATGGGTAAAATCTGCCCGGGTGGGTTGAAATAAGAAATGTAGCTGGGGAGTGGAGTGGGGGGGGGAAGAGGTAGTGGCAGAAGAGCTTTGGGATATGAAATGGACATGACTTCTTGGCTTAAACCAAAAGAGGCCAGGTGAGGCCAGTCCCCCTGGCCTGTGGCATTTGGCTGTGTGGCATTGAACAGTGGCTTGCCCTGAATTTTATTAGCTTTGCATAGCAATGCAAGGTAGAATCAGCAACCTACAGCTCCCATGGTTGTCTGTGAGAGCCTTTGTGTGGCACTGCCCAGTGTATTCTTAGACAGAGTTTTGTTGGAAGCTATGGAAGTAAATACCATCAGTAAAGTGAGGAGAGAGGATGCATCCCTGGCCTATAGTACAGCCCTAACTAATGTGCAGTTCAAATTGCAACCTGGGCTCCATCCTTGCAAAATGCAAGTTTGTGATTCCTGCAACAAATGCTTCTGTATAGCTCTGATCTAATATTTACTGACATGCTGGGTGGGCACCAGTGTGTCAGACTTTCATGTGACAATTCCACTTTAGCAGTTAATTATCCTGTTAGCATTTGCACTTTTAAGAATTAATCTGGGTCTGTGTTTTCTAAAAGCTTCTAAAACTTAACTTCAGATGGACATCCAAATGTTTCTGGGCTTTTTCTCCCTACTGGAAAAACAGCATTTCATATTGCATTTAAAACTGCAAGCTGTGTGATCCTTTGCAATCAGACTTTAATTCACAAATGACTCCTCTTTATTTGGTCTGTGTAACTTTTCAAACTTTTGTATCCCAGTGTGTGACTGTGCAAAAGAAGAATGGATTAATAAAGGAAATCTTCTGTCAAGAATTAGTGTTGAAAGGCTATAGTTGTTGGAGTGTTTTACATCGTGTAATTTCAATGTAGCTGTAACCAGATCGTGGCTTGTACTTAGCCATGCAAGAGCACTTGGCCGGAAGTGGCAGCACATGTCACCAGGCTTGCTCTGAACGTGTGTAGCTCACCACTTCCTCATACTGACGTGAAGGAACAAAAGAAACATCAGTTTCTAGTTCATTTTAACCTCCAAAAAATTGCAGTGGCAGAGGTACTTACAGCCTTTCCCTTTATGTTCTTTTTTTAGCTTTGAAATGAATCTTTGAGAATTTTGATGAAGTTCATACTAGAAATCTTAAGTTCTGAGAAGATATGAGAAGATATTTTTTGTGCAGGTCCTGACTTTTAGAAGTGATCAAAGGAATAGTTGTACAAATCATTTCAGCGCTGCAAGGGAGATGAGTAACCACAAGAAACCAGTCTGTGCAAGACCTGGATTGGTGCACATGGAGAGCTTGCGCTGCATTCAGGAGTCCTTCTCAGAAAGCCACCCCTCCAGGAGTCTGTCACTGTCTGTGCTGATGTGTCTTAGCTTCAGCAGTTCACAGGACAGGCAGAATTCTCTTTAAACCACAGCAGTCTCTGAATCTAGTTTTCCTGATAGTTGTTGTACTAAAGCTTCAGGCCTAGACACAAATGAACTTCTAAAACTGATTTAATTTGCTGTTGCCATGATAGGGATGCTCTTTCCAGAGAAATCCCTATTTGTGCTTTATAACCTTCGAAGCCAAAACAAAATCTATCCAGAGCAAAGGTTATCTGTTTTCAGACCTGAATACAATTATCTGTGATTTCAGCAGCTGTGATTGCATCTAGTTAGGAGAAAAATCTTTACAACAAGGGAGGCTGAATCCTCTCCAATGTGAAATGGAAACACTTGCCAAACTTATGTTACACAGAATAGGGACTTTTTGAAAGTACATATAATTCTCATGTCATTTTTAGGAGCGTGTGAATTAATGAAAGTATCTTTTTTCCTGTAAATCTACCAGTGAATCTTGTGAAATTGCAATTGTAGTAATAATCATAGCATTTTAAATTAATGCAATTAATTTCATACACTGTTAAAGTGCTGATGTGATATTTTTGCTCGTAATTTGTATTCTAACTAATGAGCTGAACTACATATCCATGGCACATTAAGTGGCTGAAACCTGTTATTTTCAGTATATTAAAATAGTAATATTGCATGTGAGAAGAATGAAATTCGAGTAGCTAATGAACATTGATATTTCATATTCAGTTTCTACTGTGGTATATTAAAAACTCCCATAGCTTCCTGTTTAATGGATAGATGAATTCTTAAAGCTAGAAACAGCATTTTTCCAATTAAGATACTCTTGATAATTGCCAATTAAATTACATCTTAAGAAAGTTTATTTAATTTTTTCTAACTTACCCCCATCTTTTACAAACTACAACTGAATATCAAGTAGCTATTTAGGATGCAGTGAAGAAAAGTGGGCCATTTGTTTCCAAACTGATTAATTTGGGGGCTACTGTCACAGGATTGAAAAATCTGGCAGTCATGTAGTAGTGAGACTTGAGCAGTCTCAATTTGACCTGTGTTGTAATACAGATTTAGAGATGCAAAAGTTAAAAGTAGTTAGGATTAAGGCTAGTCTGTTTGGAAATCCATTTCACCCCTCCAAACCTTAAAAATACATTATTAAGCCCTTCTGAATTTATTTTTAAAATCTTCTTCTAAAACCTATGGCTTAAAATCTCAAATTTGGTTTCAAAAACAGTCTGAGAACTGATGGCTAACGTGTGGAAGTGTAAGGGGGAAAAGGAGAGAAGTGTTTTCTTGATACTCCTTGGAGCTTGCTAGAAAATCTTAATTGCTCCCATTTGAGTGAAATTAGTGTTCTTGAAAGAGGAGTCCTATATCTCCTGTGTTGTATTGCCATTTACTGTGACGTCTGATTAGATTGCATCAAACGTCAGTTTTCAAAAGTAGGTGTTGGCTTTGAAAAGGAACTAAGGGGTCACAGGATGAATTTTTAACTCTGAGCCATAGGTACCAGGGAATTGACTTGAACTGCAGGGACTAGTCAGAAGTTCAGGAGAAATACAGATTCGAACTAGTGACCTTTTTAGTGTAAAATGGAAGGATTTGGAGATCAAGTCTTCCTCTAAGGATCTTGACTAACTAGTAGTGAGTCTGAGTTTGGTCTGCTTTCATGGTGCAAATAATTTATCCTTGACATGTTGGATGCAGCTGAAAACCTTTGTGCATTCTCAGCACTTCCAAGTGTGTGGAAGAAATGGCAGCTTCAGAATAGTTCTTTTGACTAAGTTTGCTCTTACCAAAGTGCCAAAAGGAAACTGAACACTTCCTTTTCATTAATTGCAAAACTTAAGAGTATCTCTTTCTCTGGCAGGAATCGACTTTAAGATCAGAACGATAGAATTAGATGGAAAGAAAATCAAGCTACAAATATGGTAAGTATTCCAAAGTAATTCAGGTTTTCAGTGACTTGAATTCACTTCGAGAAAGAATAGTTCATAGCTTTTGAGCTTCAGTGTACCAGAAGTTTCATACCTTTTATTCATTGACTATCCATAATGTTTAAGCTTTCTTCTAGCTTGCCCTTGGAGTAGTTCTGCTTCAGTAGCACAGGAAATAGCCTGTTCACATGCAAGCATTACAGCAACTTCCTATTTTATCAAAAGCTGTCCTCTTAACTGTGCTTTTAGCTTTTCCGTGTGGAGGAGAAATATTAACTCAATAGCTGCAAGCTAAAATATGCAAGCCAATAAAATGTAATCTCCTCTGGTACTTTGATACCTGGCTGTACTCACCAAGGCACAGGTGAGTGATAATGCTCCCATTCCTTGCATGGTGGCTTAGTAGAAACTGAGTCTCCTGAGCCAGAATCCTTGTGACTAAGGAAGTGCAGTGCTAGCAGTGGCTGGTAAAAATTTTCTGTCTGTAATACAGGTTAAAAAAGCTGGGTTTTGTCAGGCCTTTGGGGTTCAGCTCCCCTGAGGTGTGACTGGTAGCCAAACACTTGAGTCTGCTGGTTCACCCACAGACAGGTACTGCTTTCAAGTCACCCAGGACAAAACACCAGCACACTGAGGTGTAGTGGCTGACCTTAGCAGCAAACTGTATGTGAGAGTGCACCATCCTGAAGTATTTTATTGCTGTGTGTTTTAACTTTTGTTTAAGATGGGACTTGGATGCATCAGAGCTTTTTGTTTTTAAATTACTGGAGGGCAAGCTGTGTGGTGCTGAGTTTTATTGCTTGCATGAAAACTGGAGTGGTTTTGTGCCTTGTTTCTGGTGCTGCTCTAACTGCTGGTGTAAGGAGGGTAGCCTGGGAGTGAGGAAGCTGCTGAGGGCTGAAGAAACTTATGCAAGCAGCCAAAGGTGTGTTTTCCTAATGAACAAGTATCAATGCATTGTTACTCTGTTTAATAAGACATCTCTAAGTACAGGTGAGTGTAAAACAAATGCTTTTTTTCGCTGAATTGTAGGGATACAGCAGGCCAGGAGAGATTCCGCACAATCACAACAGCTTACTACAGAGGAGCCATGGTGAGTGCTCACACTTGAACAAACCTAAACACAACTAGTGGAACTGGTTTGCTGTTCCTAAGGTTGTGTCATGTAAGTCTTCCACTGGAGGACTGGGTAATTGTGGTTTGAGATGTGGGGAATGAAGCTTGTGGTTTGGTTGGGGGTTTTCTGTTTGTTTGTTTTTCCTTTTTTAAACGTGCTGGTACTTGGTCTAGGCCTGGTTTTAGTGATGAAACTTCCAGCCCTATTGTCTTTTTGAATACAATAAAAATTTCTGCAGGTTTTAATAAAATAAGTTGCCAAGCTTTAATCAGATAGGTTTGGTTTTTTTAAATGCAGTCAAACCCTTTAAACACTTGAAGTGTTTCAAAAATGGTTGATGAATTATTTGAATATTAAAAGTGTGTTTCACTGAGTTGCTTTTCCTTCAGCCAGTAGAGAATGCAAAGGCTGGGCTAGAAATACGATCACTTGCAATTCCTGCTGTTACTTTCGCCTCCATTAAGAGTGACTTGAAGTCAAATAACTGACTTAGAGCCTGCACCCTTGTGGTACGACGCTTGTAATGATTCTTAATGCTATGATTTGAGATATTTTATGTTGGGACATCTTTAATTTTGACTTGATGGTTGCTACCTGTGCTGCTGTTAGAGGTTCTTGCTGCTTTGTATGAACAGATCTGTGACATTCATAGGCCGTGGGTCCAAATAACTCCAGTGTTACAGAAGACAGGGAGAAATAATAATGGTTGTGGCTCTGTATTAGAGCTTTCCAGTGCTTAAAAAGACTTTGGCAGTGACCTGGTCTTCTCCCCAGTCCATGGCCAAGGACTTCTATTTGTCCTATGAGGAATGATTGGAAAGGCCTTAGGAAAGGGAGGTGAACCTTGCAATCTGTGCTTTATGCAGTGGCTCTGTGGCTTCCCATGCTTTGCTAACTGTTGAGGTCCCATGCCAGTGTATGTACAGAACTGTCTGCTGGCCCTAGCAGACTGGAGCTCACAGGTTTGATACCGTGGACTGCTTAAAGCTGCTGCATCTAAACCTGACTTAAACCACAGAGTCCTGGTTGCTGGTGTAGTAGAATTTCTGAACTGTCCCGACTGTAGGCTAATAATTATAAGCTTTGTATAGGTGGTGTGTTTGACCTCTAACAGTGGCAAAAGATGTTAAATAGTAATATTTTGGGTAAATTCCCAGCCATGGCATAATGCCTTGAGAAAAGACTTATACATCTGTAATCCTATGTTGAATTTCTTTGGAAGTATAATTAAAACTATAGCATACATCAAAAGTCAGCCAATAGTACTAGCTCATCTAACTAGATTTTCCTAACTTTATTTAGGGAATTATGCTGGTGTATGATATCACAAATGAAAAGTCTTTTGACAACATAAAAAACTGGATAAGAAACATAGAGGAGGTAAGTGCTTCGTTCCATCTTATGATTTCCCTGGGACAAATAAAAATCAAGTAATTACTTTCATTACAGTAGCCAACATATGTGGCCATGCACCACTTGCAAGTAAGGTGTGTACTGTTACATTTCCAGAATAGCCAAATGCCTGTGCATGCGTGCAACCTGCTACAGAGCTCATGGTACACATTTGATCTATTACAGTACTTGGGCCAATGTAATCTAGGAGTATTTATTCCAGCCTATTTTAATATTTTATTGCTTGTTTCAAAAGTCAGCATCTCTCAGTAATGCCTTCACATTAGATAATTTCTCTAAAATAAAATAGTTGTGGAGGAGTTTGACACACAAGTTTCTTTTCAACAATGATGCGCTTTGTTCCTGAGAGATTACTTTTTCTTCTTCCAGCATGCCTCTTCAGATGTAGAAAGAATGATCTTGGGTAACAAATGTGATATGAATGAAAAAAGACAAGTCTCAAAAGAAAAAGGGGAGAAGGTAAGATTTGGTAACTTACCCTATTTAGCAGCCTACTTCTTGTAGGATTCTAACTTCTGGATGTTTGGTATGTTTCAGGCATGTGAGAGAGAATGGGTTTCAAGTCTCTTGTTTCAGAAACTTTTATTTGTATAGGATGCCAGGTTTGGGGTTTTTTGTTTTTAAATAGCACATAACTTCTTCAGGTTTGAATAAACTTAATGGTACTGTTATCTTGAGGGCAAGATCCTGTAAGGAATGTTGACCTTTGCTATAGCATGACGTATTCTAGATCTCAATAGATCTGTGTATAGTTTGATCATGTTGTACTCAATTCACCATGGTGGTCACTTATTCTTGTTGTAAGTGCTGTTACTAAAGCTTAAGTAATTAATTGGTTGTTCTACAGAACAAACAAGCAAGGAAGAATACTACAAAATCTGTCGTGTACAGCTGAAGTGGTGTAGCTGTTGGTAACAACTTATGGGATGATTGTATAGCAGTTACCTGGTCCACTATCCATATCAATAAAGATTCTACCTTAATGTTCTTTTAGAGCCTAAATAAGTATTTTGGTGAGAATTTAATGTCTTTTTGTTTTGTTTTGTTTTGACTTTATGTGAGGGTATGACCAGTTCTAATACTTTGTCTAATTGTCTTTAATGTTCTTGCAAGAGAAAATAGAAGTGAAGCTTGCTTGGTTTGGTTTTTAAAGCTTGTTGGAGCATGCAGCATCTACTCTGTTATGAACCTATTGTGAACCTATGTGTGAAACATTCCTTTTACAAAGGAACTTCAAAACCACTGAAAAACTTTAACCTCTCTTCCAGTTAGCAATTGATTATGGAATCAAATTTTTGGAGACAAGTGCAAAATCCAGCATAAATGTGGAAGAGGTAAGAGATGGGTGCTACACTTAGGCGTTTCTTAAATTACTTCTGTGGAGGTATGTTCCATGATCTGCTGGGCTTTCTCACATGACTTGGGACCTGAAGTCCCAGCTGTGCTCCTGGGTCTGCTGCTACAATCCAACTGTTTCTGATTTTCTGGTAATGTCTGGAATTGTTTTATAAATGGGTGCTCACAGACTGGTTTACTATTACTGTAGCAAACAGTTGCTTTAGACATCTGTGCCTTGCTACTTAAATTTCAAGTCCTTTTGGACAAGGAATAGGTGTAATTTCAGAACAGTGTTTCGTGCAGGAAATGGGATTCTTTAATCTCAGGATAACATGCTACTGTGTCACGAAACTTTCAGGTTACTATTAAATACGTGCTGTGCAGATGAGACTGAAAACTTGTGTATTAACCTGGAACACCAGGTCATAAGCTCATGTTAGAGGAGGAAGAAGACTTACAATGCTATCTATAGATTTATAATCTGTTTTCCTGCAAATAAATTTTTTGCTAAAACCACAAGCTCTCTATTTATGAGAGCATAAGGAAATAGAGTCGGAAGGAAGAGTGGCTCAAGTCCAGTCTATCTCACCGTAAATCACTTGTGTCATCTCAGGGAGGGTGGGGGGAGGATCTGAGCTGTATGAAAAGTGTGGACAAAAAAAAAACTTTATCAAAAGGCAGTTAAATTAAGATTCATTCATCCAAAATGTAGACTTGCTCTTAAGTGTTGCCCCTATACCTAATAATTTAAAAGTCTTTCTATGGGATACTCTTTAGAAGTCCTGCAAACACCTACTTAATTCAGATCAGGCATCTGACAAATTAACTAGAAGCTGAAGACATTGGTACTTTAACAAAACAAGAGAGATGTTGTGCCAGCCAGGCATGGTTTTTTCTGATTGCAGGGTGATTGTTATACAGGATAGAGTTAGAATGGACTGATCTGCATCGTGCTGCACCTGGACTAGCTTGACCTGATTTTCACAGTGTCCTTGTGATTCTTAAAGCAGACGCTGGAAGTGGGACCATGAGCAGTTAATACCAGAGTGGATAGCTGAGCTCCTCTGGAGGGTTGACTTGCTCTGTCATGTCATGATTTAATGTCTTTAACCCCTGCAGGTCATGAAATGCGCAACAGTAGTTTGTGCTTACTCCAAAATGTTTGGCTCTGTGAATGTTTTTTTGAATTATCACATGAATGGTGAAGAAAGCATTAAAAAATGCAGCTGGTGTGGGCATTTGGCAATCACTAATGATTTAGTTTACTTTCCACCAAATACTTCACTTTTGGGGAATTACACAATTGTGATATTCTTGGGATCAGAAGTGAATTAATTTATTTGTTGTGATCTATTTACATTAAATGAGTGTCTGTCTTTGGATATATTCCAAACACAATGAGAGGGGAAGTGTTTATACTTCTTACATTCTGAAACTGTCCTTAGATTATTAGGGTCTCCTGATAGCCTAAAGTCTTGCTTTTTCCTGCTTCTGGAGAATTGCAGAATTTTCCTGCTACAGAATTTTCTTTGCTCCTTCGTACATTGAAATCTGGGATACTGGGATTTGCCAGAGTAATTATTCATGGTTTTTTTGTTCTGTTTTTAATAGAGATATTGGAAGTTTAAATAGCCTTATAGATAGTCCAGGAGTAAAGCTTTTGGAGGACAGAACGTGAGCTAACCTTAAAGTGAATTCCCAGGGTTTCCCTTCTCAAACCTCTCTGGGTTTCTAATTGTGATGCACAGTTCAGTTTGGGAGGGAAAAGAAAAACAGGATTAGTATATGCAGCCTTCTCTTCAGCTGATTTTTCTTTCTCCCCCCAGAGGTATGCAATGGGAGGGTCTGTTCACTTGCTTCAAAGATTGGCAAGATGGAGACTAAAAAGAAATAGTTTTTTCTTCTAAAGCATGTTTAGTGAAGTTTTAAATGTACAGCTGTTGTACATAGGGTCTTGCAGCTCAAAGTGCTTTTAGTGGCCTACAGAACACTGTATTGTTAATGTGTCTGGCTATTCAAAGTTTATCATGTCCTTAATGTGTCTTGTGACTAACTCTTGTTTTTTTTTTTCTTTATTTCCACTCCTCACCAGGCATTTTTCACACTTGCACGGGACATTATGACAAAGCTCAACAGAAAAATGGTTCGTATTTCCGATTAGCATACAAACTAGTTACAGTGAGAGGACAGCTATCATAATTGGCTGAGTAGTAGCCCTACCAAAACACTCCTGGGGATTACAGTAGTTGCTAGATCAAATTTGAGCAAACAGTGATTTATCACGCTTTATTACACATCAGTGCATAACTGTTCATTATTTTGCATGAACATTAACATTGGGCAGCCTGAAACCGATGTGTTGTTCCAAAATGCAATAGTGTGATTTGTCTTTTATTATGTAGTCTCTTCTCCAGCTAATTCTTGAGATCTGGATTGTTACGTAAATGTTTATTTTTTTTACCAAGTGATTAACAAAGTCTGGATAACTGAGGAGGTCAAGTTGCAGCAGATCTCTGCTCTGGTTATTGCCTTGCAAGCGGGGGAAGTGGGGAGGGAGACTAGAAAAGCTGGAGATCTTTTTTCTGCATTTTATGATGTTGACATTCTTTTCTCTTTCAGAATGACAACAGTTCATCGGGGGCAGGTGGGCCAGTAAAAATAACAGAAAATCGATCTAAGAAGAGCAGCTTCTTTCGATGCACGCTACTTTGATGAACTTCTAATGATAGACTGCAGCACACTTAGAACCTTTTCTGCTTCTTTGAAAGCACAGGGTCACAAAGCCTCAGAAATAATACCACCAAGCTGCTGCTGAGAGCTCCATTGAACGTAGACTGCGATACACAAATACCAAGTGGATTTTGCTCACTAAGCCTATTGACCTGTCAGGCTCTTCTTTCTCAGATATGGAAGCTATGAAGTGGAGACACAAATGCAAGATTTAACTTGTTTTCCTTTTTTACTTTCTGTTTTATTGCCTGTTGCAAAAGCTGCTATGTTTCTTTTAACTTTGCACATCCATATTGGCCTCTTACTGCCTGTTACAGCACAATCTTACATTTGTATTTGCACAGTTTGACTTGTAAGTAAGATTCTTAACAGATTTGTGCAGTTTTCTTTCTCTTTTTAAACAAATTTATTTTCAAGCAGAAGAGCCAGGGGAAAAATTAGGTCTCATTTCCTTTATTTTGTATGTTATATACCTGTGGCCATGCAGTATGGATGTTGTTGCTCTAGTGATGAGAATTACTGTAACAATTGGCATTTAACAATTTGTACAGATTTTGTCTCTTAGATGCACAAATCTGTTTATGCAGAAGCTATGGCTTCTGTTCTGAATGTAGTATGTTGCTTTTCTTTCTTTACCAGACTTAGCAAAGTTGTGTTCTGAATTGCCAGTCACTGTCTGATTCACAGATGCACCTTTCAGTTATTTGAATAAACACAGTGTCTTTCCTCACTTAACTTCCCTTTGTTAGCTCAGACTGTCTGCACCTTTTTTTGTTTCTGATGAGGAAGTACACTCTGGATTTGAAATCATCACCACAAATTAGCCTCGTCACTATCACTTAAGTGGCTTGTGGAAGCTGAATGCATGAGTTTTGAGTAACCTCTTTGTGGATTCACTTGTTCAGAAATGACTGCTTCTAAAGGTGACTTCCATTTCTACTCTTAATTCTAAGGATAGTTCGTTAACGTCTGTAAGCATCGACCCTTGACAACAGAGGTGTCCAAACCCAAGCTTCCTGGGCAGTTGCTAACATGTATCAAGTTTTGGCACTAAGGAAGCTTTGCATTAGGGCTGTAATGTACTCCTAGTTATGCAGTTAATGCTGAATGTGTGTCTTTGGTCTGCTCAAGCAACTTATTTTTTCATCAAAAACTGGTACAGTGACCTAGACTGTTAGAAGCAGAGGTGAAACATAGTTGCCTTTTTTACTCAACTGAGCATTGTATAACCTAGTCTTTGTTCTACTACTTTTTTATTGTCTTCTGAAAAATTTCCTCAATGAGCAATTAAAACAGGTGCTTTAGTTCTGTTGGTGTGCCAAACGTGGACCATTGTGAGCTTTAACTACAAGTTTGTGTCCAGCATGTTTGCTGTTAGGGGATGGGTGTGTTCTGTCATTGTCAAAGGAAACGTCTGACGTGCTTGCTTTTGCTTCACTTCGTTGTCTGGAGTTGTAAACAGTGAGTTGGTTGTTACCACAGATAACCACTTCATTTTGCTGTGTCAGGTACTGAATTTGTCTGGGTCTGTTCTAAATAGTTTGAAAGGGAACAGGCCAATAGCGTTAGATGTAAAGCTTTTGATTTTAAAAGGTTTAACCTTAGTAGCTGGTTCCATAAAGTTTTAAGTGGTTATCAGCCTGTCCCCGTGTGTAGTTTAATAGAAGTAGTTCTTGTAACTAGTTGGTGGATCTCATAAACTGCTGTTGCTGCACTAGAACAGAGAAACCTTCATGGCAACAAGGTTTAGTGAAAAAACAAAGCAACCCTAACTGCTCTGGTGTCTACCCTTGATGTTTTTCTTGGACAGGCTAAAGCAGTTACGTTTTCTGTATGGTTAAAAAAAGTGCTTCTATACAGAAAGTGTTGTGACACCAATTATGAATGTTGTTTATTTTCAGTAATTTACCTCTGACTTATTTGGTGTCGTAATACTTTGATTTTTATCTCAGGGGTTGTCTGCAAACCAAAACTGACATGTTCTGTGTTTGGCACTGTTTACAGAATGCTTTGTATTGTTTTTCCTGTCTTCACTGTGTGGTAAATGTTCATTCAATATTAGTCTCCATGAACTTCCCTTTGAAAGAGCCTGTAAGTAGTAGAGTCTATGAAGTGCTTCTTGAAGCAGCAGCAAATTGGGGTATCTGCTCTGTATGGGGGAGGGTGGGAGGGAGAAAAAAAACTTGCTATTTTCTTACATTTAGCTGTGCTAAACTGTACATAAATGTGAGGTAAGACCATAGGAAATTCACTTTATGCATGAGAAAGTACTGCAGTAAATATTTCACTTTGCTTATTGTTCATGTACAGTTCATCTTTTTCTATTTGTAGAAGAATTTAATGCAATTTTGTTGTCATCTGCTGAAACTGAAGAATTCTAATTTCATGTGGTCTTATGGATAAGGTAAAATGCAGATTTCTTTCTGTCTTTGCCCCCACCCCACTTCTCCAGCAGTATTAGATGGCTGAGTGGCTGCACTTTATCAGTGTGCTAACTTTTGGTCAGTAGAGACCTTTCTGTGTACAGTCTGCCCTGTCAGACGTGGAAAAATGTGCTGTATCTTAGCGTGCAAATCAGCTGTATGTTCTACTGGGATATTTTAGCTATGTTTTCCTCTAGACAAGCGGGTGATGATAGTGGTATGTTCTGCCTACGCATCAGATGCTGGGTATTACAGGCTTTTCTAATATCACTATGATTGTTTTGTGCAGTCTCTGTTGCTACTTTGCTCAAGACTATATAATCCTAAGTTTTGAAGGACTCTTAACTATACCTCAGTCAACTAGTTAGTACTCTAATGCCCATTAGAATTAAAGTCATATACTTATTATTCATTAAGCAGCAAATGTATTTCTGTTTTCTTCCAGAAATTGCCATTAACCTTTCAGGAAAGCAGACATTTTTTGGTGGATTTCAATAAAACAAAAATGCTGCTTATTCTTTGGAGTTTTAGGAGAACTTTCCTCAGCCCCATGCCTGTGTGCTCTATCTTGACCAATATTTTTCTAAATGGTTTAAAAAAAAGCCAAATAGAAAACAAACTGATCTCAGTGCTTTGAAATTTTAACTTTCAGTCTGTGCTCAGCAAAACATGCATAAGTAGTTTTTGTTGAGTGTATATAGAATATGTTATTGACTTATCTGGGAGTTCTAATATTGCTAAAGCTTAAACCACTCATTAAACTTAATGCAGCTCACTTTTCTCTTTGGGGGACAGTCTCAAAAATGCTGATTGACTTTTCACACTGGTAGTTTTTTTACAGAAAATATTTCCCATTGTAAGTAACTTTCTCATACTAGTCTGCTGAAGTTAAGTGAATTACGTGGATCATTTTCACAAGTGAATAAAGGAGTCTTGAATGTACATATCACATTAAAATATTGTGAATGCATAATGATTTGAAAGTACATCAATAATATGTAAATGCATAAATGTGTTATTTGTGAAAATGCATCTGTTGTTTGGTTACCTGTTAATGTAACGGAATTTTTGCAATGTTAAACTTGCTAAGGATTGGTCTGTAGGTGATAATAGGTCTTTTTTCTCCTCCATTCACTGAACTGCTTATACCATTCTCATTCTTATAAATAAAACTCGTATTTCTTTCTTCCAAAAAAAGCAGGATTTACATTGATTTTTCTTGTTTCTGGTGAATTTAACTATTTCAGTGCATTCCTATGGCCTTACGAACATTTTTGCAAATAAAACTTCAATTACCATTATTTTAATGCTATACAGCTACTAAATTCAGACTAAAAAGTATAGTCCTTGAGAAAATGCTTAATTTTGAAATAGAAGTGTTCTACTGTGTGTGTTTAAGCACATTTTACCTCTGGTATAAAGCTGTAATGTGAAAAGCTCCTGCAGATAAAAGTGAACTTGTCATGTGGTTAACTTGTAAACCTAACCATTAATCGTGTATTGATGTATATAGACAGAAAAACCAAACCCAGCTCCTAAGAAAACCTTCATAGTCCAATAGTTTTATTATTTCATGTGAACTTTTTTACAATGTGTGTCTCAAATAAAAGTTACATAATGAAAAGCATTTTGGAGTATTTTGTATGAAATATTCCACATAGTTTTTATACAGCTGGCATTTCCACTCTACTTTTGATATGTTTGTTGTGGAAAGGTGTCCAGCTGAGTTGCATCTGTAAAGCTTAGTTTAACTAGTGATAAACCACAAGGGTTTTTGTCTGGCTTTGCTTGTTCCTAAACTTGACTCTTCTTTAGAGTTGTCCAGAAAAATCCTTTATTTCTGTAGTGATTGCTTAAATCTAAATATATTATTTTGATGAGCTTCAGTTTCCTAAGAAACCACTTTTCCAGACATTTAGTGTCATAAAATGCCCTTTCAAAGTAACTTCTGAGCAATGCCTGTAAAGGTAACATGAGACACAATTTCCAATTTGATTAAGAATTATCTACCGACTTAAGCTGTTAACATTTTCTTTTTTGTTGCTGCTTTAAATCAGCATTACATGAAAGGTATGACTCTGAAATAACCTGGAGCACAAATGTCACTGCATCAATATAGCACATATTGTTTGTCCAGCGTCCTTCAACACTGAGGAACAAATCCCGAGTTGAGGGATTTGACAAATACTTGTTAGCTGTTATATTAGGAATAGTTTCTGCCTTTCAAGTTATTGTGGTTTGGCAGTAGCTTGCAATTGGTACAAAAATTAGCAAACCTAAGGAAAGAAGGGTTTATCTACTCAAGACAAAGCAGGTTAATAGTTGAGACATCCTAAGGAATAAATGGGAAACTCATGGATGACAGATAGCTTCTAAAGTGTGTTTTCTACGTGTTCCTCTCACCGGCTGTATTTAGCTGAAAGGATATATTGTCCCTACCCTAAGCAACACAAAGCGAGAGTTCCATCCTTGTTACACATTACTATTTCTTGATTCTGGTTTGCTTTGTTGTGCTTGTTTTCAGACTTTTGGCAGACAAATTTGCTGCTTTAGGAGCAGCTGTTTAAGCATTATCTTACATATCCCTTAGATATGAACTGGGTTTAGATGCTCAGCGGTCCTTAGGTCCTCACAGTAGTTAGTGACATTTTAAGTACATTTGCATTCTGCATTTGTCAAAAGGAAATAGCAGACATGCCTACACTACATAAAAATGGTGATTTATTACAGCTTCTGTCTGGATCTATTTTTGGTTGCAGACTAGCAATTATGATATGAATACTGCACACTTGTAGATCAGAGGCAAGTTGTTGGTACACATGTAGAATGTATCCAGTTTTTATAATCTGGCAAATTGCCTTTTTCATAAATTACTCTTTTTCCAACTTGGTTGACTAGTGGCTCTTTAGAACTCTTGAACTATACCAAAGTCATCAATATAGTAAGATTTCACAATAATTTTTCTTTAGAAAGATCTAATCTTCAAGAGATGAGATACATAAATGAAGCTTTTATGTTGCATAATGTTCTTGCCATCTGGAGCTTTAAAGAAAGGGCATGGCATAGAATGCAAAACATACTGAAAAATTGTGCTCTTGAATGTGTTGTAGTTGCTTCAAAAAATTTTTACTGTCTTTAGCAGAGCACATCAGCAATAAGCTGCTGGTGTGAACAAATGCTCCACGAATTCCTCTGAGCACATAGTTGGTACTTGTTGATAGTTCAATTTGTGAAATAAAGTGCTAAGTTATGAGCAGGATATGAGAATTTTCCCCATCTGAGGAATTAACAGGTTTAATGAATTGTGGAAAGTTGTGTAACTTAAACTGTACTACTGAATACACTGTACTGCCTTCAGAGTGACCAAGAACTCTGTGAACATGCACTGAGTCTTGAGAATGTCACCCTAGTTAATCTTAAATACCTTCCTGGAGTAGGTGGCTGACTTACTGCAGTTGTGACGTTTTCTGCCTCTGCCACCCTCCAGAGGCGTGTCCATGACACACAGCTCTGACTGGTGTCCCAAGGCCTCATGTTTGGCACTGGGCCGTCAGATCCGTGGACTTGCTTTAAAACAGGTTTTGATTTCTCAGGGAAATGCTACCATTGTGCTCAGTGACCTTTCTGGCTTGGTTTAACACCTTTGCAGAACAGCATGAAGCAATGATACTCCCGTGACACTTCCTTTGGGACAGGAGCTGGCAGAGCCCAGGGCTGACGCCCTTCTCTGCTGCATCCTCACTTCCAGTTTTGCCTCACCCACAGACATATTTTTGTATGCAGTAGAAGAGTGCAGACTTCAGTTACTCAATTAAATACAAGTGAAGTGCAAATGATATAATTTTTTTTTTTAAGAAAAGTTGAATGTTTAATTTATTTTTGTGCTGTCCACAAATCTGTACTGCTACTTTTACTTACTTTTTTATTTTTCCTTTTTTTTTTCTTTTTTTTTTTTTTTCCCCCTCCAGGCAACGTAAGGAACTAACTAGCTCTGGTCTGTATTCTAGATGAAGGACAGAATTTCTTCAACAAGGCTGAACAGCTTCTGTCCCTGTCTTAATGCTGCCGAATGCTGCTTCTGAGCTTCCTCACCCAACTGCAATGACTTTGTAACCCTCACACTTGTGCTCTGAACCAATAAAACACGGGTAAAAGGCAACCACATGTGTCTTACATACTGTTTATATGTAACTTTGCAGGATAGCACTGGTAGATGTACTTGAAATTAGGAAATGGCTGAGCAGCTCCTTGTGCCAAGTGTGGGGAGGGACTGGCCTTTAAAACCAGGTCTTGATTAATTAATTGAGTTCAATGTGCTGTTTAGGCAGACAGGGCTGCGTTACTCTGCGGCTGCTTCGTCTGCTTGAAGGGAGGGCAGGGACAAACCCGGTGCTGCACGAGGCAGGGCTGGAACCCTTCCTTTTCTCCCGTTTAGGAGCAGCGAGATTCCGCTGCCCGCCTTGCTGAGGGGATCGGCGGCGAGCCGCCGCTGCCCGCCTTACTGAGGGGATCGGCGGCGAGACGCCGCTGCCCACCTTGCTGAGGGGATCGGCGGCGACACGCCGCTGCCCGCCTTGCTGAGGGGATCGGCGGCGAGACCCCGCTGCCCGCCTTGCTGAGGGGATCGGCGGCGAGACCCCTCCTGAGCGGATCAGGTGCGAGACCCTTCTGCCCGCCCCACTGAGGAGATCAGCTGTGAGGCCCCGCTGCCTGTCTCGGTGAGGAGGTCGGCGGCGAGACCCCCCTTCCCGCCTCGCTGAGGGGACCAGCGCCAGCCCGTGGGGCCTCGCGCCGCCAGCGCCCTCCTCGCAGCGTGAGGCGGGCGTGGCCGCGGGTCGGTGCCGGCGGCAGCCGCACACCCAGGGCAGGCACTGCGGGAGGGCGGCGGCCCCGCGTTCGGGAGCAGAGGGCACGGGGCCGCACCGACTCGGAGCTTTTTCCAACTTGGTTGACTAGTGGCTCTTTAGAACTAGGCACGGTCGCGGAGGGGAGGCCGGGGATGGGGACGACTCCGAGATGCGCTTTTCTTAGATGGCGCAGGCAGCTCCTGCCCGCCCCGGCCTCTCCTCAGACGCTCCTGTGGGTACCCCACGCCCACACCCCCGGGGTGCGGGCACTGCTCCTCGGGAAACCAGCGTGGTCCGTAGCTTCGCGGGCCCAGGCTCCCCACAGCGATCCTTGGTGGCCACAAATGTCCCCAGCACCGTGTCCCACGGCCTCGGTCACCCTCTGGGCGGTGACCCCACCGTGCGGGGTACGCCAGCTGTGGGCTAATGCCTGTGTGCACCTCACAGCCGTGCCGTGGTGCCTGGGGATACAAAACCCAGTGATCTTCACGTGATGGTCGCTGCGGTTTGGTTACCCCCGGGACGTTCCTGAGGAAGCTCCCAATCCTGGGTTACGGTGAGCGGCACGGCCGGGAGAGCGCCCTGGGTGCGGGGGTGCGTGGCCTCTGCCCTGCGCAGGTGACCGGGGTGTCCCAGGAGGGGGGTCCCAACCGGGAGAGGGCCGGCCCCGAGTCCCCGCTCACCAAGCTGGGCCTATTCCGGCTCTGATGTCTGGGCGGGCCCTCCATTTTCATACGTACTATTTCATGTGCACTTTTGTGCATGCTCATTTCAAGTTCCTGTTGTTTCATTTCTGGTGCCTGGCAGGTATTCCCAAGAACCGTAGCTATGTCAGAAAACAGACTATTACCAGAAGTGTTTTTAGAAGCTGCTCCTACTTTTCTCTATTTTCCTACACAGTGTAGTTAGACTACTAGTTAGGCTAGTAGTCCTTTCTCTTTCCCCATTAATGAAGTTTGCTTAAATGGGTTGGGTTGTTTAAGTGGTTTTCAACCACCCTGTCGACATCAAATTGCTAGTTTAAATTTCTCTTAAAATTAAAAAATAGTTTCTTGTCATGGGAAATGCACACTTTAGCATATATTTGTTTTGTGATATTTACTCTGCAACTCTCTAACCAATTTATTTGCCTCGTGGAGATCCTTAGTAGAAATTTCAAATGCTAGTGGAAAATGCAGTATGTGTAACTGTTCTTCAGGTTTTTTGCCCCCTCATTGGTTCAAGGGCTTTTGTCTGGCTCATCTCCCTGCGGCTTTCTTCCCATGTGTGTTTTGTTCCTGTGCAAGCTGGGGGTAGCCATTAAGCATCAGTATGGAAAAATGTGCTCATCTTTGGAGTGGTGTTTTCTATGCTGCTCCAGGAACTGTTCTGATTTACCTAGGACAGACTTTTGAAGTAAGTCGTATGATATTTCTTATTCACTGGAGATTGCTTAAATGTGGAATCATATTGGACAAACAGCATACACTATTTAATATCAGCTGTCTTGTGGCAACATAATTTCTCAAAAGTTAGTTTTGATAATAGAAAATAAAATTATGGCAGCCTTAAACCAAATAATGAAACTTAGGAATGGTAATTTTAAAATATGTTTCATTGGTGCAAATTGGAGATCTAACACAACTAATAGGGTTAACTCTGTTAGTTAACCCTTGAACTTTCTTTCATAGGGAGGGCCACCTTTTGGAAAAAAAAAGAGAATTTAAAACAAAATTTATATTTCATTCATCTCTGAGGCTATAATTTCAACGTGCCCCACTTTTTAGGGTGAGACACCCTATGAATTTAGAGTGGTGGGGTCTGCTAGAGACCTAACTTTTCCAGCAAAGCAAGAAACTGTTCTTTGTATTTATTAAATACACATGGAAAGCAAAGAACAAAAGAGGAAACTGGTGAAAATTTTCTGCGCCACCTCTTCTGCTCTTTCACTTTCTGTGTAGCAATTTCGAAAGGAAAAGGCCTCCTCGATAGTCCTCCAGAGGGCACATTACTTCGGGTTGAGGAAAAAGTTACTAAGGTCGTGTTCAGTATATTCCTTCAAGAAAATCATAGAAGAAAAAAAAAAAAAAAACTAGCAAATATTTTGCTTTTGTCTATATTTTTCTAGTGGATGAATTCTTGGTAGATTTTATAAGACCTATGCAATCTGTACAGAAGCAGTTAAAGTTTAGTTCTGCAAAAATAGCTTAGAAATATTCTGTGCTGGCAGCCTTTAGGCATTCTTCTGGAAAAGTGAACCAATGAACATAAATGCATAGGATCATGGTGCCTGTGCAAATATGAGGTGTGATTATTAATTGAAGAGAAGGGGGCACTATTTGAATTTATCAGTGAAAAATGAGATGCATCCAAAGTGACTCAATTTTTTGCATAAGTTTTGACAGCTGTGTGTGTTACTAACTGTTAGAAACCTCTTTAGTAAGCTATTGTTGCCATTGCTTAAAAAGCATTTGGTGTTCCTGGGAAGATAGTATGTAACTCTTAAATTTATATTGTATGTGCTTCCAAAAATGCTTTAATATACTAAAGACCATAGGTACCTGGTTTCGTAGAAAAATAATCCTTGAGTATAACACTTGACTTTCAGTACCTTGTTCCGTAGTAACAATGAATGTTCTGGCATTCATGTTTATTTTTACATTTCCTTTTGCTATTGTTTCCAAACTTGACTGTATGGTGTTGAGAGGAAGTAAAAGAAGTGACAACTTTTCTGACTTTCTCATGTGTGAGTCACTAGATGGTGCCATTTCACTTCTCTGGAATCAGAAACTCTCTTACATATTTTTAGTAACAGTTGTTGGTTGTGTTTTTAAAAGAAAACAATTGGTCTTCTGAGTTCTTTTTTTGAAATTATTGCGCTTTTTTTTTTTTTCTGAGACTATGCAATATAGATGTTTTGATTGAATCAAATGGATGTATTAATAAACGTGGAAAATTTTAAAGTTCTGTTCTTTTAAATTTGCATCAACTTTCAGTTTTATATTTGTTTACGTGTTTTACTGATGCAGCAATGAGACCAGACTTGACAAAAATGCACATTTTAAATGTAGAATTGTTTGAGGGTCTTTAAGTATCTGCAGCTTGTGTGAATTATGATTCACATACTACTTCAGTTGAGGCATGGTGGTTTTCATCCACTGACAGCTGCTCTGCATTTCTCTGTGTACTAAGAACTGAAAAGAACAGAGTTAACAGTGGCCCATTTATATCTCTTGCTGTAATCCTGGGATATCACAGAAACCACTTAGTGCAGTTTCATGTAACATGCTAAAAGTCGGGGAACTGTTATTTCATAATTTCACATAGAAAATATATGTCACACAATTCATGTGCTGACTGCCAGTTAGGTACGAGTGATGGATATTATTTCGAAGTTTAACCACTAAATTGTCCGTTTAGCTGGTCAGAAATGGAGAGGCTTCCAAAACAATTTTTGCAAAATGGCTTGGACACTTTTTTTGTGGGAATGGCAAAGCAGAACTTTACACTCACAGGAATGCTCATTATTAATAAAATTATTTATTTTGAGAGATCCTAATATTGGGTTTGACTTGCTGGCCATCAGTTTTTTCTCAGTGAGAAATGACGTTATAAAACTGTAACTACCGTATTGTGGTAGAAAGTGTTTTACAGTTTGACAAGGTGCAGTGAGTTTGGTTCAGTATGGAACAACTTTATCAGTTTGAGAAGAAGCAGTGAATACATAAGTTTTGTAAAGCTGTGCAGTCAGTGGATTATGGTTTTGAGTTGGACCGTGGGCAGAGCCTGTGGATCTTTTACCATAATCAAGCAATCTAAAACCACCAAAAGGTCAGACTGGTTGTGTGAGCTGCTTGGTTTCCCGAGGCTTCCAAGTCACAGTCTCTTTGTTACCTCTTACTTATTTTGTGAAGAGCCAAGCACATCCTAAACATGTGCGGTAAAGAAATGGAGACTTCAGTATATCCTGGTGCTGGATCCTTAAGTTGAGTCAGCCTGCACGTTCTTGGCAGTTGGATACGTCCCCCCCAAGGGTTGCACAGCCCTGTAGAGCCATCCAGCAAATCACTCACGGTGTTTCATCCCCTCTGAAAGATGGGCACGGTGGGAAATTTTGTGTGTGTGTTACAAAGTCTCCCATTTGCTTTTGTTTGGCTTAAATAAAGTACAAGGAGTTTGAAATCTGTCTGTAAACATTTCCTGCTGAATATGCAGCCAAAACTGAAACAAGGTATCAGATTTTACTTTTTCAGTAATATTTCTGATTATCTTAATTTTTGAAATGTAGAACATATAAATACTGCCTTATTTTTAAAGGTCTGTGTGGTAGGTTAAGCTCGAATCTGTTTTCTAGTGATGAAGGAAAATGTCTTTTAAATAGAAGGAAAAAACAAGAAAAATAAAATGAAGTGAAAGTCTTAATAAGATTTAAATATTCCTTGCGAGCTAATAATAAAAACTTCAGTGTCTTGTTGAATTTTTATGTCCTAAACTATATTTGTAGTTGAAAAGAAGCCCACACCACAATTAAGTTATAAACTGATTTTTCAAAATATACTCAATGTGTAAGAATAACTATTTATAATTTTCTTTTAGAATTTCAGAAAATTTGATTACTTGTAAATAATAAAAAAGCATTGCCAGTGGTGCTGGTTGTTCAGAGCCACTCGATGGCATCTGCCTTGTGAATTCACCAGTTCCATTTCCTTAAGGTCTTGACAGAAAGCAAGTGAAAGGTGGGGCAGCTCATCAAGCCGCTATAAAATGCACAGAGCTACAACCTGGTGATCTTCATGTAGTGTGAAAGTTCAAGGGAATATCCCACCCAGCAGCTGGCCAACTATGGGTATCCAGCTGCCCAGCCATGAGATACAAGTGTTTTCTCAATCTTTGTTGTTTGCTGTGTTTCTGGGTCTGCTGATCCTGTGCACTGAAATGCATGAAATGGGGGCACACAGCTGCAGCCAACACAGTAATTATTAGAGGACCCTGGCTTTTTTAAAACCTCTGATTTCTTTATAATGATGCCTTTTCATTTCACCTCTCCAGCTCTTTGACACAAGCTGTCTCTTCTCATGTGAAAAGCTTTGGATGTTACTTACATTCCTGGTACTTGGTTGAACTATCTTTATTTTTTTAAATATCAGTATTTAAAGTTTACTTTTTAACTTGGCTTTTGTCAGGCAGCAGTTTGAAATGCACAGTTCAAACCTTCTCATGGGTACCCCACATCTGAGCATCTTAATAGTTCAGTTGTAGCTTTCTTCAATAATAAGACAAATGATTCAATATTACATTTGTGTATTTGATTAAGGGTAACAGATTTAAAATTGAGGACTAGGTCTTAAACTCAGATGAGAATTAGTGTGTTGATCTTGCTACAGAATTAATGAAAATAACATTTTACTTCAACACATTAAGCTTTGCAATAGCAAAACTATTCTGTTTTCTTTCTGCCATTTTAGCTGAAGTCCAGAAGGTTTTTTTCCCCCTAAAGCTTCTATATTTAATATGCTTTTTCAAAATTTGCTTTTGTTGGGCATTAACTTTTAGGTGTATATGTTAAAAGTAATCCTTTGGGATTTGTTTTCATACATTAGAAATGATACATGAGGAATTTTTTGTAATTCAGTATTTCCTTGGCAAATTTTGAAATACAGTTAGTTATCCAAGATATGTCGTACCCTTACACTCTTCATAGTGGGGAAGGTGTGAAAATAAGCTATTTATCATGATCCCACTGCACACTTTTGTGACTGATCAGCCAGTTCTGACAAAGTTCTACCAAGTTGACTTCAAACTTTGTTATATAAACTATGATAGGATGTCCTGAAGTAGGCTCTCCTTTCTGAACTAAAGAAGAAAACCTGGTAGCTGCTGTTTTGATAACCTCTTCCTGAGAGGAGGAATTCTTGCCTGAATGAGGAAGTGGAACAGTCAGTAAAGCACCTCTGTGAGGGTATTTGTATTTGCTGACAGGAAGTGAATACTCTGAGATTACACAGTCATGCTGTGAGGGTGTTGTCGCACACAGGAAGGGATTTCCTTCTGTCACAAGGAAATGGAAGGAGAGTTCTACATCCCTTGTGGCATCTTATTCTTCCACTTCACTGACTCAAGCTTTTTAGGCTTCGTTTCTGCTATTGGAATCTCAGAAATCAATCGTTCCATTTAAAAAAAAGAAGTGAATTGAGATTTTTTTTAAAGTTGGTTTAGTTTATTATGGTGGCATGTTAACTACATCTGTCTTTCTGATCATGCCTGATTTTTTTCCTGGACATATTGTGCATGCAAGAGTGACAAAAGAAAGCTGCTGGAAACTATTAAAAAAAAAGTGATCCTTCAATAGGTTTATTAAATGACAGTGGCTACAGAGACCAGAAAACATATGAACTTAGATTCTTTCAGCTTAGGGACCACTGGCAGTGCAAACTGGTAATACAATATTAAAGAAAAACAATAATTCTCATATGCTTGCATTTTCAAAGGCAGTATGGATTTTATAGGAAGCCTCCGTGCAATTAGGGAGTGTTGTAAGTGGGAATAGCAGGAATATGATTTGTGTGAATTCCTCTTCAGTATGTTCTTTTGCTTAAGAAGCAGTTCTGAAGGAGACATTTTCTCCCAAATGTGTAATGTGTTTAATATGTTTCCCTTGCTGGTACGGTGAGATTTTCCTCACAGTAGGCATGTAATTCTTGGCTAAGGTTTTTATGCTTCTTTTTACAGGTGTCAAGGATGCTACATGCAAAGGAGAGTGATTGATGGATGTTTCTAATCAGCTGAGGTGAAGATTAAAATACACAATAAAATGTTACTCTTCTAGAAGAAACAAGAGAAACCGAAGAAACAGCATAAAAATTTATTATGTAATCATGTCTTTAAACAACTTTATTCAAAGAGTAAGTTATGTTCCCTGTAGCACACAAATGCTGCTTTTTATGTAATTTCAGACATTTCAATGAGATGATCTTTATGTACTTGTTTATGTGGGATAAAAATGCTGGCATATGCAGTGTACTCAGCTGTAAGATTATGCTCCTAAATTTCATGTACAGTAAGTATTAATAAGTTATTTCTCCTTGCACTCAAAAGCCTGCTTTTGACATCACACGATTTTCTTGGGGATGGAAGGGGAAGAATCTAAAACACTCTCTGCTGAAACAGTCTGAATCTGCCATCTTGAAAGGAGATAACACATATGATAAGAGTTTATTTCTTTAAAATCACAGATGTGGTGGTGCTGCAATTGAATGTAAAAGGGATCTAAGTATAAAGTTCAGATTGAAATTTCCTGAGTAGTGTTTAGCAGCATTCAGACCTGAAGTTATTTTAGGTATGATCCTGTGGTCTGTCACTTCCTGTGTGCATACTGAAGTACAAGCATTTCAGATCCACGCTGTAGATGTCAGATTTAAGAGGAATTCTGTATGCATTGGGGTAGGCTGGATACACGCTATTCTTCCTGAAGTCAATGACATTCCACTTTGTCTGCAGTGGAGTCAGGTTTATGCTTCTCACTTCTAAAAATGCATAGTGAGACTCAAGTATCTAGCTTATGAGGCTTGAAAAGATAATTTAGATTTCTTTTTAGGAATTAGATTACTAAGAGATCTAAATCAGAAAAAAACATCTACAGTGTAATTGCAGCTGTAATATATACTGTAAAATCTATCAGGTTTTCATGGTTAAATGCTAAGTCTGCTTAAAAGCAGAAGCAACTACATTATCTTCACATTCATACACACAATATAAATAAGAGCAGGATAATAAGACAATCTTCTTCTCTAATTCCAGTGACAGTCAGGGGCTGACTTCCTTAACAGATTTGTGAGGCTGTGGAGTATCTGGAAAGTGAGCTGTTCCTCTAAGCAGTAGTGTTTTCTCAGCACTGAGTTCCTGGGCTTGAACCCCATTAATAATCCATGTGGCTTTCATTGCATTTACACGTGTCTTTTCCTCTAATATTACAATTCCACTGGTGAATGCACTGGCATCATATCCTGTGCTTTTCAAAACTGTATCTGTTGAACAACCCAGTTCAAATACTGATGTCAAATACAGTTTTCCCTTTATCTTTTTTATATTCATGCTGCTGAAACCAATACCTTGTTTTAGCAGGAAAGAGTGCTTGTAGCTTGGTGAGTGTCTTCAGATTTGAATACCTGTGGGAAAACCTGTGCTAAACAAACCATAAAACCCGAGTTTAGGATTAACTGTAAAATCAATTAAAACACCCAGACTCAGTAAGCAGCAGACATGAAAAGAATGTGGTGAGGAATTCAGCTCAGGGGGATTCACTGATCATATCTCTCTGGAAAACAAGAGAACAAGGGCTACAGAAGACTTGTGGCTGGTATGTGTTTTTAGAACTCTCTTGAGGCTTATCATTAGCCAAGAACAAGAGATGTATTTCACCAATCCAAAATGAATCAGTGCTATGAAGAAAAAGGGGCTTTTGTGACAGAGCAGGGCATCAAATTTTGGAGATGTCGTCTTCCTCCTTGTACATGCCTGGTTTGTAGATGACTCCTCTGTTGTCTTCACCTCCCTTTTTGCAGCTAAAATAAAACAAATTTATTAAGTAATTGTAATGCCAATGGAGGAAAAGCACACAGTTACGTAAAATTGTCCATTATGCATGTATGTATGAGATTATTTTTCTCTGTACTAGTGCAAATGTAACAGTAGCTTATTGTTACAAATATTTCAGGAGAACACATTTTGTAAGCAAGGTCAATGCTGAATGCAAAGGGAATCAGGCTGTAGGAAAATTTGTAATCTTAGATTTTTTTCCAGGATTTGGCTTTGTTGGCAAACAGTGTCTTAATGAGCTTTTGGCAGTACATGTTTCTTCCTCTAAAATGTTGTGACCTTTGGGAGAGGTTTTCCTAAAATTCCATTCTCCTTGTTTCACTGACTGTTCTAGGAAAAAATGGAAGGATCCAAAAAGCAATTAGGAGCAGCAGTGCTAGCAAGAAGAACAAGAAAAGAACAAATGGCATTTGAGAAATAGAAAAACTGGGTAAGTCTGTTACTGACCCAGTCTGATATCACACAGGGAAATAATGTCTACAGTAATAAAAACAAATCATCGTTTGTAGGAAGAGATCATGTCTTATAAAAGATCAAACCTTACCAGTATAAAAAATGTGCAAAGTTTTGGACACACAAGCACTTCTTTGTGTCAGAGGAAAAATATGGAATTTTTTTGTGATGTGACAGCCAGACATCTTACCTTTTCTTCTTCAGTAGCCAGAAGGCTACTGCAAGAATGATGAGAACTCCCAGAATGCAGGCTATCACAACAGAAACCACAAAACCTAGGAAAAGAGGGAAAACACGAGAAACTGTTGATATCATTGCCTTGAGAAGAGAAGGTGAGTCTCTGGTCTGTCATAATATTTGCATTCTGCATCTGCAACCTTTCTGCAGCCTGGTCACACCACTTTGTGACTATGGAATAGGTAACTTCGCACAGATGTTCCCTGGAATGTCCCAGTCCCACAGCTGGATCCACAGTTCACAGTGCTGTGACATGAGACACAGGCTGAAGTCACAATGCCAACGTGGAGGCACCGGCACAGCAGGTCATAGCAGGAATATAATTTTTGTGCTGTAATAAATAAGGGATCATAAGCAAACCCAAAGAACTAAACCCAGGCAACCAAGGATGTTAAATTTGATGCCTTTTGTTTTCTCAAACAGAACACCATTGAATGTGGACAGCTGACGAGTGATACGCTTTGCTGTTGATTGCTTAAAGGCATCAAAGAAGGTAAAAATTAATCAGGATATTAGTATGAAGAACTGAGTGATCTCTTGTTTGCATGAAGATTTAAGGATTATTGTAATGCTATATTTGTTAGTGACCTTCATGTACATTTTTGGCAATGGAAGTATTTTTTTATTTATTTTGGCCTCCCCAAAGATCCTGGAGGTGAGCTCCCTTTTCTTAACTGCATTTTCTTAATTTATTTACACATTGTTTTTTATGTTTTATCAAATGACTGTTTCTCTCTAAGCATCAGAGCTCTTTCAGAGTCAAACTGACAGGTTTCATGTTTTTCATCTAATTATTTTCTCTCATTAAATCAGCTGTTGATAAAACACAAATGTAAAAAGTGGAGTTTAACCTTATTCCATTTGACTCATTAATTTGAAGTCCAGCTGAACGGAAGAAGCTTACATCCATGGAATTGAAGAAGAGCTGTTTTACAAAAGGTGAGTTTTGTTACAGTAAAGGTGTGTCAAATGGACACAAAAGTATAACACCAAAGAGATAACTGTAGAAAAAGAGCTTGTAGTTTGAAGAGGAAGGGTAGGGAGTACTTCTGTTTGATGAAAGGCTCTTCTTACAAAATCTAGTTAGATAGTATTTCAGCATGGTACCCTAATCAAAACTAGACATGAGTTCCTGTTTAACTTGTGGGCAGTGGGTGATTGGAACACCATAACAAATTCCAGCTGCATGTATGTGAAGCTGATTTTATTGGAATAAATTGCTGACAGACAAAATATATCATAAACACGTGTGAGTTTTGCTTTGTAATCCTTAAAGATTAGAGGCTTTTTGCAATGTGGTTCTTATTAATAGTGAGCATGAATTTAGATACTCATTACTGGCATCAAAAATGTGGATGACTGAACATTTCAGTCATTTTCAATTTTGATGCAAAACACAGTCCAGTGGCCCCATCTTGTGGTGTCCGTGCTCAGGTGAAGGTGGCAGCTCTCAGGCTTGTCACTGATAAGGCAGAAAAGTTGCTTGGAAAACCTGCTTAGTAGGGGCCTAGGTGTGCACAGCAGGAGTTCTTTTACAAATTTCTGTGGTTGCCTGGCCCAATCCTTGATTCTCTGCATGGCTTCTCCTTTCCTTCTTAATAGGTGTGCTCTGTTCCTATTTGAGGTACAACTGACTGCATCAGGCTGGACACTTCCAGCAATCAGGTGTACTTCATTGGGCTTTGACAGGAGCCTTTTTATCTTCTTTTTCCTTTTTTTTTTCCTTTCTTTCCTTGACTTTTTTTGCCCTTTAGGTGAGGGGCTGCACCTGTGAGGGAGCTTCTGTGTCGGCAGTAAGTGGAATGTCAGATTACAGGGGCAATGAATACCTTTTTTGAAATGTGTTGAACATTTTTTCTATGGTTCACTGATAGAGTCAATGAGCTTTTGTAATTAAATGTACTTAGACTGAATGGGGGTTTCTATTAAAGTAACACTGAGCAATGTGTTTCATAGCCATAGAGACCGGTTCTGGGGTATGAGCAGCAGGATGGGCAATAACCCCTACAATTTAATTCTGCTAAGTCATGCTGGCTTTAAAGATACATTGAAAATGCTTTTATAGCTGGTGTCCTCTCTGCATGGGAGCCAATAATGTGGCTTAGCAGAGGGAGAACCAAATGTTATTATTTGGTTTGGCTATGGTTCATAGCAACAATTTTGAGAAAGTCACATCTGGGTCAAATTTTCCCCCATAAATGGAAATAATAATACTTACACTATTTCTGTGAAGTGTTTGAAGACTCCTGGATGAAAAGTATAGTGTCTGATTTTCAGTTACTGGGATCGTGGGTTGTAACTCTCTGCTTTCTACTATTAAATACGGAGTGTGATTTACAGAGAGAATATAGTCAGGTGCTGAAAGGTCATCTTAAGAAACAGATGGAAAACTGCATTTCTCATTTCTGACTGACCACTCTGACTCAGCAGATCAGTGGCTCATAGGTGTGGCTAGGAACTGACAACGTACCCTTGCCAAGCCCACCAGGTATTGAATTTTGATAAATAGAGGGTGAGGGTAGAAAATGTAAAAGTTGGATGGCTAGGATTCCATGGTGAATCTGTCTCAATCACAAGGGAGCTGGTCACTCTGGAACTTCAGGAAGTGTTTCTGCAATGGCATTGCTATAGTAGATTGTTTGTGCAGAGATTTAAGACCCTGCAGAGGAAGCCTTAGTCTCAAAAACTTGGCAGCTGTATTGCAAATTCTGCTGGTTGAAATAATTGCTCATAATCTGACTTGAGCAGAGATTTGAAGAGGATTACTGAAATAGCCATTCTGGACCCAACTAGCTCTCTAGCTGGCAGCCAGTGTTTGAGGCTAGAGGTTGGAGAAGAAAGTTTTAACCTCTTTGTGGTCATATAAGAATGCCATGGGGGGCATTCTTCTGGTTGGCCAATCCATAAAAGCAGAAAAAAGACTGACATACTCTAGTTCTTCCCCTCTTTCACTATTCAGTCATCTTTTAGTTTACTCAAAATATAGTTTGTGCAACCAATATCCATTTGTATATTAATCACAGAGATGTTAAGGAATGTTAATTTGGTAAACTTGTAATTTTCCTATGTATTATGTTTAGAATCTAGCAACAAGAGAACTACTAGTGTAATTCTCAATTTAAGAGATCAGCCATCTTTTGGTGACAAATGTAAATCATCTCTGATTTCAGAGAACCGTTTTGCTCAGGATTTGTTTTGGCTGATCTCTAATTTTCACTTTTCTCCTTTATAACTTTCTGTTAGAAGAGATATGTTATGAAAGGGTCTGTCTGCAGAGGGGAATGGCGAGAACAGCTACTGCAGTGTGCCTGCAGGGAACTGTTTCTGCAGTGGCTGTTGTGTGAAAATGTCCAAAACAGACAATTCCTGTGTTTTCTGTTCTTTCATCTAAACAGTGAAGAAACTGACAGGCAAAGTTGAAATTATGTGCTAACACATTCTTTCATTTGAAAGTTTACTGCTTGGCTAATCTTTTTTGTGAAGTCCGCTTTTTCTTTTGGAAATATTTTATTCTCAATTTCAAATAGTGTAGTGGCTTGCCTAGATTCATCTGCCTTGAGTGTACATGCCACCTTCACAGGTCCTTAAGGGTATTTGTTTGCAAGACAACAAAGAAGTTGGAACAATACATTTTGCACAAACAATATACTCAAAGGCCTTTCTGTGGGGTAGAGCTCAGCTTCTCACCACAGATGCAGACTTTTGTGCAAAGCTCCCCACCAAACTTATGTGTTGTCATTGTGTAACACTGCAGAGTTAAGCTTTTGGATCAGTTCTTCCTCATAAAATGGGGTTGTTGTTTTCTAATTTGTAACACTGAACCATACAATCCAATGTTATGAATTATATTTATTTGCCAAGTTTGAATTCCTCAAGGACCTCTTCTGATTCTGTGTAATTTCCTCAAAACAGTGTCCCTGAAAGGCAAAGTTGTGGCTCCCTTTAAGTGTGTGGTCTGCATAAGATCAAGCCTGACGTTGCTGAGAACCAGCAAATGTCACTGGTGAGACAAGGCCATCTTAAACACTTACACTGGCTGAAACAGCTCAGCTGGGGAACTGTTTAGTATTTGGAGTGACAGCAAATACTTCTGCCAAGCATGACAAGGCCAATCGTGTCTTCCTTCTTTTATCTCCTTGCCTTTGATCAGAAGGGTTGCAGGACTTGCCTGACACCCACTGTGGAAAAGAATTCTTATCTACCCTGGGAATACCTTATTCTTGTGCAATTGCCCATGCACCAATGCAATATGAAAAGAAAAGGCAACAAAGTGAACTGCAGGGAAAGGAGATTGCTGTGTTTCTGTAGTGGTACAGTGCAGCAGGACTGCCATTCCGGTACTTCACGTTTACACAGATCACTGTGCACTGTTTCTTTGCACAGAAGCATTCATACAACTCACCTTCACGGAATGAGATAAAAACCAGTCTTTCATGGAACTCCTGAACGTTTCTGAAGTTATCAACCATTTCCAGGGGTTCTGGGTTATCACTCTCTGTGCAGTACATGGCTGTTTCCAGTGCCAGTAACTAGAAAGGAAAGCACCTGCTCAGCTCCCAGAATACAGAGAAAGCAGTGCCAGTGTGGGATCACTGGGAGTGTTTGAAATCAAAGGGGTAGTCAAAGGGAAGAGGATACATTAAGTAATAATTAAGTCCTGTGTGGCCTGTAAGCCTAAATACAGAATAATGTGTAAACAGTGTGACATCTCCAAGTCCATACCTGTATTCTGTTTACATCCTCATAAAACTACTCCTTACTATCAGATTATCTGCCAGGAAAACTGGATGGGAGGAAACATGGTAGACTTTTCCAGCATGCTCTCCCTGGCACAGTCTAACTCCTAAGTGGTATTAAAGGCTACTTTTGGAAAGAACTCTTTGTTTTGGTAGAGACATGATCTGACAGAACGGACAAAGGTGAGAATGTATTTTCAAAATGAGGAGCATGCAGTAATTTGATCTGAGATTTGATAATAACATTTTCCCCTTGTGTCTCATCACAGGTGAATCAGAAGATAGTGATTGTGAGTTTATAGTCTATGTAAGTGGCCACCTAAGAGCAAAAGAAGTTAATTAGATGAGCACAAAAAATGTAAGCTGGGAGAAAAGCTAGGGAATTCAAGATTGATAAATAACACAACACAAGCTTTTTAGAAACTTTCCAACCCACCTAAGTCCATCAGAATCAAAGTAGCACTAAAATACTTGGTGAATAGCATTCAGACATAGAGCCCAAACAAAATAATCTGCAGGTAACTCATGGAAAGACTTAGAGCAGGGAGTAAGTACATAATGAAAATAAAAATTCATTTCACATGACTGTGATTTTTTCAAGCTGATACTGTACCAGTTGCTGTGCAGCTGTCTGTCCTTTGTTCTGGCCAACTGAAAACGTGCTAACAACAAACAGAATGGGATATTGATTTATGTCAATTCTGTGCTGTTCTTCCCACTCAAAGGATTTTAGCAATAGTCACCTTTCAGTTTTACAGGAATATAAGAGAAATCCAGGAAATAAGAATATGTATTTACAGTTCTTTAGCAGACACCGATCAGGAAAATGTGCTCTGTTGGAACTTGCCTGCTCTTGAGAAATTTTAACGGGATGTCGGAAAACTGTCCAGAGAACGCTCGGGTAGCAGGGAGGAGTTGTCAGGGATCCTTCATAACGATAATACTCATCCAGTCTGTCAGGAAGTAGTTCTTGAATATTGAAACCTGGGACCAGGACCTTCTGATCTAAAAAAAGGGGTTTGTGTTAAATATTGCATCATGACTGCACAGGTGTTTCAGTGAAGTGAATTTGCATGTCGGTAAGTAGGATATTTTCAGTGTCATATCACTAGGATAAGAAAAAAACCTTTTAGCAGAGATGATCCCAGTTTAATAACAAGTATGGCTTTTTAAATTTCCGATGTACGAATCTTGTCTAAGATACCAAATCAGAGTCCTTTAAGATAAACTCTGGTTGTATTAACTAAAAAACACCATGTGGGAGAAATGAGGCCCAGTCAGAATCACATGGGGCATCCTAGCCATACGCTCTTCCCAGAAATGCACTGCATTTGGAAGCCTTTCACAGTTTGTGGCAGGTTTGCCTGGGATCGCTGGACTGTCTCTTCAGCCAGTTCAATCCCTCTCAGGGTGACATCTGATACTCTCAGCCATTCTCAATCTGATTTAGCCACTCACCCTTGTATTTCACATTCCGGAAGTGCCTGAAGATCTTTTCATAGGATGGGTTGAAGGGTCCAATCTGCAATGATCACATTATCAACAGCTGTGCAAATCACCAGTCTGAATATGAGGCTGTGCTTCTGGCCAGTCTTAAGGCAAGTGCCTTCACTGTCCAGATATTCATGTGGCTAAGTATTTTATAACTCAGACATTCCCTCTGTCCTCCGAGCCATGCTTATGCTTCTGCTCCAGGGCTGTTAGAGCTGCTGTATCATAACGCTGCCTTTGCAACTACAGTGCAGACCTTTTGTGTGCATGTCAAAGACCCTATTGCCCTTGCCTGCTCAGAGTGCTGTGCAAGTGAAGAGAAACCCTTTTTTCTGACAGCATTGCAGGCAGAAGTTCTCAGCTGCCACGCTTCTCAGATCATCTCCTGGTTTCCAGTCAAAGCCACATTTTTCCACCCACAAATGTTTTTTAATCTGCTGCTCCTCATGGTCCAGGGAAGTAAAGAATGACACTGTTGGGTGCTACAGGGCTACAACTGAACTATTTGGCAAAGGCTATAACTCAGCCATCACACAAGACTGTGTTTTTCAGCTGCTACCAGCAGCTTTTCAGTCTAATAATCAATGCCTTTTTTATGAATTCTTCAGAGCTGGTGCTGAGCAACTCCTCTGACAACCAGACACAGTAAACTTGTGTCCTTACATCAACTGTAATAGCCACCAGCTGTCTGAAAGTGT
The DNA here is from genome assembly GCA_013397865.1 of Struthidea cinerea. Lineage (NCBI taxonomy): Eukaryota > Metazoa > Chordata > Aves > Passeriformes > Corcoracidae > Struthidea > Struthidea cinerea. Next base: position 1,295,315 of record VZTI01001175.1, on the reverse strand, counting down.
TTCCAAGACCTAATCTCCATTGTTCACTAATTTGATTTTCAAACAGCATTGCTTAGAAATAACCAGAATCCCAGTATTATTCCCTAACATAATATACAATACTCTGACACTTTTCACAGCTACAACTTCCAAATGAACTGAAATTTAACACAAAATTACTGTCAGAATCCCTTCACTAGGAAGTGAGCTTGGGTAATGTTAATGAGAGCTTTGTTTGCTAACTAGAACATTTTACTTTTTTGATGGAAATGTGAAAACTTGTGGTTTTGGTTTGTTATGCTGCAGAAAATCCTCACATTTAAAAAGTATCTTTCCAGTTATCTTATTGAGGAGTTTTAATCCTCAAGAAAAAGGAGAATTATATATGTATAAGCTACTAATTTTTTTTTTTGTTTTAAGATCATTATTATCTTCATATGTGGGACTTTAGAGAGGAAAACTGGAAAGCTGTCCTTCTGACATCTTAAAATGTCCCTGAATGTACTCGTTTACTGTAATCTGTGATTCAAAGAATCTGGGAAGCTAGCAGGGAGAAGACTGTGGTTAAATCCTAATTACATGTAGTGGTCAAAGGCAGGGTTGTGCCTGCCTGTGCCTCTCTGCTGTGTTCAAACTGCTTCATGCTACAGTAGGCAGCTGTGAGTAAATGAGCTTGAAATTCACTGTTGCCTCTTGTTTGATAAAAGCTACCAGTCATTAGTTTGTAAATGAATGCAAGAATGGATTTAACATAGCTGAAGTTAATTTACAAAAAAACATGAGGAAATACTCAGAATTCCTCTTTTCTTAATATTTCCTCCTGATTTGGTATGTGCTGGTAGAATCTGACTTCTGACTTTTTTTTTTTTTTT